>VWZF01007035.1:0-174188 GCA_013396755.1 Sclerurus mexicanus | reverse complement strand
TTCACTTTGTACCTGTAACTAACCCTGGTGGGGCCAAAACTGGCACAGCAAGGCAGAGAGGCAGGGAAAGAGCCCGCGGAGAAGGGAATGAATCCAGGCAATAACCAAGCAAAATGCAATCAATGCTGGGACAACACAGGCGGGGCTGGGCCACGCGGTTCCTGCACCCTCCCCACCTTGCCCATCCCAAACCCCAACTCCCCAGCACTCTGCCCGGTCACCACGAGGGGTTCCAGCTGTTCCTCGGAGCGAGCCCTCAGCTGGAGATCAGCTGCTGCTGCAGCCTGCCAGATGTGCCCAACCAAACCCAGCCAAGGCGGCCCAAGAGCACGAGGGGGACACCCAGGGCACACCAGCCACCAGAACCCGATTCAGGGCTGGCTGAAGCCATCGGGGCCCATCAAACCCCCCGCTGATGAGTAGCCATTTGGCCACACACCGAGCCGTGATTTCCATCCACTTCAATAATCAGGGAGTCGGGAGCCGCCGTTAAGGCGACATTGATGAGGAGAATCGGCTCTAATGTGACATTGATGAAGCGGGATGACGGCTCGAGCTTGATTAAAATTAGCCCCAGCTCTTGAGCGCAGGACAAACCAGGAGGGCTCGACACAGAGCTCGGCTCGGATGCTTCGGAGGCGAAGGGAGAGCAGAGGGTGAAGCAAAGGACAAGCAGCAAAGGGCTGCGAGAGAAACTCCGAGAACCTCTGATTAAATCCAGTATCTTCCAAGGAGGTTCAGCACCTCAGACCTTCCTCCCGCTGCTCAGTTCCCTGAATTCAGAGAGTTAGAACACCAGCATGGAAGGCAGAAGGTGGGCACCTCCCTCACCCTCACATTTACACCTGGGGGACTTCACTGGGCACCAGCACTGGCTTTAGTAGAACCACAGAACGGTTCGGGTTGGAAGGGACCTTAAAGACCATCCAGTCCCAACTCCTGCCGTGGGGTTTGAAACCCGCCCAGCAGAGCAAGACTCAGCAACCCAAGGCTTGAAGGCTCCTCAGGAGCTCCAGAGGAAGCCAGGCCTGGATGTGGACACGGCCCAGAGCAGGTCTGCCTGAGAACTACCCGAGTAAAGCCCAGCAGTAAATGAGGCAGGGAAAACATCAACTCAAACTGCTCAGCTCTGGGTTGTGCTCACTGAAACATCTCCATGAGGTTTCGAGCTCCTGGTCAGCTCCACCACCACCAAGCCCCTCCACAGAGAAGTTCAGGGATGCTGGAAATAAAGAGGTTTGTTAAACGCTCTGCACCAGCTCAGAACATCCACAACAGTCAACAGCAATTGCCCAGATTGCCCTTCCAGCTGTGAACTCCAAACGGCCCCAACCCCTTCTGCAGTTCCACTCCTCCTCCAAACAAAACACTCTCTCATTCATGACATAATTTCGTAGATTAGCCATTATTAACATTCCCCTCTCCAAAGTGAATTTACATCTGAATTATCTCATTACTTCTGAACAAGCCAATTATTGCCTCCAGTGAACGGAATAATCAGGCTCGTGCTCCCTGCTCTGCAGATCTCCTGGAAATCAGTCCCACAGCACACAAGGACCTCGTGTAAAGACACAACCCCTCAGAATGAACACGTGGAGCAGCTTTTTTTCTCCCCCCGAGCGCTCTTTGGTGATGGAACAGGTTAATTTTTTTTTTTGGCTATAAACACTCCTGTGCTGAGGGCACAAAGCAGAAATTTCAACTCTATCCACGTCAGGCAGGGCTGGAAGAGCAAAGAACTTCAGCTGGTTTGTGTTCTCACCCACCCTCTCCTTGGACATCTGGTCTGTGTTAGCACAAAGGGCAGAAAACACGGCCCAAAGAGGGAGATGTTTCCCGGTGGTGGCTCATGGGATTCATGGAAGGGTTTGGGTGGGAAGGGACATGAAAGACCTTCTGGTTTCAGCTCTGACAGCTCCCAGTGTGCCAGGGTGCTCCAGCCTGGCCTTGGACACTGCCAGGGATGGATCCAGGGGCAGCCACAGCTTCTCTGGGAAATCCAGCCCAGCCCCTGCCCACCCTCCCAGCCAGCAATCCCTTCCCAATGTCCCAGCCAGCCCTGCCCTCTGGCACTGGGAAGCCATTCCCTGTGTCCTGGCCCTCCACGCCTTGTCCCCAGTCCCTCTCCAGCTCTCCTGGAGCCCCTTCAGGCACCAAAAGGGGCTCTCAGGTGTCCCTGGAGCCTTCTCTTCTCCAGGATGAAAAACCTCAAGGGGGAAAAGGAGGAAAGGAAGGAAAGGGTGGAAAAAGAGGGAAAAGGGAAGCTTAGCAACAAATACAACAAGCAAACAAACTGGGAAGGAGCCGAAAAGCCAAGCACAGCCTTTTCTCCAGGTGAATATTTCCAATTAAATCCCTGCTGGGGAACATCAGCAACTGGACACTGAGGGCACCACGTATGGCTATTTTCCAACTTAAAAAAATTCCTTTCTAGGGAAAAAAGAGAAGTTAAAACACTTCTCTCCTCTGGTTTTCTGCACAAGCACGATCCAAGAGCATTAACGTGATGGCTCTTCTCTTGGTGGTTTGTGTTTGGTTTGGACTCAGTCAGGAGCTCCAAGGCCCAGGAAGGGAACAAGGCCTGAAAAGAGGGAAAATGAAGCATTTTGGGGCCTGTGAATAAGGTGTTCGTGGTTGTGCCATCAACACGCAACTGGTTTCCCACGACCCGACAAAGGACTGCGAGGCGAATCATCCAACACAGAAACCCAACAGGTCTTTGGACAGAGCTTTTCCAACAAAACCTCCCCGATCGGCTGGGACTGATGTGGGTTTGGAGGGGAACTCATTCAAACACTCCTTCTGTGATGTGACATGTGATTTTTATGGGTTCCCTGCTCAGGACAGGGGGTTGGAACGAGATGGTCTTTAAGGTCTCTTCCAACCCAAACCACCCTATGATTTTCTGTGCCTACTGAATACAGAGTCAACATCTAAAAACGCTCAACACAACGGTGGTTTCCACCTAAAGCCCTCAGAGTTCACATCTGTGTCACTAAACCAGGCAGGAAAGGCAATAAACCAACTATTTCCTGCATAAATGACACTAACTGAATTTGGGGATGTCTTTTAAGGTGACAGGGACTGTGATATTACAGAGGGGTGTAAAAACCCAACAGACATTTGCAACTAAAATCTGTTTTCTCTGTTCTTCTACCACGGCGTTCACTAGAAGACCTCTGGTTAATCTAACCTGTGTAATGAAGGTTTTTACACCTCTGAACCCAAATTATGAAGAGTGGAAAAGCCCTCTAAGGCCACCAAACCCAAAGGCAGCACATCATGAGGGACCCCGAGCAGGGCAGCGTTTAGCGGGAACACCCGAGACCAAAAACAGGCTTTCATAAAAGATAAATCCATTTCTAATATTTATGATGATAATACATAATAGTTATTATTCTATTCTAATAAATAACACTTACAACATGCAGCAGAAGAGCTGCTGTGGCAACCAGAGCAAGGAGAAGATACTTATGGGAGGTTGGGCTAAGGAATGGCACCCGGAAAGAGGATGCAGAGTCTGCAATGGCCAGGAAGTGGAATGGAAGATCCAGTATCAAACTGGGAGAGTGTTCAAACTCACTGGGTTTCAATCCCTTCCGCCTGAGGAGAACGGGTGTGAAATCAGTGACAAGGAGGTATCAGAAACGGGATTTGGGGAGACCCTGGAAGCTCAGCTGCTTCAACCCCCCTTGAGCCACGTGGTCCCTCAAGGCTTGAGATTCCTCCCCGGAGACAGATCCGTCCTGACCCTCGCTGAGCTGCTGACAGAGTGTTAAACCCAGCCTAGGGAAATCCTTGGCCTTAATTCCTCTAAACTGTGGCCGAGTCAGAGTAAGACTGGACCTCAGTCCACCTTAGTCCCACCTCAGTCCCACCTTAGTCCCACCTCAGTCCCACCTTAGTCCCACCTCAGTCCCACCTCAGTCCCACCTTAGTCCATTTTAGTCCCACCTAAATCCAACCTTAGTCCATTTTAGTCACACTTTAGTCACACCTTAGTCCAACCTTAGTCGACCTTAGTCCACTTCAGTCACACCTTAGTCCCACCTTAGTCCATTTTAGTCCCACCTAAATCCAACCTTAGTCCATTTTAGTCACACTTTAGTCACACCTTAGTCCAACCTTAGTCGACCTTAGTCCACTTCAGTCACACCTTAGTCCCACCTTAGTCCCATCTCAGTCCCACCTTAGTCCCACCTCAGTCCCACCTCAGTCACACCTTAGTCCCACTTTAGTCCCACTTCAGACACACCTTAGTCCCACTTTAGTCCCACTTCAGACACACCTTAGTCCCACTTTAGTCCCACCTCAGTCACACCTTAGTCCCACCTCAGTCACACCTTAGTCCATTTTACTCCCACCTAAATCCAACCTTAGTCCACTTTAGTCACACCTTAGTCCAACCTTAGTCCACCTTAGTCCCACCTCAGTCACACCTTAGTCCATTTTACTCCCACCTAAATCCAACCTTAGTCCACTTTAGTCACACCTTAGTCCAACCTTAGTCCACCTTAGTCCACCTCAGTCCCACCTCAGTCCCACTTGGGTCACACAAAGGGACAGGCCAAGCTACAGCTGTTAAATTCCTTAAATTGGGTCCTCTCATCACAAAAATGCCCTTAAAAATCAAGCATCTGGCGTGTTTCTTGCTGGGCATGGAGTGATTGGTCACCGTCTAAGCCCGGCCTCTGATGAGGTTATGCTGCCAATTTGTGCCTCCTTTGAGGAGAGAGGTCTCCGGAACCAGGCTTTGGACTCAACGTGGTGAATCTCAATTAAAGGCTGACCTTTACAAGGCAAGGGAAATGTTAATTCGTGCTCACCGAAATGGCTTGAAGCCCTCCTTGGAAGCTCCTCGCTCGCTGCAAAGTTTCATTTCAGCCTCAGCAAGACGAGAAAAAGTCTTGGGCTGTGAAAAATCGTCCGTCTCCATCAGCCAAAGCCAAGGGAGGGCCCCCAAAAGCTAATGCAGCTGTCTGGGGCAGTGGTCATGCTGCTTGAGAAACAGGCATCGTGCCTTTTGAAGGGATCTCAAGCCCAGATCAGAGGCAGGGCAAGGACAGGGCTGGAGATTAAACGCTCCTTCACCCTCCAAACAGCCCCCAAACCAAGGCGGGAGCGGCAGCAACTCCCCCCTGAAGGGACGGCTTGGGATGTGCCCTCCCCTGGGATCTGGGATGGCTTTGGGGGGCCGGCTCAGCTGGAAGGGCAGCAGAGGAGCAGAAGAGGCAGGACGGCAGCTCAGCGCCCCCGACAACCCTGGGCACTGGTCTCTTCAACTGGGATTAGCTGGGGCACCAAGGAGCAGAAGGGGAAGGGGTTCCAGCGTGGTGCTCGAGGTGGGGGAAACGGGACAGAGAGACAAGGAAATAAGGGTGGGACCTGCAAGAGAGGACAAACCTCGGCATGAAGAGGGGAGCTGGATGGAAAAACCCAGTGTCAGCAAGATTTCAACAGGAAACAGAAGCACGAGGGAGCAGCTCAGGGCTGGACACTGCCTAACAGCCCAGATGAAATATATATATATATATATATATACAAAGCCATGATAGGAATTAAACACTCTAGAAAATATATGGAATCACAGAACATCCTGAGCTGGAAGGGACCTACAGGATTATCAAGTTCAAATACACTTAATATATACAGTATACATTATATACATATATGTGTATATATGAATACAAATATATATATAAAAATAAATATATATTGGATAGATACTATATATATATTGAATATATATAGTATAAATAAATACACAGTATAAATATATAGAGAGCTATACTATATATATTCAATATACATTTATATATATTTATATATTCTCTCTCTCTCTCTAAACATAAATATTCAATTTATACAGGATATGCATTGCAATTCTGGCTAATGGGGCCATTACAGATCCCAAGAGAACAGGAGGAACTGAGGGAATTCTGACCCAGCCAATCCCACGGGATATTCTCATTCCTTGTTTTACCAGCTCTGGGGTGTTGCCCAGCTCCCAGCAATTGCCAACCCCACTTCCCATGGGGGTCAGTGATTAGGAATAAGGGACAAGGAGTGTGGGAATAGAAACCTGGGGTGCCAGGGGCACCTGGGAATGTCCTGCCACCCAAGGGAGGAACAAGCTAAACTCGTTCCTTGAGGAGCCAGAGAAATGGCTCTGCGGAAAAGGAGAACCAGAGCTCAAACCCAGGAGTTTGGCTTCAGGTTATTTACATTTTAGAGGAGACAATGCCAGGACCACCCACTTACGTGGAGTTTTCCCACTTTTCCAGCCCAATTCCAGCAGATCTCCTCCATCTGGATATCCCTCGACCATCAGAAACCAGACCTGCTGCCACCAAACTGGGAATCCTGACCCCCAACAGCAGGACAAAACCATCTGAAATAAACAATTTCCTCCTGAACTTCACACAAAAGCACAAATTCCATGACCAAAAAAAGCCAAAAGTCCTTCCAAAAGCCCGGTCCTCCTGGAAAAAACCCCACTAATTGATATAAAAGAGGGTATTACAGCTCGCAGGCACAAACATTCCCTCCCTGCTCTGTTTTAATCTCCATAATACACGATAATTCCACGCCGCCTTTGTGAATTCCCCACAAAGCCCTCAAATTCCTGAGTAATCCCAAACTCAAAGCTGCAAATAAACACCTTGAAAATCACTGGATTGCTTGGCAAACAAGGCCCTGGGACACAGAAAGTCCCATCAAACCTGGGAGTTTCCCTGCCCAGAACTGCAACAACTCAACACCCCCCGCCCTGGTCGGAGCAGCCTCTCAGAAATACTCCAAGAACTGAAATATTTGTGGGCTATTCGATAAAAGCAGGATTTATTTCCTCGTGTTTCCTCGTTCAGTAGGGGAGGGAAGCTTGGCAGGAATAGGAGAGCGAAGGTGGAGCATCCAAAGTGCTGAGAGAACAGCTGAGTGGTGGAGATGTTCCTCTGCTGACACAACGCCTGATACCTGTGGTTGTCACGTTAAAAAAGGACCATCTGGCACCTGGTTTAGCAGGGGGGTTTGGGCTCTGAGTGAGAACAGCGTGTGGGACCGGAGAAGAGCAAGAGGAGCTGGCACAGGTCACCCAGAGAAGCTGTGGCTGCCCCTGGATCCATCCCTGGCACTGTCCAAGGCCAGGCTGGAGCACCCTGGGACACTGGGAGGTGTCCCTGCCCATGGCAGGGGTGGGATGGGATGCTCTTCAAGGTCCCTTCCAGCCCAACCCATCCTGGGGCTCCCTCATTCCATGACTCTACGATATGATCCCTGTTTGGCCTCGGGGTTATAACCTGAGTGTGACCCAGGGGAAGATTTCCAGCAGAGCCATCAACTCCGGAAGGAAATTCAGGAGGAATTTCTTCCTGGAAAGGGTGATCAGACACTGGAAGGGGCTGTCCAGGCAGGCGTTGGAGTCCCTGGATCCCTGCGAGTGTCCAAGGCCAGGTCGGATGGGGTCTGCAGTAACCTGGGCTGGTGGGAGGTGTCCCTGCCCATGGCAGGGGTGGCACTGGGTGATCTTTAGGGTCTCTCCCAACCCAACCCGTTCCAGCACCCCCTGAACTCGCAGCAGTCGCCAAATCTCCACCTGCCACCGAGACTCACCCGCCGTGCCCTCCTTGGCTCGAAGGGCCCGACACGAAGCAAAGCAGAGCTCTCACAGCCCAAACCTGCCTTCCAACAGCCCCCCGAGAAGGGACACGAATGAAGGGGGAGGTCCAACCCCCCCAAAGCCTTCGGTGGCCTCCAGCAGCAGCGGAGACGCCGCGACCCTTTCCTGCAGAGCCTTTAATAAGCAGCAGTGCCCTGAGGCACAGGAAAGGAACCCAAAAAATTGGCTAAAAAGAAAAACCCCGAGACCCGTGGATAGGGAAAAGGTGGATTATCCCCACCCAGCAGTGACAGCCTGTTGGGGCAGATGGAACGCGAGACGTGCCCTCGCCCTGGCGCAGCGAGGAGGGCACTGCCAAAGCAAAGGGCTCCTCCTGCCTCCTTTCTCAGCCATCTCCCTCCGAGTTTGTGGCAGCTTTAATAACAATCTCCGAGGCCAAATCAAGAAACAAATTATTTCCTCACACCTAATCCCCCTTTCGCTGTCAAGTGCCTGACCCCAGTCCGATAATCTCATTTCCCGAGAATCGACACGCTGGAAAACTTCAGCTTCCCAGAGTGTTAATTGCGGCTCTGCTCCGTCGCTAATCAAAAAATTGGATGTTTTGCATGAAAATGCCGCTCTAATTAATTCTCAGCCATAAAGCTGCCCGGTTTTAATAACCCCTCCTTGATTGGGCAGCCTTTGAAGAGGCCGTGCTGCTAATCCGCTCCCCCGCCAGCGGCGCACGCCGAGGGAACCACGAGTGGCTCTACAAGGTCCCAATGAGCTCATTGCATTAATGTTGGCAAACCACACACACACCTCAAAAAAACCCCTTCCCTTCCCTTCCCTTCCCTTCCCTTCCCTTCCCTTCCCNGCCCCTCAGGCTGCAAGCTGGCTGTCCAGGAACTCTGTGAGATCAGGAAGGTTTCCTGTCTTCACACCAACGAGCCAGGTGTGAGAACTCCCCTCTGGGGGGGCATCAGCACCTTCACACCCAGCCTGAGGGGCCGTGTCTGCTCATGGGCCATGAGGAGGATCCCAGGACTCCTCATGGGGTAGTAAATCACCCCTTGGGAAACTCCTCGCCCCGGGCACTCCCACCTGAGCCCAAGCAGATATGACCCTGGGGCTTTGGGACTTGTGGGACCACTTGTGGGATCCAGAGGAGGAGCAGGACCTCGACAGGACTGCCACTGCCACTCTTGGCCAGACTGTGGCCATCACCCTCACCAAGAGGTTTCCTCTTCCCTTTTCCTTTGCCCTCGGGGGGCCACGTGGTGCTCAGCACAGGGGCTGGCGAGCTCCATTCTGCCCGTGCCCAGGGTGGTACACCTGGTTTGTGTGGGTCAAACAGGTTGTTCCTCTGCATCATTGGACTTGTGGTGAACTTTTCATTAAATTGTAAGTCTGACTTGCAATCTCTCGGCGTGAGCAGACGGCAACGCTGCAGCCGCTGCCCCCTCGCTGCCTCTGCCTGACACCACCACATCAGACCCGTCTCCCAGAGCCGCCCGACGGGATTTGCAACGTCAGGACTGGTTTGTGTCATTGCCCGAGCTCCCTCCGGCAGCCTTGGTGGATCCAAACGGAACAAGGCACCTACAAATCAGTGCTTGTCCCCCAGCCCTGCCCTTACACGGTGCCCTCGGCAGAGCAGAGCCGGAGATTTCTCGGTGTCAAGATCTTAACGAGGGGAGCTTCTTTTTTAATTGCCTCGAGCCCCATGGCGAGGAATATTCAGGCTTGGGGTGAGAAGAGATGAACAGCACATTGGTAAGACAAAGCCACCCCCTAAATTTAATACGGGTCATAAGGGTGGTCAGGGTTTTCCATTTATCACCCGGCCAGCATGAAAAAACCCCTTGGAGTTTGTACTTTTAAGAAATAAGGTTAAAAATCATCCGTTTTCTGCTCTGTCACGATAGCAGAGCTTTGTGTCACAGCTGGAGTTGCCACCCTGTGTCAGAGGGAGCAACCTGGGCTAGGGGAAGGTGGCTCTGCCCATGGCGAGGGGTGGAACTGGAGGGACTTGGAGGTGCTGGGCACTTCCAGGGTGTGGATTCCTGCTCAACTTCCAGCCACCTGCTGCTTACTTAAAACACACAGGTGCCTCTTCTGTTGAATTTTTAGTTAAGGGTTAAGTTCATATAATACATTACTAATCCCAAAAAGAGAAAAATTGCACAAATTCGGGGTGTTTAAAATCAGCTCTGACAACCTGAAACTTCCCAGAAGCCCAGGACGGTTTGGTTGGAAGGGACCTTAAAAATCAACTAGTTCATTACCCCTCCCATTACTTCAAACTGAAGAAAACTGAAACAAGGGGAAATTATCCACCTTTTTTTACAGTAGGGAGGAGTGTTCTGCATCCCGGGGATGTTCTAGATGGAAACTGCAGAGACCACTTCATAAAAAACCACTGAATGTTTGCTGTCTCAGCTCAGCACACCCAATGTGCCCAACAGGAGGGAGGGTGCAGCTCCAGGGCATGGATTTCATTCCCTGTGCTACCAAGGGCTTTCTCTGGGAAGTCACTTGCCTTCTCTTCTGCCTTCCTTGCCATGATGCCTTAGGATTTTATATATATTTTTATAGTTTTTTCCCCCCTTTTAGGCAACAGTACAACAAGCCCTGTCCCACCTTCCAGTGCCAGCACAAACTCACCTGCAAAATGCCCAAGCAGCAGGATCAGATCCCGAACTCTCATTTAAAAAAACTCCAAAACAAATGAAAAGTAAAACCCCAAGGGCACAACAATAATTCCTCCCCTTCAGCGCAGCACAAAGCAGTTCCAGCAGGGATTCCTCGTGGGGCACCACACGGAACATCCCCCTGCCATTTCTGAGTCTACAAATTAATGCCATATCCAATCCAGGCTGGAAACAGTGGGATCGAACAGGAACCCCAGTGGTGCCTCTGGAATTCTGGCTCCCATCCTGCTCCCGGGATGGTCCATCCCACCTCACCGCTCTCACAGCACAGTCCAGATAACACCCTGCCCTGCAGAGCCCTGGAGAAGGTTAATTAATGCTGGAGCACCCCGAGCTTCCAGGGAACCAGCTGGAATTCCACGGAGGTGCTGGGAATCTGTTGATATCCATGGGAAGAACAGCTGCTCTGGAGCACTTCACATTCCAGCTGTGGGGCACAGGCAGAGCTGACCCTGCTGTGACCCACCCACCAGGGAAAGGAGACCTGGAAGCTTTTCCATGGTGGGAATCCCACTGGGAATTGCCAGCCAAGAGCAAGGAGACTGGAGCATGGATGCTCGTGCCCTCTTCTGCATCCCATGCACACAAGGCTATCCACAGGGAGGGGACATCCCTACATCAGGAACCTTCTGAAATAAAGACTAACATCCACTGACCTGGCCATTTGCAGCTCCATCTGCTGCTCTTGTTTATTTGGCCGGCATTTATTGATTACTTATTTTTCATTAATTGGCTTCTAACTCATGTGGGAACTAATCCTTTCAGAGAATCATGGAATGGTTGGGGTTGGAAGGGAACATAAAGCCCATCCAGTGCCACCCCTGCCGTGGGCAGGGACACCTCCCAGTGTGCCAGGGTGCTCCAGCCTGGCCTTGGACCCTGCCAGGGATGGATCCAGGGGCAGCCACAGCTTCTCTGGGAAATCCAGCCCAGCCCCTGCCCCCCCTCCCAGCCAGCAATCCCTTCCCAATGTCCCAGCCAGCCCTGCCCTCTGGCACTGGGAAGCCATTCCCTGTGTCCTGGCCCTCCACGCCTTGTCCCCAGTCCCTCTCCAGCTCTCCTGGAGCCCCTTCAGGCCCCAAAAGGGGCTCTCAGGTGTCCCTGGAGCCTTCTCTTCTCCAGGTGACCCCCCAGCTCTCTCCACACTACGTTTCCCCAGAAGGAGACATTTCCAAGTGACAGACTTGCCCCTTCTCCTTTTTTAAATGACAACTATCAAAGACCTTGCGTGTCCCAACTTCAAGGGAAAAACACGGGGCCCAAGTCTTCCTCCTCCAGCTTCAGAGGCCCAAGACACCAGAATTCCATGTGTAAATGACTTGCAGCAGGTCCCTTTCTCCCCCCGAGGGACAACGTGAGCACCATCTCAGCCCAAATCAAAGGGGTTAATGACCAAGCCCCGCTCTGATCTTCACACATTTTAAGGCTATTTAAATTAAACTCTTCTTTCAAAAAGTTGGCGTGAGCCAAACTTTTATAAACTCCTTTCTTTTCATGCATATGTTTCTTTGAAGATCTTTTCAGGAAAAAAGGTTCCCTAACAAGTCACCCTCCCCCTGCTGCCACTGAAAAACCATCCCTGTGGATAAGGCTGTTGGGAACAGAAACTGTGCAGCGTTCACAGAAGGCACAGCGTCACGTGCCTGCTTTCCACGGACCTGATTGAACAATTAAATTGTATTTCTCTTTAAAAGGGGGACAGGAAAAAAAATAACGAAAAAAAAAAAGAGAGAGGAAAAAAAATCCAAATGCAGATCTTGCTGTGGTGTGGGATTCGGGAAGATTAATGAGCTCCCTAAAAGGGAACAGCAGCTTATAATAGAAAGAGAGGTTACTACATTTTTAACATAAAGTTCAAAGGGAAACTTCTCTCGATGGTTCAACTGCAAAGACTCTCAGCAAAGTCATCTCATCCATTGTCCCTGTTGACTCCCTACACTGACTTTTTGTCACCCACTGCATCACGTTCCAGCTTTTCCAATTCAGCCAGGAAGGGCAAGAGAATCCTGGCTCTCTCCATGCTCATCTCCTGCATTCTGCCCTTGCCTTCTTTGTCACTCCACGGGCTTTGTTCTTCCCAGCAGCTGGAATCCAATCCTGCCCTGCTCTTCTCCGGGCAAAACGCTCCCCAATCTCCCACCCACCACCACGTTTGTGTTCTACCAACAAGGAGCTGCCCTTCCATGAAATCTGTGAGTCCGGTCCAAGAGCAACAACCACGGCAATCCCCAAATCCCAGCCTGGAGGAGGACACGGACACGGAGTCAATTCTGTTTTACTCTGTTTTAAATGCAAGGTGGACGACTGGGTGTGGGAATGACAGAAAGCAACGGGACACATCCCAAAGAGGCCTGAAATTCCAGGCAGGTTTCCTGAGGGATCACTGCTCCAAATTTGGTGCTCTCAAGAGCTGCAAAATCCTTCGCTTTGAAGCCACGTTTGTCCCAGGGACTGTGGAGAACGACTTAAATCCTCCCGAGAAACTTCCAGTTTAGGAACTGGGTGGCTTCTCTCACCTGACCCCGGGCACACGTGACAGCTTGGAGGGTGAGGACCTGAACCTCGGGAGGTAAAGGGCTGCAAGTTCAGCACCTCCCAAGGGTGCGCAGAAGGTGAGAGGAGGATTTAAATGACACTTTCCCTCATTCTCACACACTGTCACGTCACAGTGTGGGCAACTGTCCACCCCAGCACATCTTCATCTCAGGCTCTTCACCACAGCCCCTCCAGGGGTACCTGACTATTCACCACAGAATCGTGAATCCCTCATCTTCAACACCCACGTCCCCTTTAGAGAGTCACCAAAGGGAAACACTCTGCCACTCCCTGGCTCAAGGCTTCTTTCCACACTCCTGCCGGTGTCACTTGTTGCTCAGGATAAATTATAAAAGGAGGGAGGGAATAAAAGGTCACCCCAAAACTCTCTTGTAAATGATAAAACATTCTCAATTGAAATCATCATGGGCAAGAGCTCAAGGAGAAGTTCTACCCTTGGCCATCACCGCAGTATTTGAAGGGTATGAATCATTTTCTTGTCATGATTAGCCCAGTAAGGAACTAGAATAGAAGACACAGAAGAATTTAGTCCTGCTCTACGTTATCATGGCAGCCTTAGGACATTTTGCTGCCAACCCCACCCCTTTTGGGAAAGGAAAAACACAAGGAACGATGCCGTGCTCAGAGAACACCCCCGTGTCTGTAAAGCATTTTCCACAGGCAACATAAACCAGCGAGAGCAGCCCAAACCCTCAAACTCATCTTTTCCAAGCACTCCTTGAAGAGACAAACAATTGGTCACTTCAGTCCAATCTGAGCTGACCGAGCTGAGCTCCCAGAGCAACCCAGGGCGAGCACCACCCCCAGCACGGGGGACGAGGACACAAAGTGCAGGGAGTGCCCAAAGGAGCTCCAAATATCCAAAGGGGGACGCTGATTGCATTTCACCCGTGGTTTTATGAGTCTCCTCCCAGACCTCGACCTCCAGCTGGAAACGCAGGAGGAACAGAGAGAAACCTGCTGCTTCACCACCTCGTAACAAACAGAGCTCAAAGCTGGGCAGACGTGGAGCCCCGTGAGGCAAAGCGGGGAGGGATCCACGCCCGGTGTGGGGTGGGTGGGACATCCAAGCTGCAAAGGACAGGTCCCCCTTTCCATACCTTGAAGTTCTCCGCTCCTGCTGTAGAGCTCCCTCCTCTGCTCACGCAGGTAGGCGCTCATGCTGATGGCGTGGGAGGAGGACTCAAACCTGCAACGCAAAGGACACATCAATCCAGCCAGCCCCAGGAGCATCCTTCTTGGGGGCACCACTCCAAAACTGAACAGCGACCGCTCCCCTGGAATGAGGGACCAGTGGATTATTGGGTATTGATCTTGTGGCTCCACCAGGACCAACCCGAGAGGCAGAGACAAATATTTCCCAAATCTTGCAGCCCCATAAATAGGATTTTTGCCACTTACAGTAAAAGGCCACAGGGCTGACCCCTTGATGGCTCCAGGACAGCTCTGGACACTGAACTGGGTGTCCCTGTGACCACAAGTGTCCCACAGCCAAGGGATATGTGGCTCAGCACTGGGAATATTCCACGTGGCCAAGGGGTGTTGCTCCAGGCACTGGGAATACCAGCCCTGGGAGAAGGGATTATGTGGTGGGGATGAAGCATCTTCAAACGGCACCAGGCTTGGAGGGGACACCTTTTTTCCCCAAGAAGACCTCACATGTTGATGGTTTGCTGTGTCACCCCCAATCCTTCCCCTAAGGAATGCTGAATCAGCCTCGGTGGGCCCACAGGGACACCGGGGACACCGGAACACCCCAGGGAAAAGGGAGCAGCATTCCATGGCTTCCCAGTGTTCAGGCTATTCCTACTGATGAGGCTCTTCTGCCGTGTGAGTATTACTGCAACTGAGCCAGTAATGATTCAGCAAAATGCAGCAAACCCTTCACACTGCAATTAAATGAACAGGAAATCCTTGGCCCCATATTTACACCATTCCCCTTCTTGGCCCCAGTGAGACATCAAGTGTATCATTATCCCCACGGCCCAAAGATCTCCACCCATCAAACCCACAGCTCACCAGTTTCCCTCCCCTCTTTCCCCTCCTCTGCCACCTCTTTTCCCACATTCCTATTTCCACTTAACTCCTCCACCCCTGCACCTCCTTTTCCCAAGCAGATCCTCCCGCAAAGCTTTCCAAATAGTTTTGTTTTCCACAGAATTACAAAGTTCCAGCCAAGCCTGGGGCTGAGGAATTGGGTGTTCGACACCTGCGTGGTCAATTCACTCCTTTCCTCCCAGTCTTGCAAATCTGAGGTGGCAACCTGAGGGGGCACTTGGGGGAGAGACAAAAGCCGGGTTTGTGATGGCACAAAATGTCCACGTTCCCAATCTGAAGCTTTCCTTTTCAAGCCAATATTGCAACTAAATAAACCCTGATTTTATTTTTAATTACCCCCACTTTAAACACAGGCCATCAGTGGCCCCAAATCTCTTCCAAACACCAGCTCACTGATTTCCAGAGAGCAGGACATGAGTGAGGAGTTCCCACTCTTCCCACTATTTCCAGAGGACACAACTAGCAGAGGTGTTTAATATTAATTAAATTAACTCCCAGCTACCACAGGACGTGGCACAAACAGCTGGGAGCAAAACAGGAGTAAAACAGAGACTCCTGAAGCCGGGAATTAAATGCAGATACTCCGATGACAAGGGGAAGGCTCTGATTTGGACAGAGCTAATGGAAAGCACTGGAGATGGGAGAGGAGACAAGAGTAACACTCCATCAAACCCGTACAAACCTCAGCGGGCTGAGAAATTCCATTTCAAGGGAGATTTCCATAGATATGCTGACAGCTGACAGGAGACAGATAACCAAATGAAAGAGCCCGCTAAGTGCTGCTGTCACTGCAGGGATGGTGACAGGACCAGCAGCGGGGACAGATGATGTTCACCTTCACCCCGAAGAGCTACTCCCACCTCCCCTCCCTGCTGACAAACTAATCCTCAGCCTGAGCCTGCTGCAGGTGGGATTTCTCCCTCCGAGGGCGTTTGTGCCCCCAGAACAGGCGCAGGAGGAGAGGCTGAGCAGCTTTGGTTTGCTCCAATATTCACCTGCAAGGCACAGGAAATCTGAAGCGCGATCCTCAACCTAGAAGGGGGTTTAAAGCCAAAAAAAGGTGGGGGGTCGTAACCACAGGCTGAGAGGGCAGGAGGCAGCTCCGGGGTCACAGCACACCCTGTGAGAGGCAGGACCCCCGAAGGACACGTGGGTGTCTCTCTGGGGTCTCTGGTACTGTGAGAACACGCCTGCTGCAAAAATGTTGGTTCTCCCCAAAACCCTCCAGAGGCCAGAGAGAATGACCAGCACACGTGGGCTGGGGGAAAACCCCGAATCCAAGTGGGAATCTGCCCTCCTGACAGAGCTGCTCACAAACTCCTCCTCGCTCCTTATTCCTGCGCGAATTCCCTCTGCCAAACCCTTCCCGTGGCCACCCGGCCTCTCTCATCCTCCTCCCAACCACTTAATTCCCTCCCCCCTCAACTCCGAATTAAAGGAGTTAGTGACAGGATTAACTGCTTAGCCTATCTCGTAATTACACAGTTATCTTAATTCCCTTTGTCCAGTCCCCTTTCCGGCTCCCTCCAACAGGTGCTGAATGCCCCGTGGACAAAGGCAGGACTAAGGGATCACCGCAGGCTTTGCAGCAGCTTTGTCCTGGGATTCCAAGGCCCAAAGTGAGCCCCAGGACGTGCTAAATTCTCCAACAGATCTTAGCAAGGCGCCGGGCTCCCGGCATTAAATCTCTGTGTCGGAACTCCCACACCTCTCCCACGGCAAAACCGGGATGAGCAGCCAGCCCTGGGCAGCGCTGCAGGGACCAAAGGCAGCTCAGGCGGGGCTTTAGAAGGCTCAGCTTACTTGAACAGGGGGTTTTTAGGTCTCTGGGGTTTCTTCTTGGCAAAGAAGGCGGCGAATTCCCGGCCGGAGCTGGCGTAGCTGAGCTGGGCCGACGGCTCCGAGGCCGTGCGGGTGTTCTTCATGTCCAGGTACTCCGTCAGCAGCATCTGCAAGAGCAGGGAGACATCACACACCTCTGGAATTCAGCCTGCAGGGCTGGGGCTCTCAGGGGCCTCCTGGGAAAGCCAGGGAAACTCCCAAAAACCATGGGGTTTCTGATCAACGGGAACGCGGCTGAAAATGACCGAAATTTGATGCCTGGGAATGATCGGGGAAAAGCTTGTTTGGCATCCCTTAGAATCATGGAATAGTTTGGGGTGGAAGGGATCCTAAAGCTCATCCAGTTCCAAGTCTGCATCCCAGGGACTCACAAGCCAGCAGTTTTAGTCTGGGAAAGGCTTGTTTGGCATTGCTTAGAATCATGGAATGGTTTGGGATGGATGGGATATTAAAGGACATCTAGATCCAAACCCTTCATTCTGGGGACTCACATGCCACCAGTTTTAACCTGGGAAAAGCTTGTTTGGCATTCCTCAGAATCAGGGAATGGTTTGGGGTGGAAGGGATCCTAAAACTCATCCAGTTCCAAGCCCTGGATCCCAGGGATTCACATGCCACCAGTTTGAATCTGGGAAAGGCTTGTTTGGCATCCCTTAGAATCATGGAATGGTTTGGGGCGGAGGGGATCCTAAAGCTCATCCAGTTCCAAGCCCTGGATCCCAGGGATTCACATGCCACCAGTTTGAATCTGGGAAAGGCTTGTTTGGCATCCCTTAGAATCATGGAATGGTTTGGGGTGGAGGGGATCCTAAAGCCCATCCAGTTCCAAGCCCTGGATGGGAGCTGTGAAGCACAAAGCCATAGTTTATAAATCCATATATATGCTCATTATTCTCCATATATTGATATGTAGAAATAGAAAAGGTCCATGAGCGCGCAGGGGGTCACATATGTTGGGAAATACCCCTGAAAATCACCTTTAAATAGCTCCCAACCCCAAAATGCCTCTTTTATCCTTGAAAACACCAATTCCCACAGCTGCCAACTCAGCTTGGGAATGATTTCCCCCAACCCAGGGAAGGCTTGGGGGTCCCTGTTTGGGCTGAGGGTTCCCCCTGTGAAGCCCCTACAGGGTGATATTTGAGATTACTGAAGCCAATCCACGGTGCAGAGGCAGAAACAGATTCCAAGTGATTCCCTTTTCATTTCCTTGTGCCCGAAGATGAAAAGGAACCCCTCGAACATGAACTGTAGTCGGCGCATTCCTGTTTATTTTCAGGAAATGCTGCCTACTCGGAGCCCATTAGGGATGTGTTCCATGTGACTGATCAGCCAGTCGGAGCCCATCAAAGGGAGCTGGGTGTAATGAAAGGAATTCATCACTCCTGTGTTAAGTTGAAATAAATTACAGCGGAATAAATATCCAGGCAAATGGAATCGTGCCCCTAATTAGAAACAATTCAGGATTAGCTTGGGGAAAAAAAAAAATATAAACAGAAAGAAAACCCGACTCTTAAAACATCTCAATTAAAACTTCACCTGAGCACCAGGCTTTGAAAATTCCTGTTTCTTGGTAAAAAATAATCACTGTGCTAATTCCTAACACTAATTTACCAAATCCGCTTGTATTTGCGTTTCATCTCCTCCACTTAAATTACCAAGCCTTAAAATCGCCGCGAAAATCTAATTAAACCCTCAAACTTAATCAATTTTAAAAAAACCAGAGGGAAACATTTAGCAATTTGTCGTTCCATTACGGATGAAACCTGTTTCTAATGGATTGCACCACTCTGGTGTCACTTCACATCCAGGCCCTGGGAATAGGAAACGTGTGACACCGTGCCTGGCTCCAGCACTACAATAACCCAGCAGAGCTCCGAGCTGGCAATGAAACGGGTTATCCCAGCTGGAAAACAAGTGGAATAAAGAAGCGGAAGCTGAGTCTGCTGGGAGGTATTCAGAGGGGTTTTTTAAAATGCCACGGACTGGGAAAAAGAAGGGAAAATGGTAAACTGGTGGTTCGTTTGTTTTATTAATCTATTTAATGGGTAAGTGGGGAGGGATGGTTGGATTCAAGGCTCTGCAAAAGCAGTGGAAGCGGCTGATTCTGATAAACCAAAGCNGGTGTTGGGGTTGGAATTGGATGGGCTTTATGCTCCCTTCCAACCCAAACCTTCTGGGATTCAACACTCGGCACATTTTCCTCGTAACCGCAGCAAGAAGATTAAAACCCTTCTAATTCTTCAGCAACATTAACACTCTGAAAACCCTGCCAGCAACTTGCTTCCAAAAGCAGCCTGAAGTTTTCTCTTCTCCTGTGCTGAGCAAGGCTGGGAGTTCCCCCCGAGTCATCAGGCTCCGTTTATTCCCTGTGTCTGGACATCCAAGTTATCCACTTGCTCTGCTCTCAGAGTAGAGGATTTTAATAAGGATCGTGTTCCAGTGTTAGACGTTGTGGTCTGGCCGTGTACTTGTTAAAACCCACAGCAAGACACAACTTGAAATCCACTTAAAAGGGAAGAAGAAACCCAGATATTAAAAACCAACCACTTAAAAGCAAACTTCCTGCCTGTGTAAGCAGAAGGAGCTCTCCCTGAGCGGCCGAGGGAGGGAATTCCTGATTTGGTCCCATGACCCCTGCCTAGGAGTTGCCAAGCCACCAGTCCAAAAGCTCGTTAGACATTAATCACGGGGACCTGCAGCAAGGTTTAGGAGGGACTGCAAGGTCTGCAGCACCCCATCCATCTGCAGCCAGCCCTGGGCTTGGGGCTCCGGGCTTGGGTCCTGCCATCCATGGCACGTGTTGGCATCGCTCAAACAACCCCACCTGCACGGGAACAAAGAGCTCCTTCTCCCACCGCTCTTGGGGGAGGGAAATTAATAGAAATGTGTGTTATCAGGGAAGCAGTATTTATGGATTTGGAGGCTTAATGAAATCCTCCAATTTCCAAAGGTCACATCGGCCTGTGCAGTTTGTCCATCAGCTCCAGCTGGTAACTCCTGCTCTGGGATGTCCTCCTGGGGCAAGGACAGACGTGTGACACTCCAGAGCCACATCTCCCTTCTTTGGCTGGGCCCCATGAGAAGCTGGGTAAATTCTGGTGTCCACCACGGCCAAGGCTGACCTGTGAACGAAGTCTGGGCAAGAAGAAACGCCCAGCGGTGGCAACAGCCAAATTCTTTGTGCTCTGGACCTCTCGGGAGGTTTCAGGAGAGAGCTGAGCTCTGAATAAGCTCTGTTGCATCAATTAAAAGCTTCAGCTGGCACCTCAGATCCTCAGACACCGGGAATTAAGATCAAAGCTGCAGCGTCAACACTCTGCTCCCTCACAAAACCACGACAGTGTCCAACCCCACAGCACCAACCCTGGTATTCGATACTCCTCATGCACTTGGGCGGTCCAGAAAATCAAAGGGAAGCCACACCACGGATTTTTGAAAGGGTGATTGGGATGACCAGGTAATTAGTGGCCCCTCTACCTCATACTGACCAGGGACAATACCACAGAGCAGATGATAGAAGACTCCATTAAAAAAGAATTAAGGGAGAATAATAGAATTCATGTCCAGCGACAAGGGTTTCCAGGAGATGGATCCTGGCTAATGGATTCTTATGATGGTGACAAATTCAGCTTTAAATAAACAGAAGGAGATGAAGTTTTAGGTCCACCAAGGATGCGACAAAAGCCAACAAAGAAATCCGGGCAGGTGCACGACAATGTTCAACTAGAAATGAGAAAATCACCAACACTGGAAATCTTAATTCCTCTTTTTGTCCTCTGCATCCCAAGAGAAACACAGAAATATCTCAGAACCCTTTTCTTTTGTTGGATAGAAATGTTCTGATTTTCAGCACAAGTTCAACCCATCTTCGTTTTTAAAACAACAGGAATTAGAAGCAGCTTAATCAAGGAAAGCACATGAAAGGGCTGTTGCCCAGAGAAGCTGTGGCTGCCCCTGGATCCATCCCTGGCAGTGTCCAAGGCCAGGCTGGAGCACCCTGGGACACTGGGAGGTGTCGGGGTTGGAACTGAAGGGGCTTTGAGGTCCTTTCCAACCCAAACCATCCCATGACTCTCTAAGTGTGTCCCTTTCTGGATGGAATGCACCTGAACTTTTCCTGGCTCACATTCCCATGGATAAAATCACTACAAAAGGCTCATAAATTATAATATTTTTGGGGGGAAAATGGTAAATGATAAAGTGAACACAGCAAACCACACTCTCCTGCCATGCTTTTCATTGTTATTTTCAGTAATCAATGCACTGTAAGCATTTCGGTGTCAGCAGAGGTGAAGCTCTACTTCCAAGGAAAACAAAGGAAGGCAGGATCTACAGGATTACTGGGTAAAGCTGACTCCAGCAAATTTGGGAATAAATACAGAAGATAATGGGCATTAATTAGTTCCTTGGCATGGCTCCGTGATGGGCTCACATCTGGAATGCCAATCAAACCCCAGGGAAACCCAGGGATCAGGGAAAGGGGGCTGGAAGGTGCCCAGAGGCAGCCTGGGAGCTGGTAAAAAGCTGGAAAACAGGACTCGGAGCAGCACACCAAGACCCCAGGAGCTGTGCCCCCTTAGCAGAGGTGACAGGACAGGGGACATGGCACGTAGAACACAACTGGAGAAACATCCTCACTGAGGAATTCCCGACGGGAATCCAAAGGCTGGGATGCTGGAGCAGGACAGGCTGTGGTGAAGGGTCAGGTGCACACTCGCAGAGCAGAATCAGCCATGGACATCAAAGGTTGCAGTTTATTGTCAGCCACTGATTCTCCTTTTGCCCCCAGCCAGGACTGGATGCCTTTTTAAAGCACGGGAATTAATTCCAGGAAGTCCCACGGCTTGTTTTACCCAGGGCTCAGGGAAGGAGACCACAAGAACTCCTCATAATCTGGGAATTTTAATCAAGCTGTTACATCATTCATAAAATCCTACAATGGTTGGGTTGGAAGGACCTCAAAGACCATCCAGTTCCAACCCCAACACCTCCCAGTGTGCCAGGGTGCTCCAGCCTGGCCTTGGGCACTGCCAGGGATGGATCCAGGGGCAGCCACAGCTTCTCTGGGCAATCCAGCCCAGCCCCTGCCCACCCTCCCAGCCAGCGATCCCTTCCCAATATCCGAACTAAATCCCCTCTCCTTCAGCAAAGCCATCCAATGCCTCCCAGCACCTCCAGTGACCACCTCCAGTTGGGACAGCAAACCAAACCAGCTGCTGGTAATGTTTCTGTTCAGGTTTGTGCCGGTGGAAACTTCCCACCCAGGCTGTCCTGGGGATCCACTGGGCATGGAATTCCAACTGGAGGTTGCACTGCTTGTGGTGTGAGGAAAATATAAGAGGGATAAGCCCATGGAAATGACCCTCAGAGCTTCTGGGAATAACTCTGGCATTTTGCAGTGCAGCGCCAGCAGCTGAAGGCACGATTTATCTTCAGTTTCCTGCTTTGCCAGCCTGGGCAGAGGGAGAAACGCTGGGATTGCAGCTGTGTGATGCACTGTGGGCTCCTCCCGAGCTGTGCCAGCCTCTGGGAAGGGGTTGGAGTTCCGTCTCAGTCAGGCCAAGCAGGAGGAACGAGCAGAAGGGGGATCTCCTAGCGGGATTGCGAGCAGGAAAGCTGGTTAAAAGCAGGACAGCAGATTCCCACCATCCCACATCCCGCGGTTCAGCGGGATAGCGAAGCACGGTGCTCCTGAGGGAGGCTGATATCCAGCCACAGGTGATTCCTGGGAAAATGGGAGCAACAGGAAAAGAATCCTGCAAGGAAAAAGCTGGATGTTCACAGCATTGAAATCCACCTCCTTGGAAACACAAGAGAAGGGCATCATTCCTAACCTTGGGAGAGGGCTTGGAGCAAGCTGACCTTTCAGGTCCCTTCCCCTTCCATGACTCCAGGATCGCTGCTAGTGCAGTGCCACAATCAGGCAAGAAAAGCCGTGGCACCGCGAGACAAGGCTCTCCAGCTAATTACCTGGTAATTAGCTGGATTAAAGGCCTTGATAATGAAAAGGCGGCGGTAATTGTGGAGTCCCAACAAAACGGGAGCCCCAGCTAATTGAATTCCAGGAGCACTGAGCTCCCTGTGCCACTCCCGGTGCCACGGGCTGGGCACACCAAAGGCTGGAGCAAAAAGGGCAGTGGGAAAGAACAAACCTCAGTTTTTAGGGCCCCTGAACCCAAGGGGCTTTAGCTAATCCTGTTGCTGCTCCTCAAATTCACCGAGAGGAGACACAACAAGAAAGACCCTCCCAGAATTCATTCCCTCACGGCACTGCCCGATTCCATCCTCGCACGAGAAGAATCCCTTTTCCTTTTTGTTTTTTGGGAAGAGGCAGAGAAATCCCCCCGCCAGAACCCTTTGGATAACGCTATCAGTGCAACCCTCATTAATTACGCTAATTGTGGGTTAGCACAGCTCCCAGTGCAGACCTGAGGACGTGCATCCCCCTCCAGGCAGGGAGGAGAGCAGGGAACAAACCTCAGAACTGCTTTCAAACCATCTCTTTTTGTCCAAGCTGTTGTAGTTGGCAACGAGCCCTGCCCTGCTCGGGGTGGGTTTGGGGAGTTTCAAACCAGAAGCTTTTCATTCCACACGTGTGTGGAGTTTATAACCTCACCCTGGTTCATCTTCCACTCTTCCCCTGAGCTGCCACCAGCTTATACACCCGGCAGGAAAGGGACCCTGGGGCAGAAACCTTTTAAGTGGAGGTGTCTCCTTCAAGTGTTCCCCAAGGAACCCTCTGATGTCTCAACAGCCCCGTGACAGATCATTATTGCATCATTTCACCCTCATGAGATGCCACCTGGACTGTTGGAGCTCAGAGGACAGGGAAGACCTGGAGCTGCTGGAGAGAGTCCAGAGGAGACCCCGGAGATGCTCCAAGGGCTGGAGCCCCTCTGCTCTGGAGCCAGGCTGGGAGAGCTGGGGGGTCACCTGGAGAAGAGAAGGCTCCAGGGACACCTGAGAGCCCCTTTTGGGGCCTGAAGGGGCTCCAGGAGAGCTGGAGAGGGACTGGGGACAAGGCGTGGAGGGCCAGGACACAGGGAATGGCTTCCCAGTGCCAGAGGGCAGGGCTGGCTGGGACATTGGGAAGGGATTGCTGGCTGGGAGGGTGGGCAGGGGCTGGGCTGGATTTCCCAGAGAAGCTGTGGCTGCCCCTGGATCCATCCCTGGCAGTGTCCAAGGCCAGGCTGGAGCACCCTGGCACACTGGGAGGTGTCCCTGGCCGTGGCAGGTTGGAGGGACACTGGAGTTCATCTCATTCCACCCCAACCTTCCACTACCCCAGGCAGCTCCAAGCTGGTCTCTATAAAGGAGAACAAGAGCTGAGCTGTCATTTTTTTTCAGTCTTTCCCAGTAGTTCTGCTGGTTTATTTATTTACTTCCACAAACGAGGAACAAACACTGATGACAAATTTATTTAAGCCACCAATAGTCAAATTGACTAACTGGGTCATAAAACAAAAGGACAGCATTTATTTTTCTCCAGGCACCTTCAGCTGCTCTGCAAACACAGATTACACTGCCAGAAAGGATCTGAGTCACAAGGCCACTTTCTCATTTTGGTATCAGGCTCTTTAACACCAACACAAAACCCGAAATGAAGAAAGAAAAATAAATCCTGTGGTAGTTTCTGACAAGGAAATCTGATCAGTGCAGTAACTTGTAATTGCTGGGGCTGTTTGATGCGTGGGTAAAAACAGCTCTGTGTGGGTGAATAAATATATGGGGGCTCTAAATACACGTGTATTTACATGTTATAGATGGACATACGTACACACACGAGGAGGGGAGATTCACATGGGATACTGGGAAGGAATTGCTGGCTGGGAGGCTGAGGAGGCCCTGGAGAAGCTGTGGCTGCCCCTGGATCCATCCCTGGCAGCGGCCAAGGCCAGGCTGGAGCACCCTGGCACACTGGGAGGTGTCCCTGAGGTTGAAACCAGATGGTCTTTAAGGTCCCTTCCCACCCAAACCACCTTGTGACTTTATTCTCTGTGTATCTTTAGCACTCGGTCCTTCTGAGATGACTTTTAAGTTCCTAATATAAATAGAGCCAGAGGATGGATAGCAAGCCAGCTGTACTCTGAAAGGGATCAAAGCACAATAAAACTTCATCAGAAAGGTGCAATCACCACCTGCTCCATGGGTGGCACAAAGAGAAGGATTTTCCTGGAAGATTAAACCCCCCTTTCAGTGGGACTGGACTTCCTCTTGTTCAGGCAGCAAACAAGAGGTCAAGGAGGAGGGGAAAGAGTTGAACAGGTAATTGAGAGCACATTTCTGCTCTGCAGTCATAATTTGGTTAAGCTCTGTACACAATTTGGAGGTGGGGCAGGACACAGTCAGGAGTTTGTGTTTACAACTGAAGCAAAACTAAGCACCTTTAAATCACAAAGCAGGGGGAGAGATTCCCTGGTGTTTAGTGCCTGCCACACGCCCACCTTCAGAGCATCCTCCCAGGGGGGAATCTGAGCGCACAGGATGAATGCTGAGCCCACCTGGGCGGCTCAGAGTGGCAGAGAAAACCCAGCAAAGAGAGGGGAAAAAATTAAAAAACCCAAAGGCAGCTTGCTGCTGAAATACCGTCCACGTTCACTCGTGGATAATCCCTGTATTCCATGGCTCCAACCAGCTGCTGAAGGCATCCTGCTCCAGTGCTCCGAGCCTTCATTAAATGCCAGCTCTTAATAACAGACTCCACGAGCGCTTTCATTGCATTTACTGCGGCTTCTGAACTTTCCAAGTTGTTAATCAGATTTCCATGGAAATGGGACGGCGAGGAAAGGTTAAGTACAGGTGCCTGAGATTTCAGCAGTCGAAGGCGCCTTGTCCTTAGCAGGGAGGAGAAACTCCCAGCCCTGACAGGAACTAAACATCTTAATTAAATGCTCACAAGTACAGTACTTATTTCAGTGTGAAGTTCCATTTGCAAATGTCAAACTTAATCAGGCACTTGACACAACCGTGCGATATCCCCGCGCCACGTGGCGTTCCTCCCTTCCTTGAGGGAACACCTGCACATCTCCAGCCCCAGTTCTCCAACGCCACAGAAAATGGGTTTTCTGGCTGTAAAACTGCAGGATCGCAGGGGAGAAATAGGAGAGAACACACCCCCAGGGGGTCAAGCTCCCCCTGCCCGCTCCGTTTATCCCTGGAAAAGGCTCGTACTGCTCCTCATAAATGTGATTTATCCCCCCAACTTAGCCCCAGCGAGGGGTACCCAAACTTCTCCAGCAGGAGGGAATTCCGTGTGTCTGCCTTGGTGCCGAATCCTGCCGGGAGCACCCCGAGTGCCGCCGTCTGCTCCCCAATTCCTGAGCCCCTCCGGGACGTTCCCACCCCACGCTGGGAATTCATCTCATCCGGACGTTCGCAGCTGACAGACCCACCACAACCTTTGGATGAACTCACTGTGTCGCTCACACGGAAGCCCAAAGCCCGTTTCCATCCCCAGATAAGATTTATTCCCATTATTCGGGATTCCGGTCTCTGAGTTCAACTCCTCTGCAGGCACGTGGGGGCTCTGTTACCCACGTGTGCACCCTGCACGTCCCCAGGGTGACACACAGCCCGGGGGGGCTGTGACACGATGTTTCATGCCAAAATAGGACAAAATAGGTATTTTGTGCAACTCGGGGCTCAAGTCCCAGTCTGAGGGAGCAGCAGCTGCACCTGGGATTGGCTCAGAGGCTGGATGAGGGATTTCAGGATCTCTGCCTTGGATCACAGAGCCTCTGGGATCAGCTGCCAGGGGGGCTGACCCATCATGAGACTTTCACTGCACGACAAATAAAGCAGCAAACACCTTTATACACCGCTATGCATGTTAATTAAATTAAAAAAACCCCAAAACTAGAAGAACCTGAGTATTTGTATAAACAGCTACAAAACTGCACCCATCTTTACGGAATTAATATTTAAAACTGGGTTGCCTTTAATGACAAACTACACCTGATCCTGGGAGGAATTTTTCCAGCAAATTTTATAACAACTTTTCAACTTCAGCAGTGCTGACTGGGAGGGAAAAACCACCCTGGAAAGGACATGGGCAGTGGAGGTGACGGGAACACCTCCAAGCCAGAGCGTGGAATTCTGCAGAGAGTGAGAAAGAACTGGGGTAAGGACAGTGGAAGTTAATTAAAGTGATCTTCCAGAGCAATTAAAAACCCCATCGTGGCGACCTGAAGAAAGGAGGGTGAGCAGGATTAGAAACTTCCACCCCAAGGGAACTTCCACAACAAGGAAATGTCCATCCCAAGGGAACTTTCACCCCATGGGAATTTCCATCCCAAGGGAACTTCCATCCCAAGGAAACTTCCACCCCAATAAAACTTCCATCCCAAGGGAATTTCCATCCCAAGGAAACTTAGATCCCAAGGAAACTTGCACAACAAGGGAATTTCCATCCCAAGGAAACCTCCATCTCAAGGAAATTCCACCCCAAGGGAACTTCCATCCCAATAAAACTTCCACCCCAAGAAAACTTCCACGACAAGGAAACTTCCATCCCAAGGGAATTTCCATCCCAAGGAAACTTAGATCCCAAGGAAACTTGCACAACAAGGGAATTTCCATCCCAAGGAAATGTCCATCCCAAGGGAACTTCCATCCCAATAAAGCTTTCACCCCAAGGAAATGTCCACCTCAAGGAAATTTCCACCCCAATAAAACTTCCACCCCAAGGGAACTTCCACAACAAGGGCACTTCCATCCCAATAAAACTTCCACCCCAAGGAAACCTCCATCCCGAGGGAACTTCCACCCCAAGGAAACTTCCACCGCAAGGGAACTTCCACCCACCTCTTTGCTGCTGCAACAGGACACAGCACCCACACAAGGGATTTCCCGAGGAGTGCCAGGCTTGTGGAGGAGGGACAGTGGAGGAACCCGAGCAAACCTTAAACTCACTGCTGTTGCTTCATTATACACGAAAGGCTTCTAAGCAGATGTTACGGGAGAGGCTGTGCTGCTGCATTTAAAAAATCCCCCGTTTTGGGGATTTTCATTTCAGCTCTCCCACCGTGCGCGTTCCAGACCCTGCTACCACCCAGCCCTGTTCCACAAGCCCCACGCCAACGCAGAACGCCCGCCTGGCTCCTCAAACACGGGCTGGCATTTCCTGATGGGCCAAACCCCTTGAAGACCCAACCGCCCCTGAACCCGCAGCTCTGGCCCTCTCAGAGAAACAGCCCCGAAAATTAGCGGCCAGAAGAGTTTCTACAAAAGGCCAGCGGAATTGCAGGGCAGCGGTGGAGGTTTCTGAACAAGCCCAGTGCCACCAAGAGGTGGATAAAAGGCCACGTTCCCCTTTGACACCGACCCAGCAGCCACCAGTTCGGGCCCAGCTTTAAGGCCGGGGACACCTTTGAAATGACATCAGAACACCTTTGTCAGACTCACAATAGCCGTGGTTTTACATCCATCCCCTTCCCAAACGGCTGGAAGTGAGTGGCAGTTCTGGAGGCTGAATATCCCAATTTAACACAGAAAAGTGCCCCTGAGCTCCTTCCACAAATACCTATCCCTGTAAAACTCTGATGTTATTCCAAATGCTGGGATGCCAGAGGGGGGAGCTCACAGCACAGACAAGATTCCCATTTTCAGGCTTGGGGGGGGGGAACAACAAAAATCTCCAATGTTTTTTTTCTCCAGCTTTACAAAGCATCCACCACTCCCTTCTGCTGCTCTCTAAAGGGGCCACCATAAAGCAGATTATAATGTTTGGGAACACGCTCCATTCCAGCAGATCCTTGAATGCCTTTCTGCATCAGGGAGCCGTTTCCTCCCCCTTTCATCTCAAACCAAGCTAAACAGCACCACTTGCATCTAATGATAGCAGGGACCTTGTAATGGGATTAGGAAAAACACCATCATTAGTTTCAAGGAGGGATGTGACCTTCAAGCCTTTCCTTACTCCCACTTTAAAGGGATGGAGTGGGAACAATGAAATTAATTCCTACACAGGGACAAGCAATGGGCAGGGAGAAGCAAGAGGCTTTCAATCCCCAGGTAGGGATTATCTCTCCTCCTTGTTAACAACCGGCAAAAAGGCCAAGTGATTATCAGAATGAAACCTGGCACAGAGGAGGAAAGGCCAGGCTGGGAGAGCTGGGGGGTCACCTGGAGAAGAGAAGGCTCCAGGGACACCTGAGAGCCCCTTTTGGGGCCTGAAGGGGCTCCAGGAGAGCTGGAGAGGGACTGGGGACAAGGCGTGGAGGGCCAGGACACAGGGAATGGCTTCCCAGTGCCAGAGGGCAGGGCTGGCTGGGACATTGGGAAGGGATTGCTGGCTGGGAGGGTGGGCAGGGGCGGGGCTGGATTGCCCAGAGAAGCTGTGGCTGCCCCTGGATCCATCCCTGGCAGTGCCCAAGGCCAGGCTGGAGCACCCTGGGACTCTGGGAGGTGTTGGGGATGGACCTGGATGCTCTTTGAGTTCCCTTCCCACCCAAACCATCATGGGATTCTGTGACTCCACACGAGACAGAGCCTTCCTAAAGCCACTCCGTAAGGTTCTTGGCCTAACAAAAGCCAGTTTTAACCAAGCACCGAACTCAAGACCAGCACGTGCCAGGCGGACACTGCAGCTCCTTCCCACCCCTTCACTTATGTGACCCCCCCAGTCAGACCAGTGGTGGCACCAGAAAGCACCAAGGTCCTCGCTGGGCCGTGGCCCCTCCTGAGCACACCGAGGCGGCAGTGCTGGAGCTCTGCTGTCCCACAGTGTCCCTCAGCCCTTCCCAGGACCCTGCACCTCACACACCTCAGGACGACCCACCCGAGCTGCACCCTCAGCCTCCCTTCCAAAGCATTCCCAGCCCCGGGAACGCTCAGTGCCCCTGGTGGAACACATTCCATTTGGCAAGTGCTCCAGTTATTTCAGAGGGAATTTTCTGCAGCAAGACCTGCAGCATCGCTGTTGTTTACTGAGAACGGCGTGAGTGCTTCTGGAATCACCCCGTGCCTTCCAATCCCCAGCCTAACCATGCATGTCATCGCTTCCTGCAGCAGAAACGCTCCTCCAGATTGCCAAAAGGAAGTGGGGACGCAACAGCACCAGGAATCCATCTGACAGCCAAAAGCCTGACACCGACACCAAATAAAAAGCCACTTTTGATTTCAGAGGAGCTAAACAAACAACGTGCTGCTTGCTCAGAAAGGAGCATCTCCTGCCCACCCAGCCCTTTGCCACCCGGCTGCGAACACCCCTCTGTCCTTGTCTGGGATGTGAACCCATCCTTGTTTTCCACAGGAGGAATCCCAGAGCCTGGTCCTTGCTGCTGAAATTCCCCCTCCCTGAAGCTACGGCCACACAGGCGGTTTTCAACGATGACGTCCTTTGCTGGCACAACGGAGGTGGGGATTGCTTTGAAAACCGAAGGAAAAGGGGTAAAACACATCATGGCAGCAAGAAATCCGAGCCAGAGGGCTGGATATCCGACTTCAAGTTCCAGCTATCCCAGGATACTCATTTCCCTGGTACGTGGCACTGAACAACAGCGACAGGGCTGGATAAAGCCAAACAAAAGCGACCGGAGCGAAAAGACACGGTGCCTGGGATTAACACCCCCAGCAAAGCCAAGCCTAACCCCAAACCCCGGGTCCAGGCTGAGCAGAGCTCCTTGGGATGCCACTGGCATGGGAATGCCACAGGGTGGAGCCAGGAGAACGCAGATGGCTCAGCAGCGATCCCTGCACTTGGCCACTGGTCCCACCACCCTTCGCCCAGCAGAAGTTCTGCCCTCTGAGGTCCCACCATCCCCTGCCCCGAGATTCCAGGGATTAAAAGGGTATTTATCCACTCGGGATGCTGCACACACACATGGCACCCATCGCTCCAGGGCACCACAGTTGGTAAAAGAAACCTTCTTGCACCCCTTGGTACACAAGGTAAAAACCAGGGTGTAAGTTTTACCCGTCCGGGTGCGTCGTGGTGCATTTAATATCTACAACTTCTAAAAAAGCTCTTTGCTACATGGCTTCTCACCAGGAACAATCAGAAGAAACAAAGAGACAAACCTGCATTATCCTGTCTCCGTTTCAGATAATTACTTGTGAGGTTTTTTAAGACATTTGTGACTCACAGGGGAGTCTGAATTTACTGTCATCTGCCACCTAATAATGTTGGCAGTGATGAGAGCTCCCCATTTACTGGGGTGCGACACCAATCTCTTCATGGGTGAAAAAGCTGTTAATTAAGGGTTTCACCTGCCCTTTCCAGCAGGCACAGAATTATTTTCACATATATAAAAAAAAACCAGTTAAAAAACCCACAACAACAATCCACAGAAGTTGAGAGGGAAGGGGAGGACAGGAGAAGTCCCATTACTCGACTGGACAACGCAGCAGGGAGATTTATCCTTTTATTTCCAAGGGATAAAAAGGGGAGGCTTAGGAGGGACCACACAGGGTGGAAACAAAGCTCCAGGCTCAGGAATCCCAGAGATCCAGAGCTTGGTTAGAAACATTCCCAAGCTCCAGACAAGAGGGGCACTGAGGAGGGACGGATCTGCAAACCCCAGGCCCACAGGTCGCAGTCAGACAAGGAAAAGGCAAGGGGCACATTTTAAATACACATTTAAACACCTCCTAAAAAGCTCCTGCAAAGCTGCAGGCACACAAATCCCTGGCAGGCAGGAGCCAGCAGCTCCCAAGTGCTTCCCCATTCCCTCCCATCAGCTGCAAACTGATACACCCCCTGATTTCCAAAAGTGTAAATCCCACTCTGAGTGGAAATAATGGATCAATGAAGGCAAGGAAGATGCTGCAGTGAGGGCAGAGTTCACAGGGAAAACACCCCCCCTTCCCTCCTCCTGCAGATTCCCTTGATTTTAATATTGGCCCTTCAAGCAAAGGCTCATTTTAATCCAATTTTAATGTCACTTGAGTTCTTACAAATAAGGAGACCACACAGGGAGCTGATGAGTTTAATTCTGGCACTTAAATCACAAGTGGGAAGTGAAATGCCAGGCGTGCCCTCCCCCCTTCGTTAACTCCACTTCTAATTGCCACGTCTCCTCCTCCCCAGTCCCACCCTCCAAGGCAGGGCTTGGAACCAAATCAAGCCACATTGCAAGGCTTGGATAACGCGGGAATGAGTGGACTGGCCCCCTGGCATTCCACCCAGGACCGTGATCCCGGGGATTTTCCAGGGATCACAGGCAACTGGAAGAGACCAAAGGAGCCCCTGGTCCTCCCCCACGCCTCAGTTGTGTCGTCACCTCCGGGGATGTTTGGAAGTTTTTAGGGACAGAACATCTGAAGTCACTCCCTGGCCACTGAGGTGGAAAAACAAATGTTGAGTCTCCCTGGCCGGTCTTTAAATCCAGTATTTCCCACTGGATCATCTCCTGGGAAACACAATTCCACTCCTCTTGATGTATTTAATATCAAAGGCCTCCCTCCACCTCTCAGTGTCCTCACCCACAAATGGGTTGTTCCTTTGGGACTCGAGTCGTTGTTTTCCCTCAACGTCTGACCATGGAATTGTTTCACTTGGAAAAGACCTCCAAGATCATCCAGCCCAGCTGCCAACCCACCACGGTCACCACTGAACCACGTCCCCAGGTGCCCCATCCCCAGCGATCTGAAACCCCTCCAGGGACTGCTCTCTTGGAAGGAAATTCAATCAGCATTTCATTACAAGTGATTCTCCTCCTGATTTTAAATATTACTCAGACAGGTTTCTGTTTATTTTATTTTTGAGAAGTCAGAGTTAAGACAACTACCTTTTTTTTCCTTTTGATGGTTTTCCAGAATCTCCTGAGGTTTTTGAAAGGTGTTTTTCCCCCTCCTTGGATGAAGAAGGTGCTGCTTAGGCTGAGGTTGGCACGGAGCAAAAGGGAGAACGATGAGGATGACCAAGGGCAGGTTAGGGGGGAAAAAAGAAAAAAAGCCCACAAATAAAGTAAAATTAAATACCACGAGTTCTCTAATGCCCTTATTTAAATTCAACAGGACTCCTAAAGTAATACTGATACATATTACATGATTTTTATATATATATACACACATATATATCTATTTTATAATATTTTCTTCATTTTTGCCCATTATTAATCTCCTCAGACTCGAACTCCTTTCTGGATGAAATTCTCTGCCGGAGGAAACCAAACCCACAGGAGAAGCACCCAAACCACAAGCTCTGATCAATCAACGTGTTTAAACCTGGTATTTGTCAGGTGGAGCGGGCAGGGAATGTCCTGCACGTCCTGCCCACAAGAAGCCTGTGTGGAACACAGACTGTTCATGGCCCAAGATCCCCCCAGTGCCTCCGTTCTCAGTCCATTTCTACTTATAAACATTGAACCCACAAGGAGACAATAAATTACCAACAAGTGGTGGAGTCACCACACCTGGAAGGGTTCAAAACTGTGTGGATGTGGCACCTGGGGACGTGGTTTAGCGGTGACCCCGGTGGTGGTTGATGATCTGAAAGGTCTTTTCCAACCTTAACAATTCAAAGGTTCCCTGGTGGAACTTCCCCAATATCCAGGGATACTGGACCTTGGCAGAGGGAGTTTTGATTCCAGCAGCAGCTCCTCCATTCAGCATGTAAAACCTCTCACTCTTTACCCACTGACTGCCCCACAGTTTCACCAGTGACCCTTCTCTTCATCCCTGGAAGTGTCCAAGGCCTGCCCACCCTCCCAGCCAGCAATCCCTTCCCAATGTCCCAGCCAGCCCTGCCCTCTGGCACTGGGAAGCCATTCCCTGTGTCCTGGCCCTCCACGCCTTGTCCCCAGTCCCTCTCCAGCTCTCCTGGAGCCCCTTCAGGCCCCAAAAGGGGCTCTCAGGTGTCCCTGGAACCTTCTCTTCTCCAAAGATCTCTCCTGTCCCCCATGTCCTGTCCCTGCTCAGCCAAGTTTCCACTTTATTACTTATCCTGAAGAATTTGTGGAACTCTTGGATTCAGGGCTTAGTTTCTGCTGTGCTTGAATTTTAGAACTTAGAGCTGAACTCCCCATCCCTGGCAGTGCCCAAGGCCAGGCTGGAGCACCCTGGGACAGTGGGAGGTGTCCCTGCCCATGGCAGGGGTGGCACTGGGTGGGCTTTGAGGTCCCTCCAACCCAAACCATCCTGGGATTTTCTGTTCTTGGAGCAGGAGGAAACAGGAACTGCCACCTGCCCTTCCCATCCCACCCGTTATTTTAACATTCCTCCTTATCTTCCCTCTTCCCAAGGGAACCAAACCCAACTTCTCCAGCGTCTCTTCAGCCACAGCCCTGCCCCTCTCCAAAGTCTTCCTTGTGCTGCAGGATCCTCCAAGGTGAGCCCAGGCAACTCCTGGCAGACACTCCTGAGACTTAAAACACACATTTCTGTAAAGACAACTCAAAACTGAATGTGCCATTCGTCCTTTCCACAGCCCACCATCTCCCAGTTTGGACCAGTGGCTGCACATTCAGAGCCTCCTGAAAGCAACACCCTATTTCCTGCCTTTGTTTCATCCCCAACCAAGGAAGCTCAAAAATCATTTTATTTCCCCCTCAAAACACACTTGTTAAAACATCTCGTGGGTTCATCAGTCCCAAAGATCTCAGAAGATTTTTGTGGTAGACAATTCTTCACTGATTCTCCCTTTACATCTCCTGGGCAGCCTTTTCATCAATAAAAGAATAAAAAAAAAAACCCAAAACAATCAAGAAAATAACCTGCTGCCCATTTTTTCCTCCATTTCAAGCGCGCTGAGTGATTAAATAAATAAATAAAACCTCCTCAAGAGCCAATTTTTCCGCTACATAAATAATTCGCAGGCTCTTTTGTCCACATAAATAAGACATTTCTGCTTCTCCTCCAACCCCCAGCTGGAAGCTTTAAGAGCTCTTTCCTGGCATCTCAGTAACTTCAGGCTTCTCCTTCCTAAAAGAAAAACCCTTCCAAGGCTGCCTTGGAGCTCGAATTGATTCCCAAGGTCCCTGTGAAGCCTCCAGCTCTGCCTGGGGGGTTCTGCTCTCCAACGGGAAGGGTTTCCGAGCACCGTCCCCGTCTCCCCTGCCCCAACCCCAGGCTGCTTCCAGGGCAATCGTTTCTCTCCCCAGGGAGGTTTCCTTCATTCACACGTGGTCTCGTGCGACTCCACAGACCCCCCAGCCCCTCTGCAGGCGTTTGGATTCTGTGGTTCTAAGGGGACATCCAATGGATTGGATCCTCTCAGCTCCCAGTGCTCGCCCTCACTTCCCTCCCACTCCCTCCTCTCAAAGATCTCAGCTTCTCTGGGGTCTGATTTCCTCGATTTCCAGCTATTTGTGCCAAATAAACACACCTCCAGCCTTGGCAGCCGTAGCTGTTTATCTGTTTGATGCCTCGGTGTTTATCCATGTGATGTTTTCCTCTCTGTTCCCAGCAAGATCATCCCAAGGCTGGACAAGTGGAAACCAGCAGCCAATTAGATTTTTTGCTTCCTATTTATTTTATTTTTTTGCCTGTTTAGGAATTTGGCTTTTGCTTTACCCCCTTTTGTGTCCATTTTATCAGTGATACTCAGCTTGTTTCTGTGGATGTTTCATCCTGGAATCTCCTGAGCTGGAAGCGACCCCCAAGGATCATCGATCCATGCCCAGGACATCCCAACAATCCCATGGTGCTGTCCAAACCCTCCTGGAGCTCTGGCAGGTTTGGGGCCGTGCCTGAGGAGCCCGTTCGGTGCCCCTCACCCTTTGGGGGAGGAACCTTTCCCTAAAATCCACCCCAAACGCCCTGACTTTGCATCACGGCCAAGATTCCGCCAGCCCCAGCACAGGGGTTGTGTCCCTCTCCTCCCAGTTGTGTTCCTGTCTCCTCCCAGCAGACAGAGGGGTTCTTTAAATAAAGGCACGTTCCTCCACCTCCTCCAACAAGTCTGTCTGCAAACAGCTTTACAGGTCCCCACCGATATCCGTCATCCCTCCACCCTGGCATAACTCACTCTATCATTTGGCTTTCTCCATCACAAGGGAATCCGTCCACCTCCTTTGTGTTTAACTTTCAGGTTTATTCTGTCTCCACTTCCCATTCAGTCGCTTCGTTCTTCAATTTCCCCCTGTCACCTCATTCCTCCTCCTCGCAGTATGTTGTTGTTTGCAAGTGATTTGCTCGCTGATGGGGACAGGTAGATGGCAAATATTTACTCTCCTCCCCAAGGCAAATGTTTGCCATCCATCACTGCCGGGTTCCCAGAGAGGGAAGGGAACAGCCCCTCTGGAATTATCACGGCAACAAGAAGCATCCACATAACACCTTTTCATCCACCTCTGCCTGAAGAGCCAGCACTTATTTTAGACATTTTCATTTGCAAAGGTATAACCAGAGAAAATGTTTTCCTTGTCACTGCCCCAGCACCTTTAAGATCACACATCTAAGTTATACTTGCAGAAAGGGCCCATTATTCAGGGTTTTTTGCCCTCTCTTGAGGAGAAAAGCAAAATTCTCTCTCTAAAAAATAATCAGCACCGAAACTCCTTTCCTCTGTGCCCTTCATCTCCTGGGTCACTGGGCTGGCTTGGATTTTATGGGCAGGAAGCTCTAATTGCTGCCTCCCTTCTGGAGCAGCTTCTCTGCAAAATGTTCCCCTTCCATGAAATTGTCTCCCCCTGCCCCAAGCCAGCACTTCAAGCTGATGAGTCCTCAAGTGCCTAAAACACAAACATCATCCAAGCTGGGTAAACTTCGGGCTTAAAGTTTGGAAACGAGTTTGGAAATCCACCCTGGACTCAAGAGAAGAAAGGAACCCAACACAACCGAAATGCTAAGGCTGTTTTATGTGATCCACAGTGTTCTTCCACTGATGGCTGGACAGGATGGTGCTGAAGGTCCCACTTAAAGCTGGTCCCTCTGGACAGAGAAGTGCCCTGTGGAAAAGGCTGTCCAGCTGCAATCCCCTCGTGGGGGAGGTTTCAGCACCAGTTCCACTGGGACAGCCCACAGGTTTTGGAACGCTCTCCACCAGAGTTGTCACATCCACACCTCTGGTAACACCTGAATTCCTCCCCCTGAGGACCAGGAGGGGCTCTAAAGGGAAGCCACCCTGGTGAATTAAAGCACACCACCACCACGAGAGGTTTGTGTGAGGAACAAGCCAGAGGCACCACCACTTATCCCCTTGGCTGGAATGGGGCTGGAAATGCGGTTTCCCTGCGAGGGCTCCAGGGATGTGACCCCCTGATTAAGCCCCAAATCACTGGAATGAAGTGACATCATCCCTTCCTCGTGTCCCCACCTCAGTGTGTGTTAATCTCCTGCCTTGTTTCAGTGCCCTCGGTCAGCAAAAAGGGAAAGATTTCGGATACTGGGCTTCAGGGACCGCTCTGAGTTATTTATTTACTGACCTGACTGGGATTATTCTCTGTTCCCCTCGGAAACTTCCAGCTGTTTAAGCCCAGGAGGGAAAATGAAGGACATGGTGAACCCTTTTGCAATGGGAATGGAGGAGAGCAGAGCCCTGCTCGTGTTTCCATCCCGGGTATCGCACAGAGCCAGAGGTGAGCCCTTGGGAAAAAGAGCGACCAGCCCCTCCATCCAACCTCCAGGGCTTTTCCAAGGAGGTTCAACGCAGGAGACTGAAGGAACAGCAAGGCCACAAAAAAAAAATCAAAAGTTACACTAAATGTCTGTCAGAAAAGAATTAAAAGTCACACTAAATGTTATTTTTCAGGGAGGTTTGCCCCCCTCTAAAATCACCTTATTATAACACAAAATTAGATGTGGGATTTTCCAAAGAAGCGAGAGTAATTAGCTGTCCAATTCCCATTAGATCACCAAGGGAGCTGGATCCTAAATGCCTCTGGATCTTTTGGGAACCTCGCCCATCACAGAACTCACGGGATGGTTCAGCAGAGGCTGCAGACAAACACACACTTGAACAGTTTCAGGGTCACTTCTGGAGCACTCCACAGCCAGTGTCACACTGGGGACAGTGGGAACAATGAGTGTGTTGATTTTAGAATAAATCCTGCCGTTAGTTTTGCACGTGTATTCTGTATTTGGAGAGATACGGGTCTTTCCTGTTCCAGAATCGTGGAATGGTTTGGGTTGGAAGGGATCTTAAAGATCATCCAGTTCTAGGTAATCTTTAAGGTCCCTTCCAGCCCAAACCATTCGGTGATTCTCTGATCAGCAAACCTCCCCCACAGAGTCTAAAAGCACACAAAGCCAAGCCAAAATAAAACCAGACGAAACTAAACTTTGATTTTAGTTCCCATTTTTCAAGCGGTCTCTTTGGTTCATTGGCAAAAAGAGACGGAATCAGAACATTTGTAAGAGAGACACAAAAATCAGAGCCTGACAACGTCAGCAGTGGCAATTCTGGGCACACGATGTTGGCACCTCCATGAGGGGCAAGGAGCAGGGGGATGAAATTCAGATTTCCCATTTTGGGGGGAAAGCGACCTCTCCCAAGCTTCTTCCTGACAAATAAATTGAGTTTTAAGCGTTGCCAGATGTCCAAAAACACTGACCTACAGCACTGCTCCCAGAATCCTGGGAAGGGCTGGTTGTTCCCAACATAAACTGGGAGCTCCAGAACAGGTCTGGAGCTCTCCAGCCTCTCCCAGCCCAGAGATACCCAGTGAACCATCAGCCTTTTGCTGCTGGTTTGGACACACACATTTACACAATGTATGTATTTATAGAAGCAGAAACTCTGCTCTTTTGCAGCTGAAAACTGTGGGTAAGGCTTGGTGGGAGCCAAACATTCCCTAAGCTGTGATCCTGCCCTCAAGAACCACAGTCCAGCTCAAGACCTCGTGGCCTGGACCCAGTGAGGACACTGCCTCCTGAAACACTCGTGCACACAGGAGCCAAGTGATATATTGCTCAAAACCCACCAAACTTCCTGAGTAAAACCACTGCAGGAGATGCAGGGCTCGGAGCAACCTGGTCTAGTGGAAGGTGTCCCACGGCAGGGGAGGAGAACTGGAGGATCTTCAAGGTCTCTTCCAATCCAAACCATCCTGTGATATTTAGATCCCGATTGTCAGTGGTACAGAGAAGCCACAATGTCACGAGAAACAAACCAAAATCTTAGGACCTCTTAGTAAACCCAAGAAAAACCTGACACAACAAACCCTCTCCCTCCAGGTAGACCAGAAAGAGAATCCTGGAATGATCTGGGTTGGAGGGACCTTCAAGATCATCCAGTCCCAACCCCCTGCCATGGGCAGGGACACCTTCCACTGTCCCAGGAAATGTTCCAGGCCAGGGTGGACGGGGCTTGGAGCACCCTGGGATAGTGGGAGGTGTCCCTGCCCACATCCAACCCAAACCATCCTCTGATTCTATGCAAGTGTTTTGGCTACTTCACAAATAACTGCTGGATAAACCAGGCAGGCCCCCCAAAAACCAAAGCAGAGATTTCCCACCAGGAAAGAAACAGCAAGAGCTGGGAAAAACTCGAAGGGGAAAAGGAAAACAACTTTCTACCTTTAGCGTTTTATAAACGTCCTGCCTGGTAAATACAAGGAGAGCTCAGCAAGGAGAGCAGGAAGGCTTTTAAACAACCAGTTTGAGGTTTTATGGGGCTATAAAAGCAGTCCACAAACGCTGATGAACTCCCTGCAGTGTCTCCTGACTCCAGGTGCCAGCAGGGAAGCAGGGAGAGAGGGAGAAAAAAGCACAGCAGAGCTCACCAAACTGCTCAAGGGTGGAGGAAACGGGTAACACAAAAGCCACAGCCAGGTTCCCATCCCTGCCACCCCAGCCCATCAGCAGCAGCTCCAAGGAGGTAACGAGGAAAAAGCCCAGGTTGGGAATTCTGCACCTTTTCCTTCCAGCAGGGATATTCCTGTGGCAATTTGAAACGCAGGAATGCAGCAGGTGAGGTGGCCACTTTGGCCTTTCCCAGGGATCTTCCAGCTTGGGAAAGAAAGGTTTCCAGTGGGAATCATTGGGAAAAGAGTCTGTGCTCTCAGGTTTAGGAATTAAAGATATTTAAGGCTGGCCCAGGATTCAGAGGGCACAGATTTCACGCCAAGTGCCAAATGCTGAAGCAGGGAATGTGTCATTCTCTCCCCATTCCCAACTTTTTCCTCGGTGCAGATTCTCCCAGCCTAACACCAACCTTTCCCATCTACATTTTCATTTATCATATTTAGTTATTTTGCTTCTCAAGAGGTTTTTTTTTTAAATCATTTCCTTCCAAGACTCTGGGCCCCTTTTTCAGCACCCTCAGCAGAGAGTCCCAGTAGATGGTTTTAACTCAGGTGGATTTAACCACTTCAATATTTAGGCATAAATTCCAAACCCCTTCAAAACTCTAACTCTGGGACTATGCCTTGCTATTAGAAGGAAAATCCTCCTGTAACGAAGACCCCTCCAAACACAGAGCAGCTCAAAGCTCCACAGCGCGGGCAGAAGATGAATTTCTTTTGCTCACAAATCTCCAAATACGTCATTAACCGAGTCAATTATCTTTAAAAATGCCCCAAAAACTCACTGACTCCCCGTGCAATGAGCTGCACGAGCCACTGTGCACTGCTCAGACGAGTCATTTTGTAGCCAGGGCTTTACTCCTTTGAACTCCAGCATAAACGCTGGTGTTTAGGACGTTCACTGGCACAGAAAAGGCTCTGGAAGCAGAAGCTGTTAATGCAGCGGCAGCGCTGGAGAAAACCTCTGCTCTGTCACCCCGCTGGAAGAATGGAATACATAGCACAGCCCAAACCCAACAATCCAATGTCTGCAGCCAGCTCAGCTCTGGACCTTGGCCAGGTAACTTTTCCCATGGCAATTCAGCTGGTTTTAAACACATTTCAGCCATGGTCACATGGTTAAAGAGCAAACAGAACAATCTGGGGCATTTCTGCTTCCCAGACTTTGGGTTTCAAAGGACAGGGTGCCATTGCTACCCCAGTTTTTGCCCTTCCAGCTGTATAACACATCCCCGAATCTCTCTGTGCTTCCTGACACCTTTTCCCCTTTATCAAGGTGACTTCCACCATCCCAAAGCCCAAGGGCATCTTCTTAGGAGCTTAAGGAAGGCACCGCTTTATTTTCAGTTTGCAAACACAAGGAGAAGAGTTCAATTACCAGGTAAACTGGAGCAAATCTCTAAATTACACACCTTCTTGGCAAGGCCAACGCTGAAAGAAACACCCTCCTGCCAAACCACCTCGTCCCTTCCCAGCTGAACAAAGGTGACACTCTTCCTGGACCATAAATTCCACGGAAATATTTATGCTCTTGGTACATCCTGCGCTGGATTCATTCATTCATGCTCTCGGCTCACTTCAAATTACAGGGGGGATAAAAAAAGCAACAGGTGACCTACTCTAATTATTTAAATTCCACTTTGAAGCACCAGCACTGTGGAGAGTGGAACGATGCCCGTCTCTCCCCTGCGAGGGACTGAGGAGAACTGCGTTTCTGCAGACAAACCACTCCGAGGACCTTTGTCCTCTCGGCTCAGCGAGAGGAGCATTAATGAGACAACCCAGCCAGGAGTCCAAGGGCATCGGTTCCACACTTTTAAGACCACTTTAAGAAGAGCCAGAAAGACTGCCAGGCACATTATTTTGAGGCCAACCGCGAGCCCACGACACGCCTGTGAAGAGACTTCCTGAAAAAATAACGCTGCTTTCGGTTCGAACCATCACCCTGTGAACTTCCCAAAGGCAACAGCAGTTTCAGATATTGCTGTGCCATTTCACCCAGCCTTTGGGGCACGTGAACAGCTCTCAGGCGAGGAGCTTCTTGGACTTTGTGCGTGTTAACTGCGGCACAAACCCTTCCATCTGCCTTTAAATGCAAAGGTTCACGCTGTGCTGAAGGCAGGAAGCACCTGGGTTTTCCATGAGCAGGTACCTGGAGGAGCAGGATGATGGGAGCAGCAGCTGCCAGGAGGAAAACCTTCCCTTTGCCATGGTGAATTCCCCTCTCTGGCTCCTGTGCCAGCCCTGCCGTGGCTCGGGCACCTGAGAGAGCAGAAACCTCAGCCAGCAGCAAACACTTGGCCGAGTCAACTCCCTCAAATGCCATTCCAGTCAAGGAAAACATGCTGGGCTGTGGAGAAAGGCAGGGATGGGATGGCAGCACAGCTGGTTGGGATGTGCTGGCACGGAGCTCAAAGCTCTGCAGGCCTTTGCCACTGGGTAAGGAAGCCTGCTGAGCATCACCACCTCTCCCCTGCCCACCGGCGTGCCCAAGGGAACCAGGATTTCATGCCATGGAATCACTTAAAAACCACAGAGAGACTCAGGTGAAGCAGCAGAGCCCTGAAATGCGCCTCCAAATGCTCTCCCAGCACTCCTGGGCAAGTGGGACGCAGCAAACACAATGTCAGAGCAGCTTTTCTGCAGGATCGCTCCCATTGCTGAGCTCCAAAATCATCCCATGTCCCTCCCTCGAGCGCCATTCCCCTTCCCAAGGCAGGATGTAAGGATGGTGGAGCATCACATGCTGAGAGAGGCTTCTCCATCAAGTGTCTGATCCCTCCAGCAGCACAACAGGAGTGTGTGGGCAGAGAGGAGACTTCAAGTTTCTCCTGCTCCGCTTTCCTTATGGTTTCAGCAATGTTTGGGCTGCTGACTGACACCATTTTTGGAGAACACCCGAAGGCATTCGACAGGAACACCCCAAAAAAGGAAAGTATTAGCTGGCAGTGTCTTCTCAGCAGACAGACCACCCGGGAGCCTGCTAAAGATAAATGTCCTACAGCACACACGTGACTTCCCTCTCTTCTGCAGGAGCAAGAAAACAGATAGGGACCCCTCAAAAAACTGCAAATTCCACCACCAGGAAAGGAGAGAAGATCTCTTCCTCCGGAGGCAAACAGCTCCAGCCTGAGCTGGGTATGGCACCACGTGGAGATGTCTTTGGCAGTTTCTCCAGCAGCAGGGCAATGCACTGAGACAACAGAGCCGCCCTGTCACCAGAGGGGTGACGCTCCTGAGCAAGCTGAACGACCACTGGTATCATTCAGCAGGGACAGGTGCAACCATCCCACCACGGCAAGGGAAGACAGCGCTGAGAAGAGGTGAATGAAGTGTTAGAAGGGTAGAAAACAGCAAGGAAGAACCATCACAGCAAGTGTGAGTGCAGCTCATCCACAGCTGGGGGGTCCTGACACTGGCACAGCAGGACACAAAGGCTGCTCTGGGTGAAGAAGATCTGGCCTTGACTGGAGGAGGACACAAACTGTGCTGCACCAAACCCTTCTGCTTTGTCCCCAGGCACACAGAGCCCTGAGGGTGTCCCAGGGCACAGCCCTGAGTGCCAGGCTGGAGTGATCCCAGAATGGGCTGGGTTGGAAGGGACCTCAAAGATCCACCAGTTCCACCCAGGGACCCCTCCCAGTGTGCCAGGGTGCTCCAGCCTGGCCTTGGGCACTGCCAGGGATGGATCCAGGGGCAGCCACAGCTTCTCTGGGAAATCCAGCCCAGCCCCTGCCCACCCTCCCAGCCAGCAATCCCTTCCCAATGTCCCAGCCAGCCCTGCCCTCTGGCACTGGGAAGCCATTCCCTGTGTCCTGGCCCTCCACGCCTTGTCCCCAGTCCCTCTCCAGCTCTCCTGGAGCCCCTTCAGGCCCCAAAAGGGGCTCTCAGGTGTCCCTGGAGCCTTCTCTTCTCCAGGTGACCCCCCAGCTCTCCCAGCCTGGCTCCAGAGCAGAGGGGCTCCAGCCCTGCACCATCTCCGGCCCCTCCTCTGGACTCTCTCCAGCAGGTCTGTGATCCTGCATGACACAGCACAGACACCCAATTGTGCCAGAACCCCCCAGAATTCCCTCACTGTGCTCTCCTGACCCAACTGTTCCCATCATTGCAGGGCTGCTGTCGAACAGCTCCCGGCTCCCTCCAGCCAAGCCCCTGCTCCTCCAGCAATTACAGTGTTCAGAGGGATGTTCCACCCACCCCTGCACCGAAGAGCTCAAGTTCCTCCACACACAAGACGCCCAGTTAAAATTTCATCAAGTTTCACCCCTTTTCCTGCTGGTGCAGCAAGAGCACCCTGGGCTCTGCTGGCTCTGGCACGGGGAAACGACTTCAGACCGTGTTTTCCTGCACAATATTCTGACAAACTGCTTTGTTTGGTTTCTACCACTCCAGGACCCAACTCCCAAAGGTCACTGTGTCTCCTGGGTTATTCTCCCGTTCCCAGAGAAGGTCAGAAGCACAGAATATCTGCATGTTGTGTATGTAAATACTGCTCAGCACTGGGCCACCACCTCGAACTCCACACACCGCTTGGAGCAGTTTTTAGGAAGCCTTCAGAAACGCAGCTCCGAGACCAAGCTGGAAACAGCTCCTTTCCCACAGAAGACAATTTGCAGCCCACCACGAGCTCCCATTGTTTTGGGCACAACCAGAGAAGATAACCTTGCCTTAATGCACGTCCCATGCCGAGATGAACAATGCGCACGTGGCAAACATCACCCACGCGAACTGCAGCGGTGGCAGGTTGTTCTCAGGGATGATTTAAATGCCATTCATTGGGATCCGAAGGAATTGCATTGCTTCCCTTTGCCACTTCCTTCAGATTTCCAGCAGGAAGGTTTAAATAAACACTCTTAAAAGTGAGTTTTCTGCTCCCCCCGCTGCAAACGTAAGAGCCCCCCTCCAAAAATTATCCTTGTTCAGAAAAGCAGGGTAGAAATAATTCAGCCTTTGGGATCAAAGGCTTTTCTTACACCGTGAGGTAAAAATATTTGAAGCCACTCCAGTGGAAGCAAGGCACAAACACCCACAAGGTTCTGAACAAAGGAATGGCACGTTCCCTCCTTTCCACCTCAGTCAATGCTCGTCTCTTACCCTAAACCACTAAGAGATTATGGATCTTAAAGTGCTGCTTTTATGCATCGTAAAAGCTCTTTTGGCAGCTTTTCTGCCTCCCTCAGACACCCAATATCAGTGAAACCTTTCCAAGTGGGCTGTTATCTTTTCCTTGGCACACATTTTACAGAAAGCTCCATCAAACCCTGTCTCCCCAGCACACAAACACCTTCACTCCCTAAGTGCTCACACCTACACATGCTTCTGTATTCAAGCCCTGCTTTGGAATAGCCAGTACAAATTGCTCCAAACTTCACCATTCAGCCCTCCCAAACTCCCACAGAGAAGGGGAACATCCAGCCTTGCTGTTCTGCTACACTCAAGGTAAAATCCAGGGAGGATGTGCACTCCCAAGGCTTTGTCCCCTTGGAACCCCAAGCTCCTAAACCTCGTGGGTCACAGGGCTGGAGGTCTCCTGTGCCAAACCCACTCCTCGTGTCTTCAGGGTTGATCCTGCCCTTTGACAGGGCCAGGCACTTCAATTCTGGGACATCCTTTTGTTTAAAAACCCACCCTGAACCTCTGGCTGGGCATTCCCAACCAAATCTCTGCAACAACAGTACTGAAAGGAGGTGAAAAGTTGGGTCATGGAGAAAAGAGATCAGGGTTTATTTAATATCAATTCCCCTAGAAAGACAAACGATTGGGTGAGCAGTGAGTGGAGGTGCTCAAAGGCCAAGACACTGCAGTTGCCACGTGCAAGAAGTATTAAATTCACACCATGCACGTAGCTGGATATTTGGGTAAGCAAAGAAAGCTCCAGCACTGCACAGTCAAACACACCTGGGGAGCAACAGCTAAACACCAGCACCAGAGTGAAAATGTGAAAATCTGTGTTAGGGGAGGAGCAGAGAGCACTTCCCATCCACAGCCCAGGCGTGGGAACGACCACCATGGATCTTGGCACCGCTCCTCAACAACACCAGGCTCGTTCCTTTGACCTCCTCTCTCAAATTCCAGCTGAGGTTCTACATCTGGGCACCGCATAAAGGCAATTCCCAAATAAAGGAAGGCAGAAATGCAAGATGCACGTGTGAGCCTCCCAGCAAGCGGGAGAGAACAGAGCTGTGAGAGCCACAGCACCACAATAAAGCCTGAGCAAGGCACAGCTTTGGTATCTCACAGTCAGGAGGAGGAATCAAATCAGAATTCCCTGAAAACAGGGTGGCACAAGCGTCCCAGCTGCCTGTAACCCAGCCCTAATGACAGGAGAAGACGAGCCCCTGGAGGTGTGACACGTCATGAGACGGGGATGACACGGGAACACAGAACAAAAACGTCACTGTTTGAAAGCTGCTGATAAATTGCTTGGTAGGCAAAAGGAACCGACCTTTCCAAACACCAGAAGGATGAATCCACAGAATTCATTTTCTTTGTGCTGATATTTAAGCTCTCTGGAGTTTCACAATCTGTTGTAAATGTGGCCACGTACCAAAAACCAAGACGAACTCCAGCACTGCTGCCTCTTGAGTACAACGGGTACCCTCGGGTGTATTTTGGCTCTAACAGCTGTTTCAAGCTGAAAAGGTGCCCACCCGGAGGCCTCTTACCTGCAGGACATCCTGGATCTTCACCCACACGTCCACCATGTCGTAGAGCTTGATGTCCCCATCGTGCTGGCCGCAGGGAGAGGCCACAGTCTGCTGCAGGTGCCCCAGCACCACCGAGTGCGCCGCGGCCACGGCGTTGAACTTGTCAAAGAGAAGCTCCAGCAGCTCCAGCAGCAACCTGTGGGCCATCAGAACAAATGCTCAGCTTCCAGAAGGTTCCACAGGCACACCAGGGCAGCGGAGACAGCAGGCTGTGGTTTCACGTGTCGTGCTGAGACCTCACCTGGCTTCAGGGGACTCCTTTCAGCTCAGGTGTGGTACCTAAACACTCCTGAGGATCTTTTTCCTCACTCCCTACTCTATATCAGTGTTGGCCACTGAAAAGTGTCCCAGCTGGGGCTGCAAGGAAGGCAGAACCATTAGTAACCCCAGAGTAACTCCAGTGCCGTAGCAGATTAGAGACCAGACAGGGCTGCAGACAGGGAGGGACACACCCTGCTCTTCCCCCCGATGAAAGGAGTCTCGAGGCAATAAAAACTGACTTGTGCACACAAACGGAATGCAAGGAATTCATTTTGAATTATTAAATTAATCTGGCAGGTTTTAAACAACATGAGGTACCAAAGAGCTAAAGTCTTGAGCCTCATGATCTGTGCCAGATACCACGATTTTATTATTATATTTACTACAACTGTAATCTCATCTCAATGTCCTGCACTTCACCTGCTCCTCTGGCTTCCTTGCTGCCCAATTACTGCAATGAACGGACCTGAGCAATGTCCTAAATAGTCTGTGATGAGGCAATGACATCACGTCGTTATTACTGGAGGAAAGAGAAACTCTGACCGAGTTCGGCGCCGTTTAAAGAGCAATCCAAGTAGACACTTAACCCCAAGAAGACGTGAGGATAACACTTCCCAAATCCATATGTCAGGCACTTCCAGCTCTGACAGGCTCCACCTCGTTTCCCTGCAGCAGCTCTGCAGTCACCACACGCTCGCTGGGTGTGCCCAGCCAGAGCTGCCATTCCCAGAGCAGGACACGAGACATCCAGCGGGACTGGAGCACTCAACCACCACACTTCAGTCTCCATGGAACTCTAGAACCATGGAATGGGTTGGGTTGGAAGGGACCTCAAAGGTCATCCAGCTCCAACCTCAACACCTCCCAGTGCGCCAGGGTGCTCCAGCCTGGCCTTGGGCACTGCCAGGGATGGATCCAGGGGCAGCCACAGCTTCTCTGGGAAATCCAGCCCAGCCCCTGCCCACCCTCCCAGCCAGCAATTCCTCCCTTCTCCCTCCCCAGGACCTCTCAAAAGCTTGGGAATTGCAGAATTCCTCTGCCATCTCTCCTTCCACAGGAAAGCGCTACACCCATCACTGCTTGACAAGATTACACTCAGAATTCCAGTTCTCCTAAATAAATTCCCATTGCTCAAAGTCTCCACGCCCTCAAATTCCTGGGATTTATGGTTTCATCAGGAGAACATTTCTACAGAATCACAGAATGATTTAGGTTAGGAGGGACCGTAAAGATCATCCAGTGCCACCCCCTGCCATGGGCAAGGACACCTCCCACCGTCCCGGGTTGCTCCAAGCCCTGTCCAGCTTCCAGGGCACTTCCAGGGATGGGGGTGTGGATGTGTTTCCCTCCCTTGAGGGAAGGAAACATCACCCTCTTCACATGAAAGAAGTAAGAGCCACCTTCTGAGACCCAGCAGAGAGCAATGACAGCCCAGAACTCGTGCTGTGCCAGGAGGAACTTGTCCAGCACAAGGGCTCGCCTGTGCCCTTGGATCCCACAGGCCCCTCTGCCACCTTATCAATCCCTTTATTGTCCAGAAGTGGGAATTTTTATGGACACCACTGGAGCAGCTGAACACAGGCACTGAGCTCAGTGTCCTTTAGGGTCTTACAGAGCTCTACTGCAACAGCAGGACCTTGCAGTTCAGATTTATTTTTTCCTTGGCAGCAGGAAAGTGGCTGAGTTTTGATTTAAAGCTGGAGCTAATTTTAGGGGCGGGTACACCCTTCCCTGCTGCAATTTATTCTTTTCAACACAAATGAATTCACCTGCTTGCTGTAAACCCCACACGTGATTTAGGTTTAGAATCAGTTCTAATGATCTCTGCATTCCACAAGAGCCCAAGCCACTTTGCCCAGCATTAGGATATGAGCAGCTTAAAGGCTCCCAATCTACACATGCCAAAACCCATGAAACCTTTTAGTGCCTTACTCAGCCCTCTGGACAGGTTAATGTCATTAATATATGATGTGGACAACCAGGAGCCACGCAACCTCCCCAGGCTGATTCATCAAACAAGCATCAAGCACATATCATGCTCCTCTTTGGCACCAGGACCTAAAATTGTGCCTTCCCCGAGTTACCAGCACCGTAACTCCACCAATTCTTCCCACAACAACTGTTTGCACAGCAATGCTAACGAGAGGAATTAAAAACCAGAAATGTTTATCAAGCTAATGCCGTCCCTGGGAGTGATTTTCCACTGCAAATATTATACATAATGAAGACAACGCTTTCCCACAGGAATTCCCTGTGGATCCCGACGCTGTGCAGCACCACAGAGGAGAATTCCAGCCACAGGCGAGAGCTGGCCCTTCTGGAATCCCCTTTTCCAAAGAGCAGTTCCAGTGAATCCTGAGGAAGAGCACCAGCACAGACCTCAGCTGGCTTCCACCCCTTGCTACCACCACAAATGGGGCTGCAAAACAACCAGAGGCTGGGCCACAGCTTTGGGATTTAATTAGTTCCATCCACGACTCCGCTCCCTGCACCTGCAGCAGCTTCACTGGGCTCTGCCACGCTTGAAATAACTGGGCTGGGCTCTCTCTTTGCCACTCACATACGAGTTAGGACTCTCTGCAGCAACCAAGGGGCTGAAAATATCCTTACCTAGGCTGGTTTTCCTGGGAAACGTTCTCCCCTCTCTGGTAACCACTGTCAGCCACCTGAGTGGTGGACCTCTTCACGATCTGCTTGAGCTCCTGTTCCAAGCGATCCTGGATGGCTTTCACTGTTTCTGGGATTTTCTTCAGCTTGGCCAGCCCTTTGATGAGAATTCCCATGAAGACAGTGCTGTTCTCCTCTGGATCCAGTTCTGTGTCTTCTTTAATTTCCAGAAGGCTGGATTCTCGCACTGGAATAGATTTCAAAAGGTATAATCTAAGACTTAAACTATTAAACCAAACAATTATAGCCATCCAGAAGCAGCATTTGAACTCCTTTGCCTTCGCAGAACTCCCACCATGCCCAGCGAATGAGGAATAAACAAGGAAACCAGTAACACTTGGACTCTGAGGGGAGGCAGTGGCTATTTCTCTTTGCTTGGGGACTTTTTTATATATAAATACAATAACCTGCACATCTGATTGATTCAGAAACAGAGGACATGATGAAAGTTACGTGTGAGGAATCCTGGTGCAATTAAGACATCCATAAACGAGCAGGTATGATATCCCTACAAATCCCCCCAACATGTTTCCAGAAGCTGAAAAGCCCTAAATTTCTACCCCAGCTGTTTTCCCTTGTTGTGTTCTTCACAAGAGAGGCATTTTCAATACAAACAGTCTCAAGCTGAAGAGACTTCTGAGGAATTCAGCAAAGTTTACTCCGCCAAAGCGACTCATTGTTTGACTTCATCTCATTCTGCTTTATCACATCTGCCAGAGGGCTGATGGAGTTACCCAAACCTTTCAGCAAGGCTTCCAAAAAGAAAAAACAAGAATTAGAGAGGATATTGCGGCTATGGCCCTGAAGTAACAGGGATTGCACGGGGAGAAATGCTGCTGCGAAGAGACAAGGGATGGGAAAGCAAGAGACACTCTGCTTGCTTTAAGTTCATTAAGCAACATTTCTTAATTTACAGCTAACACCCAGCAACAACAAAAGCGTGGCTCTGTTAGAGACTGGGTGAAACAATAAATGTATTTGAACATTTATGGGAAGTAAAGTGTCTTCAAGGCAAACTCGACTCAAAGCCTCTTGGAAGATCCACAGCCATCCACGAGATCCTTGGATAGAAACAGAAAGCCGAGGGCTGTTCCAACTCTGGGAAGGGCTGGGGGGTGACAGATGACTCCCGTGGTTTCAACTCAACAGATCTCTTTTCTTACTTGAAAACCTCTCCAAGAAGCTGAAAAAGTGTCAAAAGACCCAGCAGGAGCATGTAAAGAACATGGCAGGGATGAGAAATGGCACGTCACACGGAGCGGGCCTGGAGCTGTCTGGAGCTGGGACTCCGAGCAGAAGACCACCAGCAGCTCCAAGTTAGGGCAAGATCAAGACAACAAAGAGCCCAGATGGTGCCACTTCATAAATATAATCACAATAAACAGATAACAGCCCTCTCAGTGCCAGCTCGCACCCACCTCCGGCTCGAACAATCCAGGGATTTGTTGCTTTCCAGACAATGATCCCAAAAACGGCCCCTCGGGCTCAAACCAAATTCACTGCTCACACTCTTCACTCCAACCCAGAGCACCAGAGCTGCTGCCAGACAAGGGAGAGGTGGGAATGGGTGCTGGGAGGCCGTCACATGGACGGAGAATGACGGGTTTGGGTCAGGAGATGGGGGGGTGAGGCTGGGCACGAGCCAGAAATGCGGGATTGGAGCCCTGAGAGCCAACCTGGGGTGGTCCCACAGCATGGACAGCAGGGCAGGGGGGTACNTGTCAGGGTTGGAACTGGATGACCTTTAAGAAGACCCTTCCAACTCCAAACCATTCCATGACCCTCCAGTTCTGTAATAACCAACACCAGGAAGGGCAAGCAGTGCTTGTTTCCCTCTCACACGCACATTTTTCAATGAAATCCCAGCAAGTGACAGGACAAACAACCAGAAACACACGGAACGCATTAATTTTGCTTTTTAAGAAGCAGTGAAACAAGGCAAGGCTAACGTGGAGACACTTCAAACACACCTAAGCAGTAACACCAAGGACTGGATGCAAACACACTCCTGCTCAAAGCTCTCCTCCTCACAGACCTCTCACCCCACGGGGCTGCAAAGCCCTTTGGGTGCTGCAGAAATCACCTCGAGCCTCTCTCTCGATGCCATTTGTCATTCCCCAAAACCCACGGCAGCCCAGGCACAAACACGGCAACAGACAGCACGGGAAGAAAGGTTTAACCTATTGATTTTTTTAAAAAAACAACCCAAATTATCTTGTTTCTCTTGAGTTCAGTGATTTCCCAGCCTAAGCAGCATCTCAGAGTCCCCCCCATCACTGCAGCTCCGTTGTGAGCAGGTTGTAAATTATTCTTATTATCACCCAAAGAAAAGCCCAGAGGGAGGAAAGGGAGCTGTATCCAAATTGGAGGAGAGCATTTAAGAGCACTAAAAGCAGCAATCTTGCTGAGAACTCTGCCAGCACCCCCTAAGAGAAACAGCTCTTGCCTCTCCGAAAGACCAAACCCACTTCCAACACCCTCCAAATCCTCAGGACGTTGATTTGCATCCCTTAGAAACAACAGGGGAGGGAAGAGCAGTGGGAGCAGCACGAGGGTGTGGAAGTTTTGCTGGATAAAACAGTGTCTTTGGTGTGCCTGCTGCACATTGTGCCTGTTAAACAGGAGCCCTGGGGAGCTTTGGGGGCCCGTTTATCCGTGAGATCTGAGGAAATCCCCACCTTGGTTAACTAAAGATGGTCTTCTCTTGTGTCTTCTGCACTTCAAACATCCTCTGCTGCCATTTAATGTCACCAAGAGGCTGTTTCACCACAAAGCTCTGGGCCAGGAACGAGCCCCTCCTGTCCCCTTCCTCCTCCAGAAAGGCATCAAAGGACACAGCATTCATTAAGGAGCTCATCTTGGAAATTGCAACCCCGTGTTCTGCTCTCTGCGGGCAGAGGTGAAGAAAGGAGTCCCTTCAGAGCAGCTCTCAGAAGGGAAAGCTTTGCCTGGATTGACTCTCAAACTGGGGACATGAGTGCCTTTGTCATTCATTTGGATGAAGGCAAAAGCATGAGGCTGTCAGAGCTTATTCCTGCCCTCACATCTCCAAAGGAAGGAGGGGGCTCAGCAGAACAGGTACCTTGGACTGGCAGAGAGCAAACCCGGGCTTGGTGAGGTGAGAGCCCCTTGGGAGCCTGTCCTGGAGCAAAGGAGTCCAGGAAGGCTGGACTTTCATCAAGAAGGAAATCTTAAAGGATAAAAACGAGGAGCTTTGGCTGGAACTCAAGGGAAAAGGGAGTTTCTGGTCTTTGGAAGAAGGGAGAGGAGGAACACAAGGGTGTTGTGAGGCTGTGTGGCGAGAAAATGAGACAGGCTAAAGCCCAGCTAGAACTTAAAACAGCTGTGGAAGACAATAAAAACACTTCTACAAATACATCAGCAACAACAGGAGGGCCAAGGAGAGTCTCCATCCTTTGCTGCACTTGGGGGGAAATAGAGACAAAAGCTCAGGAAGAGCCTGAGGTACCAAATGCCTTCTCGGCCTCAGCCTTTAAGAGCAAGACCAGTCATTTGGGGGTTGTTTTTCACCTGAAAATGCACAATTCTGTGTTTAAACAGTCAGAAGTTGTCACCAGAACTCGAACCACGGGCATCACTGATTGCCCACCTTCACAGGTAGAGGTGGAAGATGCCCTGCCAGATCCCTGCTTTGAGGATACCCTAAAGCCCTTCTTTTCCAATGGGGAATTCTTCCATTTGTCCAGTTCTGCCACTTCCCAAGAACCCAAGGAGTGTTTCAACGGCCCCGGCGTGATCCCTGAAAAGCTGGTGTCGGTAACTCACGGAAGCAAAGCAGCTGCAGGAAAAGCTCTTGGGGCTTGTTTCTCCTTCCCAAACGTGCTGCTGCTCCTTACTGAAGGTTTCATTAGCTGGGGGCTTTTATGGCACTCCAGTAAAATTTAATGTGCTGTTTCCCAGGATTTATGGCCTTCTGATTGTATCCTTGCTGCCTTCGGTCCTTCCAGAGAGGAGCACACGAGCCCCAAAGCCGTGATTTAAGGTTTGAAGGAACGTCACCTGCTAACTCCTGGGGTGGAATCCTCGTCCCAGCACGTGCAGGGAGCCAAGGAGCAACAAATGGACAGCTATTGCACTAAAGATTTTGGGCATTGTCTGCTCTGCCTGACTCAAGCCCAGAAGAAAAGCAACACTTAAACTCCTCCTAATCTACGCAAGCATGAAAACCAAGTCTACAAATAAAAAACCAGGGCATTGCAATCAAATATTTTCTGATGGGACCACACAGGAACAACTAACGAAACTATACAGGAAGAGCAACTACGTGTTGCTCCTCTGGCTTTGACAGACCTAAAATCACCTTGGTTTTCCCTCTCCCTCCCCAAAAACACACCCAGTTCATTTAAATTTTAGGACAAATGACAGAGAAGACCCACCCAGCTGGTGTCAGATCTTCAGGTGAGGTTAACAAGGCAAAAAGTAAAGCGGGGCAGGAGAAGTGACAAACCCAACCTCACAACCACCACACTGGCTGCATTTAGAAGCTCCATTTTTCTCCTGCAGCTGAGGAAAAAAAGGGCACTGAAGTAAATTACCAATTCAGCATAAAATTTACATATGCCACCGATAACAACATTAATTTTCACCATCGCAGCTCATCTTCTCTTGGATTCCTAAGCAGAATTCTCCCAAATTTCTCAGGAAAGGGCACTCCTGGGTTTGCTGTGAGCTAGGTGAGCACATTTTATAGTTCCAGGAAGAGCCTGGCAAAGCAGGGACCTTCATAAATACCCTTCAGAGTACAGAAGGTTCAAGCAGAGAAATATAATTTAAAAGTGAATTTATTTCTCTGAACTGGCATGAAGGGAAAATGTTACTGGTGAACTGCCCCATCTGCAATCCTCAGGTGAGCGTTGCTGAAGGGTTTGTTTATTTTCCAGGCTGCAGGAACAGCTTTAATTCCCTTATAAAGATTCTACAGCACAAGGTAACATCTCCTTGGGGAAGGCAACGCAGGAAGGACTCCAAATTTTGGCATCTTTGCTGAGACAACTTGAATGAGTCGGTGCTTTATAATGACACTCATTAACATGCAAGGCCACTTTGCCTCATCAATAAAAAGCCAAAGAACTTAAGTGACTAAAGGCAGAAACAGCTTTTGTTATGCATACCCATAAGTTTCTAATTCTCTGGGACTCGGGCAGTCCTGGAAAAGGCTACTTTTAAATAAAATTACATGGAAAAAAAAAATCTCCATAAGTACATGGAGCACCTGAAGCAAAAATATGCATGTGTAATGCTGATCGAATGTCTCCCAGCATGACCTGCAGCTTTCCCTGGCTGGGGGACACCTTCACTGAAGGAGAGAGTGCCAAGAGGAGCCAGGGAGGAGGTTTGCTGCTGTGTGAAGAGCAAGAAGAGATCTGCAAAAAGATGAGTTTAGGGCACGTTTCCAGCTGGAGTTGAGGATGAAGCCACCAGAGCCTTTGTTTTCAGGCTTTGGGAGGGAAAGGAGCAAAGGTGGTTTATGTTCCCAACCAGCCACTGGGGTGGTTCTTTCCCTGCTTGGATCCCACAGCCTGAACTTAAATCTCCATCACAGAACAGTTTGGGTTGGAAGGGAACTTAAAAGACCACCTTGTTTCCATCCCCTGCCATGGGCAGGGACACCTCCCACTCGCCCAGGTTGCTCCAAGGCCCATCCAGTCTGGCCTTGGACACTTCCAGGGACCCAAGGGCAGCCAAACTCCGCAGATGTGACAGTGCTGGCTGGGAACTGCAAGTCTTTAAAGGTGACAGGAGTCAACAGAACTCTTTTCAGAGCATATTTCAGGTTTGTGTTACACTGGCAGATAAAAAAAGCAAGTCAGGAAGACACCAAAGGTACTGAAAGGACAGATTTCCACTCTTCAGCAGCTGCATCTCCTGCTCTATTCCCCATCCATAAGGGATGGTGGGAGACTCCTTCCCATCGGCCTTTTTGGGTTCCTGCTACACAGAGGACTAATATTTTAGGTGAAAAATAATGGCAGACACTGTACAACTCACTCGTGGAAAAGGAAGTATTTTAACATTTCCCCTGGCTGGAACCAGATGATCTTCCAGGTCCCTTCCAAACCATTCTCTTTACAGTGCTCAGACTGGGATTCAGTGTTGGTTGTTCATCCAAGGGATCCTTAGCAAGGAACTGAGCTGTATTTCTCCATGGCCACAGAGCACAACAGAAATTCTTAAGTCTTCCCCTCCCAAAATTTTCATGCAGTTCTTCTCATCCAGGTTTTTAATGACCAGGCTGCAGTTTCCAGCCCTGAAAATTTGCCTTGGCAGATCCCAAGTGACTCCTCACAAACCTCCACTCGTGGAAAAACAGCCCCAGGCCCTGAGCCGGGCCTGGCTAAATAACAAAATCCCTAAAAGAGCAAAAGATGAGAATAATCAGAGAAGAATCTAGGAGGGAAGTGTGACAAAATCAGGAACAAAAGGATGAAAGAATTAATGAGGGTGAGAAGGGAAGACTTTCTGCACTTGAGGAATACTGAAACAGGTTGTGAAAGGAAAGGGGGAAGAGACTTAGGTCACTTCTGTATTATTCATCAAGGACAACCCCACTTATTAATCTTCTGAAACAATACAAGGATTAATTCCCCACCTCTGCAGCCCTTCCAAAGCCTCCCAAAAAAGCCCCGACGAAACAGTGTGTTCTGCTCAGTGTTTGTTGCAGCAGCACAAAGATCATCACCAGATTATTCCTGTGTACAGACACACCTTTAGTCAAAGTTACAAAGCTCCCACAGGGGAAAGATTTGACCTTTTGGCTTCACCACTGCAAAAAAATCTTCAGTAATACCTACAGTAAATAAGGGAGGGGAGACCTCCACACAAAGGGGACCCGCTGCAAATCTCTGCTCATGGCAACAACAGCACCATCAAGGTGAGGACAGGCACAGAAAACCAAGTGTAATTAATTAAAGCTGAGGGAGGAGAGATGATTTTACAAGAGGAAAAAAGCAGATGTGGCCAAGTTTTGTCCCTGGACACACCACCCTTTTCCTTCATGCCCCTGCACAAACCACTGCCCAAGTTTTAGTGTCAGGAGCTCCCCTGAGCAGCCAGCCACGCAGAGGGGATGATGTGGCCCTGCTTCTCCAGGCACATCAGCTCAAGGGCTGCAGATTCCTCCCGGGAGGAATGTGGATCACGGAAATACTCACTGCTGGAGCTTCCAGGGGTGCTGAACTGGGATGTTTCGAGGAACTTCCGAGGTGTGGACAGATTAGTAACATCCATGAGAGGCATGGGAGAGGCATCTTTCACGAGTGAGCTGTGTGAGGGCCAAGAATTAAACAGTTTACTATCATTTATAATCTTTGCTCACAAAAAAATCAGCCTCAATTTTACATGCTCCCGTTCCCAGGGCTTCTGGCAACTTGTAATCCTTCAAGCTTTTCTGCTCCCTGGAGAAACCCCCACCCTTTTTCTCCCCTTTATGCTCCAGTTCTGTGCACACCCCATCCCAAATGAACCTTATTGCTCAGGAATGAAAGGCTTTCTCCTTGGGCATTTTCCTCCTAAATCCCTGTTGTCCTGGTTAGCAGAAATGTGTGACGCTGCACAATGAAAAGCACTAGGCTGGACATGGCAAGGGAACACAAGAAATCACTTCTTGGTAGAAAAAATGGAGAAGGGTCCTATAATGGAGTTCAGGATGTTTGCTTAGAGGTCAAAATGCTTATGGAAACCTGCAAAAATGAAGGCTAAGCTTAACATCCTGCATGAGAACCACCTCTATTCCTGATACGCCTCCAAACCCATCCTTCCAGGGATGAGCCGTGCATCCCACAGTTAGATAAAACACACTCAGAACCAAGGGATGAAATAACTCCAAACATTCTTGCCCCCAGGCCAACAGCCGGCCTAGGGCAGCACAAAGCAAGGAGCTGGCCTTGCTGCAGGAGTTCATGTGATCAAACTCCCAGGATGTGCACCAGGGAAGGGGAAACAAGAGAAACCAGCCTGGTGTCGAGGTCCCTGCAGCAATCTCACCAAACTGCAGCTCACTGGCACTGCCCCAGCCTGGCTGCACCAAAGCTTGGTGAGTGCTGTTAATTAACAAGACGAGTAAGGAAGGGATTGATGGCTGGCTAGCAACCCTCCTTCCTAGAAATTTCAATTTGAATCAATCCTTTATGTCAAAAATTCACTTATTGCAACTCGCTATCTCGCCTCCTATTTTTGGCAAGCAGGTTTCTAGTCCTTCTCACAATAAAATGCTAATTTCTCCTTCCCCTGCATCTTTATGATGTGCTGGCTCCCCTTCTGCTCCCCACCCCTGGTTATTAACCCTCCTACTGCACACAAATGACCTCCCAACCCTGTGTTTCTCTTTTCCGGCCACTGCCTGCCTTCCCTTGAACAGCTTTTGCCCTCAAGCACAGAGTCAGCAAAATCAGGAATAAACAGCCAGGCACCTTCTACTTAATGTGAACCTCCACTGACCAGTGGCAGCAAGAACTTTAGAACACCCTGGAAACACAACAAAGCCAAGACACTTCAGCTCAGCCTTCAGTAGCGTGGCCTCCATCTGTTAAGCTTTAGAAGTCCATCTAGAAACCTCATGGTGACCTGGGAGTCTTTTAAAACCTGGCTGTTTGCTAGGAAACGAGTGATTTTTTTTCCCCCATCTTCTTCTCTTTGCCTGAGCTGAGCCTTTTGTAGGAACTTTTGTAGGAAAGGTGTGAGCACCAGACCAGGAAAAGAAGGCACAAAGGAACTGACTTTGTCAGGGCTCTTTTGGGGAGCAGCAAAAGCCCAAGAGAACCACCAAGGAACCACAAGAGATGGTTCACAGCACTGAAGGGCCATCACCGTGTTTGAGCTTTCCTGCTCTTCCCAGCCACAGGAATGAGGAATTTGCAAGGCAAATGGGGGAAGCTGATGGCACTCTCCCAGGTTTCTACTTAGGACACGGGGAAGGTTGTCCTCTTCCCCCCTGGGGCAGGAGGGCCCACCCTGGTGAGCCCTGAGCTCCAGCGAGGGAACACAAGCAGGACAGGCCACCGGGCCAGCTCAGCTGCTGGCCCAGGGGCTGGGCTGGGCTCAAGCTCTGCTAAACCCAGCCTGGCTGCCCAGCCCTCACACACAGCCCCTCTGCTGGAGCTGCTGGGGCACAGGGGCTGGCCTGGACAGCTGGCACCACCAGCCAGCCCCGCACACCCTCAGAGCCCAGGCCCTGCCACACGGGCAGCTCTGGTGACACAGCCCTGCTTGGGGGGCACAGCCCTGCCCTGGCCGGGGACCCTGCGAGGGCACTGCTGGGGCTGAGGGGAGCAGAGCCCTCCCCACGAGTGCTGGGCTGGGGCAGCCACAGCCACCGTGCCCTGGCACTGACTGCTGTGTGCCAGCTCTGCCACAGCTGCTCCAGCCCTGCCCTGTCCTACCCTGGGGCAGCCACCGTGCCCTGGCACTGACTGCTGTGTGCCAGCTCTGCCACAGCTGCTCCAGCCCTGCCCTGCTGCCATGCACTGCCCTCTCTGACATTGTCCTGCTGGTAGTTTGAGCCTTTATGTTGTGTGGTAAATAATCCTGATTAGGATACTGGTCTGACCATTTGTAATAATGATTCATTTCACAGACAAACCCTCGCTGTGCCAACCACTAAAACCTGCAGGACAGAAGTGGTCCAATCCCACCCCTGTAACCCCTTCAATCCAAACCTCTGACACGATCCAAGGCCGAGACTGGATCCAGCCACACCTGGACTGGGCTCTGAGAAGGGGTTTGGAAAACCAGGGAGCCCTTTCTGTCCCCCTGTGACCCAAGGGCAGGGCTCTGGAACCCACTGTGGCCAAGCCTCCCGGTGCCACCCGTACCCGATCCTGCCCCTGTCCTTGCCGCGCTGGCCCACGCGGCTCGTGGATTTGATGTAGAGGTGCCGGTGCAGCTCGTCGATGAGCACCAGGTGCAGGTTCATCTTCTTGCTGTGCAGCTCCAGCCTCAGGTCACTGAGCCCCTCCACCTGCAGCAGGGGACCCTCCAAGGAATCCACGGCTGACACCTGGCAGCAAAACACGGGGGATGACTTTTAAACATCCATTTGTTCATCTCTCGGGACTCCCCACCTGCATCGGGGAATGCCAGGATGATTCTATCCCTCAGACCCTCTGAAAGCAGAAAACCTTTAAGTAATGCAAAGCAGAAAACCCTTAAGTAACAGTTCTTTATTTCTATCCCTAAACAAAATTCAATATATAGAAGGGTCCGGTACTCAAACAACTGAGATTTAATGTGCAGTCTGCAAATATTTGGAGAGCGTGCATGAAACAAGTTAGTTAAAGCACAGTTCGTTTAATAAAAATCAAAGCACAGTTTGTCCCAAAATTAAGAGGATTATTGAGTAGAAAAGGGCTAGAACAAGATACTGGCAATGATGTTTGATTGCTGTTATTCTTTCCACTACAGAGACACCAACAAAACATTAATCCCACTTCTACAAACGGAGAGGAAGAAGCTCAGATTTTCCTTTCCTGAAGCGATACCATGAGGCAAGTCCAGGAAACCCCACGTTTTGGGCTGCACAGGTCTCTGAAATAGCGACCAGCTGAGAGCCTGTGGGCAAGCAGAGCAAGGAACCTCCTTGCCATTTATATCCTCAAAAAACAAATACGGACAAAACCCAGACATGGATTAAACCCCCCAGGAATGACAAATCAGTTCATAAAAGCCACATTATCACTTTACATCCCTCCCAGTTTAGCTGGTTTTCTATTCAACAGAACACTTCCACAGTTATTAATAAATAAATAAAAGCGTCCCTCTGCTGCTTCCAAAACCTCAGTGCTGATGTTGTTAAGAGACTACAAACGGCATGCTTGGCATAGAGAGGTAAAAAATACAGTTTAAAGACCCACTCCCCGCTAAGTGCAGGTGCTGCTGGAGAAACAAGGTGTTTGCTTGCACTGGAGGATTTGGGTTCATCACAAACCTGTCAGTTAAACATTAAAAATTAAAAGCCAGAAGGTCCAGTGAGCAGAGCCCAGGCAAGGGCTGGTCCCTTGGCAGCAGTAAATATTAACTACACTGAAAGAACATCTCTCCTCAGCCTATTCCTTTGCTTGCCTGCAGCTCAGGGACAGCCAGGCTTTGTAAATGAGGAGCAGTGGCTTAAGAGGAAGCTGCACTTCTTCCTTCCTCCTGAAGAATTTGGCCAGGAAACCCCTCCCTATGAAACTCCCTTCTCTGCAGGGATGAGGAAAGCGTGCAGTCTGTGGGATGGGGCTCAGCCTGGAGCAGGAATTAGTGTGCCAGTGTTAATTAGCTAAACAGGCTCCAGCTCTAGCAGCATTTACGGAGCTCCCATCCCTGCACACACAGCACCGTCATCCCCTTTCTTCCCAGTATCCATGTGTGAACAGCATGGAAGTCTGGCCACCCCACGGCTGAGGCAAAGCCCCTGGTTCCCCTGTCCCCGAAAACCTGTGCCAGAGCTCTCCCAAGTGGAGCAGCTCAGCAGACACAGCTCGGAAACCTTTGGCAGAAAGAAGCCCAAGGGCCAGTTTCCCTCTTCTTCCTTTGGCAGGCAGAGACGTATCCCAAATTTCCCAGTTCCGAAGGCACTTTAACCTTTGCCCGGCTTGGGAGGGACCTCTGGAAGTTTCCCACCCCGTTTCCAAGCAGGTGTAACCTCACCATCAGCTCAGGGGCTCCAGGCGAGGTTGGACATCTGGACACTCACTGTGTCTCTCCATCTCCTGGGGTCCAATCCCTCCCACGGGGATGAATTTTCCCCCTGTGTCCCAGCAGAAACTGGTCTGTGCCCTTCAGGAAGAGCCTGGCTCCCAAAAAGCAGAGAGGAAGTGAATCCTGTTTTCCCTGTCTCTGCACTGGCACTGAACTGAGGGTACAATGAACACCACCCTCATCCTCGCTGGGTGGTGGATAATGAGGAGTAAAGATGCCCTAAAACTGCAGTGCCATCACCTTTAATTAGCTCAAACCACTTTTCCCACGTAGTTCCCTGGGTTTTAACACTCCCCTTACCCACTGTGGGCTGTTCATGCCAACAAAAGCACCAAGAGATGTGGAATGGGACAGAGAGGGGAAGAGCTATCCCACAAGAATCCCGATAATGGAAAAACAGCCTTTCTCAGGGAACCTGACAAATGAGAGGTGCAGAAGAACTCCAAGCACTTCAAGGGGCCGGAAAAAGCACCTGAGGGTCCTTCAAGCCTCTTTCTTCCACACACATGGCCCAGTGAAATGGAAATAATTGACTGGTATTTATTTTCTGAAGGGGGATGTAATGGCATTGCGTTGGAGTACCTGGACACAAAGATAATTACAGGTACGAGAGCCCCCCAGGTTATTTTGGCAAGGGAGGAGCTGCAGCAAGAGAAAACAGCTGGAAAGTGAATCTACAACCAACACCTTGTTCTTCTTCTCTAAAAAGCTGATTACAACAAGCAAACAGAACCAAAAGAAATAAGAGGTAACCCCCACCACCTTAATTGCCTCGTTCAGAAATCTGTCCCTCCTATGCACAATGACTGCAATTTAGGCAAATAATAATTAAAATATTGGCCTGGATTACCACAGAATTTGGCTTAGATAACCCGATAGTTATTTCGGATGTCCAAATCTACTTCATCTCCTTATTATCACCTACAATGGGCAGAGACCCTTTAGAAAAGAAGGAGCAGTGAAATAAGCCTGAAAAAAGAGCTCTGCTTTGTATAAGCCCAAAATTGCAAGTTTATAGAAAATAACCGTGGCAGCAGCACCATTAGGCAGCTTGTTTAAAGGTCACAGGCAGTTTATAGCAGGGCTTAATTGCCTTAAAAAGAAAATGTAGCTAAACATTTGCTTAGCATAACATCCAATTTGCAAGGGTTTAATTTAGCATTTCACAACAAACTCGAACCTCAGCACTAACAAGGTATTTGTCAAAATTCTTTCTTTCCTGACTTTGGCTGAAGTTTTTCAATCTGCTTGCAGCTAAATCTATTTATTCCCTTAAAGGCTTATCTAAACTTCCACAGACAAAATGAAAACCCTCAACTAGATGATTTTTCAGGCAAAAAAACCCCAGAATAATCATCAAATCATACAATCACAGAGCAGTGTGGGTTGGAAGGGACCTCAAAGCCCATCCAGTTCCAACCCCAACAGCTCCCAGTGTGCCAGGGTGCTCCAGCCTGGCCTTGGGCACTGCCAGGGATGGATCCAGGGGCAGCCACAGCTTCTCTGGGAAATCCAGCCCAGCCCCTGCCCACCCTCCCAGGAAAGAATCCCTTTCTAAATAATGGCTGTTCACACCAAAAACCCAAACCCTTTCTGTCTGGGAAACCAGTTTATTCCGAGTTCAGGCAGCAGATATGAAAACACGAGCAAACAAGCGAGAAAAGGTTAAAAGAAAACGGCGCAGTGGGTCACAGTTTGAAGGGAAAGAAGCCACGTTGTACACAAACACAATATGACAAAAGGGAAAAAGCTGAACCCTGTGATAGAAAGAGTAAATAAATAGCAGCAACCCACAAGGTTCCAGCTGCCTCGCTGCTGAATAAAGACAATGCTGACATTTAAAAGGAGAATTGATCTGCTGCTTTTACAAGGGACTTGTTTCACAAGGTACAGGCGAGGAAAACAGCTAAGGAACAACTTCAATCTGTGCAGGCAGATCCGAACAAGCAGCTCACAGACCTCCATCAGCACCTGACGTGCAGGAGAGGAGGACAACTCTGCTGAAAACTCTGCCTGAGGAACAGGAGGGTCCCCACGCTCCAGCTGTTGGGACTTCGCACTGGGTGACAAGGCACAACACCCACAAGGATGGTCTCTCTCCCCTGGAAGGGTGGGGAAGGGATGGCACAGGTTGGGCAGGGAAGCTGTGGCTGCCCCTGCATCCCTGGGAGCGTCCAAGGGCAGGCTGGAGCAACCTGGGATGGTGGGAGGTGTCCCTGCCCATGGTGGGGGTGGAATGAGATCATCTTTAAGGTTCTTTCCAAGCCAACCCATCCCAGGAACCGAAGCCCTGCAGAGGAAAGCAGGAAGAAGCAGAAGAGCAGCGAGAAACCCTCACAGGTGACACCAAATTCCTGCACCGCCCACTGTCTTGGCAGGGAAACTGTGACAGATTGAGCAAAAGCCAGGGAACAAACAAGCTGAGAAAAGCAAAGGGAAGTGAAGGTGTTGGACTTAAATTGCACCTGGAGGAGAGTGAGAAAGCAGGTTTGCTTCAGTGCTTTTTGACTGTGTTCTCCTCTTCTCCCACCTCAAAACCCAAACCACTCAACAGAAAGTTTGAGTTAACCAGCAAGAAACTAAGCAAGAGTTCCCAAACTCGAGGCTGTTCCGCCTGCAAAAATTCCCACATTTTCCACGGACAACGGAGGAAATCAATTTTTATCTTCTAACTACAAGCCTGACATACCTTTTGCCAGGTAAGGGAATTTGTTCCAGCATTTTGGTTGCAAGGGGAATCGAGATGAAGCTGAAAATCTGTGGCCACTGAGGGCAGAACATCTGAAAAAGGGGACACATGGAAAACTTGCACATGGCATACACTCAGGAAATCCAAAGACTGGGAATTGCCTGCTACCAAAATGCCACAGGCCAGGGGATTGGTATCAAGGAACATGAATTAGTGAAGATAAACCTGAACCTAAAGAACACCCAGGGGGTCCTAAAGCAGGGAGCCTTTAGCTAAACTCATGGAAAACAGGGAAAGCACATGGATCAGTGACAGCTACTCCTGACTGCCACTGCCTCCCTGCCCTTAAAAGCAGCAAGGGGAGAAAAGCTGCCCAGGATTAGTGGGCAGGTGATGGTGTTGAGTATCACACTGGATATTCAGGGGAGGGAAGAGAGAGGCTTGTTCACCTTTAGCAGCCCTGGAAGGATCACCAAGCAAAAAGCAAACCAAGAGCTCTGAAAGAAGATGATTCCTTGGCAATAGTTTGGAAGGAGCTGAGCTCGCTCCCCTTCAGGAGATGAAAGGATCTGCTGACCCAGTGATGCACAGAAGGGGGGCACTGATACAAACTGAGGCTGAGGGGGAGAGCTTTGGCAAATCAGAAAGATTGAGCTGCACACACGCCAAAAAACGCTCAGGTTGCAGGAGAACAGCTCCTCCCGAGACAAACACATTTGCTGGGGGAAGGACAGGAGAACGTACATAAAGCACCAGGCTAAAGGGCTCTTCTGGGCAAACCTCTCCTAAACACCTTCACACAGAGCACAAACGCCCATTCTTTTTTACCAAGTGTTGCAGTGGCAATGACCAAACTCGCTGTTTTCCCTCTGCAGGCTTTTAAATATTTATAAAATTCTGTTCCTCGCTCGCTGTCCTTTACTCCAGCGACACGCATTTCATTCTTCTGAATTTGCCTCAGCCCTGTCAGCCATCAATCATCTCCTGCCTCCTCCTCTCAGCGCAATTCATCAATGTCTTCGCAGCAACCGAGCGCTGGAACCCAACGCGGCGCTCGAGGAGCAGAGGGGCCAAAACCAGCACGGATTATCCAACTTGGCCACAAACCAGGAGCGATTTGTACACCAGCACGGTCAGCTCGCTTCCCTCAAGCGGCAATGTCGGGAGAGCTGCTGGCATCACAGAGCTAGCCAAGGTTTTTCCCTTCCACTTTTCATTTTCTTTTGCCTCTTGATTTAATGTACCTTCATTTAGTTGCAATTGCCACGAAGAAAAGTCTGTTCTCCCAGACTATCTCTGTCCCCAAAGCCTTTCCTTTGTATGAACGACGCCTGCAACAACAGGGCTCTAAAGCACTAAAGTAGAATATCAGGATTTTCCTTAATAGAAACCTGCAATTCCCCAAATTTAATCTCTTCCTGCCTTCAAATGACATTTCAAGTCTTTACATTCCCTCTCTGCTGTCCAAGGAAACTTGAACTCCTTCCTATCAGTTATAGGATCACAGGCTGATTTGGGATGGAAAGGACCTTAAAGCTCATCCAGTCCCAACCCCAGGGACACCTCCCACCAGCCCAGGGTTGCTCCAAGCCCTGTCCAACCTGGCCTTGGACACTCCCAGGGATCCAGGGGCAAATTCTCTGGGCAATCTATTCAATCCAACTATTAATTTGCTACTTTTATTACAGAATTCCTAAGTTCACACAAGGCTAATACCAAACTGCTCCTCCCCAACACTGTCCACACATCCCTCTTCAGGAGTTCTGCAGGTTCCAGTTCTCCTCCAGCTCCACCTGGAAATGTTTCCTCACCAAACCATTTTCCAAATCACTTGGCAGCATTATGCCAGCTTTACCAGGCATAAATCAGTTTACTGCAGTGGAAAACCCGTGCGTTAAATTCATCCCAAATGTTACAAGTGCTTTACTAGAAACTGAATTTATTGCACCTTTTCACACACCATTCACCAGCTTTAAAGCTACATTTGCAACAATAAATCAGTCAGATTTATCCAGATTATTTTATATTGCCCCATAACCCTTCTGCAACAATTCCTCTTGCTTGCAATATTTTACCAGGGGCAAAATCACACCTTAGAAGCCGGAGTTTCACACAGAATTCCTGGGAAGACCCGGCGATCACTGGAAAAGCATCTGCTGTGTTCAAACTCTCCTCCACCTCCATTAGGGTGTGTTTTCTTATTTAATAAACTTCCATCAGCTTAAATGAGTGGCTGTTCTGAGCAGAGCCAAGAGCCCCCAGAAGGCTCTGCAGAGATCTCTCTGCTCGCTGGTGCATTACCAGGAGCTGGGGTCAAGCACGTGGCAATGCAAATGAGGAGCATTAGGCACCCACAGCTTAATGAACAGCTCAGATAATGCAAATTACAGGATGAAAACAACGAGATCGACTCATTGATAAGTACACCGAGGGACAAAACAAACGATGGTTCAAAGGGAAAGAAACTCCATGTTCTGTCTGGTGTGTTTAGAACCAGCCTGGGAGGTTTGTTTTAAAAGTAACCAGAGCAGAATTTAAAGGAAAAAGGAAAAAATATACAGGCAGACAAAAAAAATAGACATATTCCATGTATCCACCAACATCCTACCAACCAAGCTGCCTCTACCCCCACCTGCACCTCACCCTGAGGTTTGCCAGTAATTAATAATTAATACAAATTAATACAAAACAGACACACCTCAGGAGGTAATGAGACATGAGATACAACCCTTGAGATGTCACTTCTCCAAAGGCCACTTTGGAAACAATAAGGTCAGTGGTGACGAGACACTTTAAAGCAGGAAAAGACCCGAAGCCAAGCAGTATTGGGGAAAACATCGCTGGGGTAATTCAGAAAAAACAGAAAAGAGAATTGAAAGCAGAGCCAAAATTTAAGTTTGCCATTAAAAGCATTCCTACAGAATCCCAAACCAAAAGCCTCTTCTTTCCACCTAAGGCCTTAATTCCAAATAAAACAGCTCCACGGCAGCACCTGAATCCTAGGGCTGCAATAAGGAATGCAGGAACCAAATGAAGGGCTGTTTTTATTGATCCCCCTTGTTCCAGCTGAACGGCAGGCAGTAAATAAAATGCAGGCCAGGAGCTGCACTGCTATTTTTATTTATTTCATTATTGCAGGCTACTTGTGGTGTAAAAGGCCTGCTCACTACACAGCACTTTGAACTGCCAGGCTCTTCTCGCTGTATCCTGAGGAAAGCCACAGGTGGCAGCTACACCCAAGCAGAAAATGAAAATAATGGAAACCCTGCCCACGTTGTCACCCACTGAAGTCACCCAGTTGTGTTGCAAAGCCCTGCACTCAAAAAGCGAACCTATTTCTTGTGAAATGCTTTGGCAGTGGGGCTGGGCAGCACCTCCAGTTCGGTTTGCCCCCAGCAGAAAGGTGGCATTTCCCAACAAAAGAAATGCTCTGGAAGAGGTGAGCCCAATACAGACCTTACGGTCTGTGGAGGTGGGAGAAAACACATTTCATGCCTCCTGAGGATGCCAGTGGTGAGTCAGGGTGTGTTACCTCATCAGCAGCATGGGAAATAACCTCATTTACCTGCTGAGCCAACAATGCCTATTCCTGAATCCCACAGCAATGCCAGCCTCCAGCTCCACTCCAGGAACTCCAGCTGGGACAACGCCAAGGTGCAGTGAGAAAGCGGCCAGCTCCAAAACAACACCCTGCTGCTGTTATTGCCATCAGAAAGGGCAGCAGGGGACACACACGATTCTCTTCCTGCCATTAGGAAGCTGAAATGTGAGTCCTTAACGTGGTCAAAGGGAAGAAAAGCTGGAGCTTTCCCTGGCCTGGCTCTGAAGAAACAAATCACCGTCACTCCAGCTTTGTGTTTCCTGGGACTAAGACACACTAAAAGAGAAGGATGTGCCTACATGTAAAACACAGGATTTCTTCACTCTGTAACACCAGGATGTGTGAATTTAAGTGGAGACAAGTCAGAGGGCTCCATCCTGCCTTTTTTCCACCTTCATTCTTCCTTCTTGTTGCCCTAAGATAAAAAATTCCAGCTGGTAAGAGCACTCATCCTCCCTCCTGCCTGTGGATCTTCCTACCTGACACAATCCCAACCCCAAGGACCTGAACTGCTGCACTAAGAAATCAAGGCCAGAGCAAGCGTGTCACGGTCTATTAGAATTAAAAGATATTTTTTAAAAAAAACCCCTGATATATTTTTACAAAGTGGTACTAGTTGGTTAAAATTGCAAATCTAAACACGTGAGAGTCAGGACATGCAAAGAAAGCCTGAAGAGTTTTTATATGACCTTTAATTACTCGATCCAACAACATTTCTTCCTTCAGCTGTCTTTAGCATTTCATCTCTTGGATTGTATTAAAAAATGGCAAATATTAAGTTCTCCCTGTGGGTGAGCCCTCTAAGATTGAGTCCAGCTGTTCCCCCAGCAGTGCCAAGGCCACCCCTGCCCGTGTCCCCAGGTGCCACATCCACAGGGCAGTGAAACCCCCCCCAGGATGGGCACTCCCCACCTACCCTGGGCAGCTGTGAATGAAGAAATTGAAGAAACATCCCCCAATATCCACCCTGCCCCTCTCCTGGTGTAACCTGAGGCCCTTCCCTCTCCTCCTGTCCCTTGTCCCCCGGGAGCAGAGCCCGACCCACCCCGTGGCTCTGCCAGGGGAGTTGCAGAGAGCCAGAAGGTCCCCCCTGAGCCCCTTTTTCACGTTTCCCATGAAGCAGAAAACACACACAAACGGGTGCCACGTGAAAATGAACATTCCTGTCACAGGCTCGGCGTGGGGAAGATCCACCTCAGGAAAACCCACGCTATCAAAGAGGCACACAAAGAAACTGAAAAGAACTAAAGCACGATCCAATTCAAACAGGAGTTTTACGTGCTCCAGACATCGCTGATTCCTCCAAAGCTTCACAACCCGAGGGATGCTGGAAGCAGGTTGTTTTAGGCAACCTGTGAGGTGCAATTATAGGACAGCAAAGCTGCTCCTCCTGGTGTCACAGAGATGCTGGAGGAACACAGAACACGAACACCTGATATCTGAAGCTTGTCTGCGCCGCTCTGGGTGGGTGCGGAATCAGAAAGAGGAAAAAAAGCTGTCACTTAAAATTTTTAACTTCCTACAAATGTAAGCTGTCACAAACTACCTCGGCATTGTGTTTGTACGAGTGGGAAAAGCTGCCACTCTTTCATTAACAATCCTTCCCCTGCATTACTCAGTCACTGCACATTAGAACCAGCAGCTGGAGAGTTTTGAGTGATAATGAAACCTGTAACAAGCCATCTCCAGCCGTCTTTTCCAAACAATAAGGGAATTAAAATTTCAATTTAAATGCAGAGGTTTGAAACACGCTTCAGTGGCAAAATTACTTCAATTAATGTGAGCGGAATACAAAGAGCAGGCTGCAGAAATGGGATGCAGCAAGCAGAAATGATGCCATTATAGAGCTCGCATCCACCTGAAGCAGGACTGCAAAGGGCTCGTTCCAGCAAGGCTACGGGGCCAACATTAATCAGGGCTCTAATTCCAAAGGGAGGGATAAAAACTCCTTGGCAGATCGCTCTGGGCTTCTCCCAAGCCATGAGCACGAGGAATGAAACCGAGGGATGGAGAGATCTGCGGCCACTCTGCCTCCCTGAGAGCCCAGCGAGGATTTCACATGACCTTCCTATCATATCCAAGGGGCAAGGAATTACCCTGCAGCCAGGTAGTGATTCCACACCACAGAGCTCTGTTAACAGCACACGGCCAAAGCCACGGAGCCCACAGGGATTTTTTGGCTCCAAACGCAGGGGAATTACTCTTTCTGTCTACAGGTGCATTTGTCCTCAAATGAGAACTGCAAGTGTCAATGAGAGGCTGGGATTGAGTGTTCGGTTTCCACTTGAGCTCTCTCTGCATTCCCTGATACATCAGAAAAGCGCCAGGAACTAACAGCTGCTTTTTATATCACTATTATTTGATTTATTAGAAAGGGCTCTCTGTTGTGGAAATGAAAAACAAGCAGGCAAACGCCAGAGAACAGCAGAAATCTAAATATCAGAGGTCTGTATTGTCTCTCTCTCTGATAGCCAGGGGCAGTCTTACCACACATACATATCTGTATGTACAGAACTGTATATTTATGTAAAATATGCACACAAAATAGTACAAAACAGTAAGATATCAAACAGGCATGTTGAAAATCATTTCTAAAGCGTATTATATGGGAAATCCTAAATCCTGTTATTTTCCTTCTTACACTTCCTATCATGTATTTCAAATAGGAAATCGATGATTTTTTTGGAATTTCCTTCCGAAAATAAGTTTTTAATTAAAAAAAAAGGAAAACAAAGCACCACAAAGCAACAAACCCAACCTGAACAAACTGGCAAAGCCCATCAGTAAAAGAAAGCACCAATATTTCAATTAACACTGATGTTTACACTGCATATTGTGTTCTTCCCCTACACCGAATGACCTTCATTTACATCTACTCCTTTATCTCTCCTAATTGAAATTGCCAGGCAAACACCACACACTGATTTCCCCATCCCTGGAAGTGTTTAAGGAAGGTTGGACGGGGTTTGGAGCAACCTGGGCTAGTGGAAGGCGCTGGGGTTGGAACTGGATGACCCTTAAGGTCCCTTCCAACCCAAACCACTCCACGATGGTGCGACAGGAAAGGAGGACACAAGAATCAGAGAAAAACAAAAGGGAGGTGAGGGCAGAGTGAAACCAGCACCACCACCCAGAGCTGGTTCCGTGTGCCATCAGAGCATGGCATGAGGAGACTGGCACCCAACTGTGGCAAGGGCTTCACTTTCACAAAGTCCTATCTGAGGTAAAATGAGATAGAAGAGGAGATGAACGGTCAAGGTGACAGCACAGTTTCCAGCCCTTTATCCTGCTGAATAATGACTCTTCAAAAAGAAGTGAAGAGGCACAGCCAAGACAAACACAAAGGACAGCAAAGCTGGAAGAAACAGTGACAAAAGAAGGCAATGAAACAATGGCCTTAAAGAGGCTGCCTGGCAAACACAGAGGGGCATGAAACGCACACACTACTGCTGTCTTCAGCTTTAAATCAGAGTGGCTGGGGATGGAAAGAACCTCTGGAGAACAGCTAATCCTGCCCTGCTCGAGCATGGTCACCTAGAGCCAGCTGGCCCAGCGCCACATCCACTCTGGGCTTGAAAATCCTCCATGGCCTGAGGCTCCACAACCCCTCTGGGCAACCTTTTCCCATGTTCAACCATCCTCACAGCAGAAAAGGGTGTTCTTATGCTCAAACATCATCTGCTGTTTGAGTCTGTGCTCACTCCTCTTCTCCTGCCACTGAGAAGGGCCTGGCCCTCTTTGCTTTGCACCCTCCCTCCAGGCATTTATCACCATCAGTAAGATCTCCCTGGGGTTTCTCTTCCCCAAGAGCAGCAGCCCCAGCTCCATCAGCTTCTCCTCACATGTCAGATATTCCTTAACCAGATCTGTTCCTCCACTGCTCTGAACCAGTAGCTCCATCTCTCTTGCACTGCAGAGCCCAGAAGTGGCCTGAGTAGAGAAAAATCACCTCCCTTGTCAAGTTTTTCATTACTGGAAGGCAGTTCCAGGAAAGGAAGGACTGGAGCCCGGTGAGGAATTGTGCTTGTTTACAAAATGAGAAAGAACAAGATTGTTATTAGTGAAGTCCAGGAAACTTTTAACTCCACCATGGGACTGGAAGTGAAAGGTGAGCTTATAAAAGAGATGCAACTGAAGAGAGAAAACACTTGAAGGGAAGGAGAAAAAAGATTAAAAAAGGGCTGGAAATAAGCAGAAAGGATCAAGAGTCCTGGTAAAAGAATCACAGAATCATTTAGGTTGGAAAAGACCTCCAAGACCATCGAGTCCACCCTGTTGGTGCCACATCCAGTCATTCCTTGGGCACCTCCAGGGATGGGACTCCACCACCTCCCTGGGCAGCCCCTTCCAATGTCTGATCATCCTTCCTGTGAAGAAATTTTCCCTGTTATCCCACCTAAACCTCCCCTGGTGGAGCTTAAGACCACATCCTCTTGTCAAGACAATGAGAGGTGAGAAAAAATCGTGAGAGAGTCTCCTCTCTCAAATGTGAACCAAGCTGTGAGTGCATTCCTGGAGATGAAACGGGAGAGAAACAGGATGGCTCTTATTAAAGAAATGGGTTTGAAATACATGATAACACAGAAAGAAAGAAAATGATACAGACAGGTGTCTAGGAAAGCAATTTTAAAAAATAGCACAAGACTGCACGAGAAGAAATGTGATGTGCAGATCAAATGGGCAAAGAAGGAGATGGTGACAGAAACCACCAGGAGACACAGGCGAAGACAAACCTGACAGAGATTTTAACCCTTAGCCCAGCGAGGAAGGATTAAAACTAGCCCAGCCACGACTTGCAGCACAGGAAAGCAGCCAAGCACAAAGGGAGGCCCAAGTGAGAGGCCAGAGAGCAGCTGTGCCTGCAGGAGAGTGGTGGTTTAGTTCCCTTGGGTTTGGCCTGGGCCTTCCCAGGTGACAGGGTTATAACTAGGGAAGTATTCCACACCGTTCCTCTACGTAACCAGGGGTTTATGAGATGAGGAGGAAGGTTTCCTCCCTCTCCCTTCCCTTCCTGTGCTTGGAGGACAGCAGGTCTCTGTGTTGACCTCTCTCACCCCTGTGAGCTGAGGCCTCTCTGAGAGCTCTTGCCCCAGTCACAGAGGTTGGAGATTTCTGCTGTTTCCTTGGGGGAAGTTTGGTGAGAATTTATTGTGTTAGTTCCTTGTTGAGCTCTTCCCTGAGCTTTCGAGCATGCGTGTATCTGTTTTGTTTTGACCCCTTTTTGTCCCTCTTCCCTTTCGGGGCTGTTTGGAACTCTTCTTCTGTATATTCATAGCGTTTGATTGTATATAACTGCAATACATGTGACTATATATACACTTTCACCACAATTTTCTCTTTCGGGAGGTGGGGGGAATCCGTGTGGCCAACAGCTGGGTTTGGCAGGGAGCAAACCCAAACCTCCACAAGGTGCCACCCCCCCAGCAGCGTCCCAGGGCTCTGGCCCTGCCTGTCTCACCAGCATGTCGGTGGCGTTGAGGTAGCGCTTGCTGGCCATGCACTGCTCCAGCTTCTGAGGGACCTGCTTGATGTTCTCGATCTCGTCCAGCAAGTTGAGCACGTGCTTGTGCTCGATGCCCTCGATCCACAGCTTGCGCAGCTCGTCCCTCTTGCAGTGCAGCAGCATCTTGCACGACAGCAGGTTCTCTTTCACCTGCAGCAACACAAGACACTCCATCACATCTGCCCCTGCCACTCAGAGCAGCCCTCTGGCCTCTTTAGTAGCAATTCAAACCAAAGCCAAGTTGGTTATCCCTGGTGACCCCTCTGGCTGAAGGGAACTGTGGAGAACACGCCAGCTGGAACTTCTTTCACAGCACAATGCTTTTTAATAAAAGTTCTACAGCACCGGTGAAAATGTAACTGAAGCACCACAACGTGAGCAAACACCAGATCCTCTGGCCTGCACATTTCCCAAAAACCAAGTCAGGGTTGTGGCATTCACCAAGAAGCCAGTCTCCAGTGAAAGTAAATAAGCCACCACCCACTAACTTTCCTGCTGTAAATATTTTCCATGCACCTATTAAATGTTTTGGCACGTGCCCTGCTGTCTTCAGGTCTGGTGCCCGTTCCTTCAAACGTGACCAGCTGAGAGTACAACCATCTTCCTGACAGTTTGGGCAACACCAATATTTTTGGAACAGATACACTGTCACCAGAACATTTGAGATGGAGTTCAATTCAACATTTCCTTTATTTATCAAGGCCCTGACAGTACCTAAAGAAACCCTCTGATGTTTGCCATCCAGTTTGGTTTTGAGCCTCACGCCATCCTCTCTAAGTGGCAAAATCTCTATTATTTCACCCATTCAGGCACAATCAAGAGTTTTCTCCCCACTCTTTCTGTTCACACTCCCAGCTTTCAGGTTCTCCTGATCTCCTCTGGTAAGGTCAGTGTAACCTCATCATGCAAATCAACAATACATATTAAAATGGGGAAGTAATTAGGAGCACAGCTTCACACATTGCCTTCACACCACTCTTGTTTCTGTGATAAGTTACGAATACTTGGGGTCCAACCTTTTCTCAGGCTGAACTCTCACTGAATTACACATGAAGAGAGACTCTCAGAAGAAGCCCTTCAATTTATTTTTAAATAATGAGCCCTTAAAGCACTCCACAAATCCCACTTCAGCTGCACATTCTGTCACCTTGTTCACCTAAAGGCAGTTTAAAAAAAAAACGAATCTGTAAAACACACTCATGGACCAAAATATGGACACTGGTAAATAAAAACAGCTCCCTTAAACAGCTTCTGTCCAGAGGCAGGAGAGACTGAGATTTCAGTAACGCCCTTCTTAAAGGAGTAACAAGGAAAAACCCTCAGCCAGCAGAAAACCCAGTGCAGGAGTGTCATAAAAGCAGAGGCAAACTAAAACACACAGAGCGCATCTCAGATTTAATCCCCGCTCAACACTTTAATTTAAAGTGTTGCACTGACCTGGCACACCATCACCAGTGGACTGCAGTGACAGAGAGCCAAAGTAGGTCAGCACAACCATCACGGGGCCACAAGGAATCTCACAAGACATTCCTACTCCTGCCCTTGCAAGAAAGATGATCAACTCTGTCTCCACTTGGGAGCAGGGGAAGGATTGAAGAGCAAGTCTTTGAGAAGGAACTTTCCCCCTGGCAGCCCAAATTGGCTTTACTGCATAATTCACTTTTACAGTGGCTACAGTCAAAACTACACCTTCCCCAACAGGAATTCACACAAGAATTCCTGCAAAAGGCAGATACACAGAGGGATCTGGGCTATCTACCCCTTGTACAAGTCCTAACACAAGTGAACACTCATATGATCATCCACCTTCAAAGGGGAACATCAAGACAAAGTCTGAGTGTAACACAGATTGATGACAAACCAGAGCTGGGGCCTCCTGTGAGATTAGGTCAAAACCACTTCAATACATATTGACCAAAACTAATAAGAAAACTTAAATATCAAAAGGTCCCTCGCCCTCACAGTCATTCCTCAAGGTGGGACCAAAAGGTCACACCACTCTCTGTTTGTTTTGACCTCTGCAGAGCCTCCTACACCGTGTGAAAACAGGCCACTGGCTACAGCTGATTTCAAATTTAGTGCAATTGATCTCTGCTTTCAGAGTGCTGAGCTTCGTCCATAAATCCTACAGTGAACTCTTACCCTTGCAAAGCATCCGAAGGGTCTCATTTTTTCCCTTGGAAAATGTTAAATGAATTTGAAAAGCCAGAAGGGTCAGGCCGTAGCCCCAGAAGCACCTGCTGCTCCTTAAGCTGGTTTTAAGATGACACTTCCACAGAGGCAGGAAAAAAAACATACCAATAGATTTGGTGCCTAATTTGCAAAGTTTAGGCAAAGAGAGGAGAGCAAAGGACTGAGCTGGTGCTGCAGGGAGAGAGCAGCTCAGACAAGTCCCAGCCACGAGTTATTTACTGGCACAGCACTGGAGCGCGAGCACTGAGAACACAGGGCACAGAGTTCAGGCACGTTCACACAACAGAACCGAGCCTGGAAACAGCACCAAAAGTCATATTCTGTGAGCGAGAAGTGAGCTGATGAATCACCCAGACTGCTCAGGAGGTGGCTGGAGGCCAACAGATCAAAACATGAAGAGATTAGATGGAAAGGTGTGAGCTCGGCAGCCCCGAGGACTTCAAACACCTGAGAGCAGCAGGCCCAGACAATAAATGAAGGAGGACACCACAAAGCTTTGCACTTCACATCCACCTCTCAGTTTGCTTTTGAACTGCTGCTGTTCTCAGACACAGAGACCCTGCAGAAAACATGCTGGCGCTGAGACACAGCCTGGGACAATGGAATCAGGGCTGGGTGGTCCACTCCGAGTCACGGCACAGTGACTTGTAACCAGGCCTAGCCCAGGATTAGAACCATGGAATGGGTTGGGTTGGAAGGGGCATGAAAGATCTCCCCAAGTTCCACCCCCTGCCATAGGCAGGGACACCTCCCAGTGTGCCAGGGTGCTCCAGCCTGGCCTTGGACACTGCCAGGGATGGATCCAGGGGCAGCCACGGCTTCTCTGGGAAATCCAGCCCAGCCCCTGCCCACCCTCCCAGCCAGCAATCCCTTCCCAATGTCCCAGCCAGCCCTGCCCTCTGGCACTGGGAAGCCATTCCCTGTGTCCTGGCCCTCCACGCCTTGTCCCCAGTCCCTCTCCAGCTCTCCTGGAGCCCCTTCAGGCCCCAAAAGGGGCTCTCAGGTGTCCCTGGAGCCTTCTCTTCTCCAGGTGACCCCCCAGCTCTCCCAGCCTGGCTCCAGAGCAGAGGGGCTCCAGCTCCAAGTCAGACTTACAATTTCATAAAAAGTTCACCACAAGTCCAATGATGCAGAGGAACAACCTGTTTGACCCACACAAACCAGGTGTACCACCCTGGGCACGGGCAGAATGGAGCTTGCCAGCCCCTGTGCTGAGCACCACGTGGCCCCCCGAGGGCAAAGGAAAAGGGAAGAGGAAACCTCTTGGTGAGGGTGATGGCCACAGTCTGGCCAAGAGTGGCAGTGGCAGTCCTGTCGAGGTCCTGCTCCTCCTCTGGATCCCACAAGTGGTCCCACAAGTCCCAAAGCCCCAGGGTCATATCTGCTTGGGCTCAGGTGGGAGTGCCCGGGGCGAGGAGTTTCCCAAGGGGTGATTTACTACCCCATGAGGAGTCCTGGGATCCTCCTCATGGCCCATGAGCAGACACGGCCCCTCAGGCTGGGTGTGAAGGTGCTGATGCCCCCCCAGAGGGGAGTTCTCACACCTGGCTCGTTGGTGTGAAGACAGGAAACCTTCCTGATCTCACAGAGTTCCTGGACAGCCAGCTTGCAGCCTGAGGGGCCCGGTGTGCCCCGGGCAGCTGCTGGCAATCACCCATTGTTAGCAGTCCACCAGGAACGACACAGAGGGTGCAGAATACACAGCTCTGGTGACACCCAGACGGTGACAAAGCGGTCCTGGCCACCCTCAGCAGGACAGCCCTGCCATACCTGCTTGATCTTGTTGCGGGAGCTGGTGATGCGCTCGGTGATGCTCTGGTAGGTGCGGATGGCCGTGGTGAGCTCCGTGTAGTGCTGCACGATGAGCTCGTCCAGGTCGCGGTCGCACTTCTCGTACGCCTCCTCCAGCCGGCCCTTCTCGGTCTCCCTGTCCTCCACATCGTCGCTGGTGGACAAAGTCCTGAGGAGGCAGAGATTGCACAAATTGGCCATGCCTCAAAAGCCAGAAAGGAACTCTCTGAAACTCTTTGTGGAGTGTTAGGAGTACAAAACAGTAACTTCTTACGGCGCGTTGCATGCACGGGAATGTTTTCCAAAGTGTGCCAGTTGTTACAACTTTATCCTGTCATCCAAGATTTGGACAGTACACCCACTTGCAAAACCACCCCTCCCACAGCACCACCCTCACTCCATTGACACACCTTCCAGATTTAACCCAAAGACCACTGTCTTCATCTCCTCTTCCACAGCACCACCCTCACTCCACTGACACACCTCCCAAATTCAAGCCAAAGACCACTGTCTTCATCTCCTCTTCCTCATCCACACGCTCTGGAAGGGTTTCAAGGTTCCTGGATAGCTCTGGTTGGTTCTTGTCAGATGTTACGCCTCGTTCCCAGGTCATGGATAGAGAAACCCTTTACCTCCTTAAAGCCCCTGCCTGTTGGAATTCGGAGCAGAAGAAATGGTAGCCAACAGGTCCAAAAGGACTAGTGAAGCAGGGTTTAGGCTACGTTGTCTGTAATGAATGTATAGGGATGTTTATTCTGGTAAATGTGCCTGTCTGGGGGTCAGAGGAGACCCATGTACTGGAAGAAAATAAACCACAAATATTGTAGTTTATTACTCTGCCACTTTTCAGATTGTTGAGAGTTTTCTTACTACTACTGGATTTATGAAAATTTTTATTTCTTAGTTATCACACTGCCAGAGAGTCATTAACACAGGCACAGAGTAAGGTGAAATATCTGTTTACAAAGAGCTACAAGGAAGGAATTCTACCTTTGGAGAGAGGAATCAGTGCAACTGTTTGGCTGGAGAGCTGCAGTCACCGCGACTTCCAACAGTCCACCCCTTCCCAAACACACCAGAACAGCAAGGAAGGGTCATGGGCCCTCACTTCCCCTCCTCATTGATTTCAACTCCTGAGTAACACTGTCTAGTAAGATTAATTTTATTTTTATTTCAATCAATGACGTTTGAAAGTCCAACAAAACTGCTGAAACCGGCTACAAGTCAAAAGCTTCCTGATCATCACTCCAAACTTCTAGTCAAGAACCAATGCAATCCACCTGGCTCGTTGGCTCCTCACCCCACAGCCTCCTTGAGGTCCATCCTGCCACCAGATGCAGGAGGCCACACCTGGAACGTCTCCACGGGCACCACCAGAAAGGCCCAGGAGACACTGTCACCTACAGCACTCAAAGTTGGTTTGCTCAGAGAGACATCCTCAGTTTTCCTCCTTTTCCTTGGAAGGGATGGTCCATACAGGTTTCTGCTTTAAATCAGCAACACAGACACGGGAAAGGGTGCAATTCATGGGGAAAAGGAGAAAACTCATTTAGGATCAGTTATAGCACTTCGGACCTAAACATTGGTGTATCACAACCTTAAGGACCAGCACGGGAGAACTTTGGAGCTCTCCTGACAATTTCTGAACGGCTTTAAAGAAGTTATGATGAGAAAACAAGCAAAAAATGAAGCTATTAAAAAAAATAACTGCTTACAAAGTGTTCTGGACCATATGCTTGAACACCATGCAACAATCACAAGTTGGAAAGAAATGCAGAGCATCTTCTTGCTCCAAGTGAGATGGCTTTAAAAACACACCCAGCAGAGCATGAACACCTGGAGATTTATTTTACTTAAATCACTCAGGTTTCACCTCCAGACTGGGAAACCACCTTAAGATGGTGTGTACCCTGCACTGAAAGAGCACAAAACAGTAAAATACTAGAAAAGCCAACCCAAAAGACTCAAAAAATACACTGGCAGGAGTCAAAACCCCTTGATTTGTTTCTGAATTTCTTAAGCTATTTGTGTAGAGAAGGTCGAGTAGTTGGGAGGAGGAAAAAAGCCACTGCTGGTGCTCTCTGTGACCACAACAGCCTCACTCTGGATTTGTTAAAGCAATGAGGTCGAGTCCAACCAAAACCAGGATCTTTCCTTGCAATAAGTCACTTGCAGCACTCCAAGACAGGAGGAAAGAGAGGATTTCCTGCACCCCACTGAAAAATAATAAGAGAGAAACTCTTGCTTTCTGCTTTACTTAACAAAGAGGACACACAAGGGGTTGGTATTTGTAGATTTCTCTGAATTCTCCAATCCCATTAGGAAAGTTGTAGGAATTCAAGTGCAAAAGCTCCTCTCAGATAAATATAAAGGTAGAATTCAAACATACAAGCAACGGGAAGTCACCCAAAAATTCCAGTTCACCACTCCCTCCCCTCCAAAGATAAACAACAGGCTGCACCACCAACTTCAGGGCCTCCACCTTTGAAGAGGAAGAAAAACAGCCATTTGAGAGGATAAAGACCCCAGAAAGAGCAGCAAGGAAACCTGTGCTGCCACATGGAACAGGGCACAGGAGGAGGGCAGCTCACCTGTCCTGCTCAGCTCCCGAGGGGACAGAGGACCTGCAGCCGGAATACAGCCCAGAGAGGACCATGTGTACAAGGGATTTATTTATCCTGCGGTTTGCCCACTTTCAGGTGGCAGTGGCAGAAGATTGCAGCAGACACACATGGAAATGAGCAGAGATGCTGTTTCTTCTGCTGTTCCTCAGCCTGCCAGTGTGGGAGCCTCACACCCTCACTCCCAAAAACCAGGAGCTGCACATTTCACAGGGATGCGGGTGCACCTCTCCTCCAGCACAAGGGATGTGCTCAGAGCAGAACCCACCTCCTCGTTCCACTGGCAGGGTATCCTGGAATCATGGAATATCCTGAGCTGGGAGGGACCCCCAGGGATCACTGATCCAAGCCCTGGCCCTGCACAGACACCCCAACAATCCCACCCCGTCCCTGTCCCGTTGTCCAAACCCTCTGGAGCTCTGGCAGGTTTGGGAAGTGCCCGTTCCAGGGGCAGCCTGGTCAGTGCCCACCACCCTCTGGGGGAAGGACCTTTCCCTAAAATCCAACCTGACCCTGCCTGGCACAGCTCCAGCCATTCCCTGGGTGCTGTCCCTGTCACAGGGAGCAGGGATTGGAGCTGCCCCTCCTGAGGAAGCTGCAGAGCAGGAGGAGTCTCCCTTGGAGTACCTTCTTCCAATGCACACAATTATTTACAGCATTCCAAGTTCCACGCTTCCCGGTAGCTACAGAAACAGGAATGCTTTCTCATGTTGTTACATAAATATTCTACTCTCAAACATTCTTAGTTGTCTTAAATCATGTTTTCACAAAAGAAGATATTTTTAAAAGCTGTACTGTGGCCAAAGCACTTTAATATCTTGCCAAAAGGACCTGAAAAGTAAGAACACTACACCAGGTTGCTTGGAAAACACTAAATGTAGTGAAAGGGTCCCTGCCCACGTCAGGGGGATGGAATTCGATGATCTTTAAGGTTCCTTCCAACCAAACCATTCCATGGTTGTGTAATAATCACGTGCCAGACTGTGTCTGGCAGTAAGTCACCCTCTGTGAAGAGCTCTTGCAGATGAACACCCTTCCTTTGTGAAGAACTGCTGATTTCTGCTAGAAGAATGTTTTTGGGTGGTCACACCGGACACAAAGGAATATCCTCTCGAGGAACGGACAGATGTTTGGGTTTGGAGCTGCACAGCACTGCCTGTCTCAGCAGTTCATGCAAACATCCATCCTCTCCACCCGGAGCACGGACTGCAGGAGAACCCGGATTGCTACACGCAGCCAAACTGGCTCATACCACAGGCTAGGAAAGCTTTCCCTTCGAATCAAACAAAACTCAATTGCAAAATCCTCATTTCCCAAAGAGTCAGCAGTTTGTTACATCACAGAGGAGATGATGAGCCTTTTCCAATGCTCCAGCAACTTCCCACCCAGCTCAGGCTTCCTAACACCTTTCAGCCACAGCCAGAATTTTTAAGCAGACTCATATTGCGTTGCCCAGTTGGTTTTGCCCTTGCGTTTGAATTTAACTTGCCTCCTGCAGGAAAAATAAATTTGCTAAAAGCCCTTGAGATCAGTCCAGCAAAGCAGAGCTGTCCGTGGAAAGAAAGAGAGGGGTCACCACAGGCCCCGGATCTTAAAAACCACAACACAGGGCTGAAGGACAAAGCCACCTTTGAGACCCACCAGCTTATTCCTCCTGAAATGATATAATAATGCACAGTTCTGGTCTCTCTTCTCTCAGCCCTGAAAGGGAGGGGATGCAGCAGCTGCTCTGCAGACAGGAGGACACCGAGGCTCTCTGGAAGGAGACAAGCCAGGACTGCAGAAGTGCAAAAACCAGATGAATAATGTAAACGGCAATGAATTTTTCACCAAATCATGCTCTGCTAGAGCAAGTGGCACCTGTTGAAGCCCACAGGAGATGGGCTCAGAAAGAGGAGGAAGCATTTCCTGCTGAACTCGGCTGCAGGAGCTGAGGCTCCCACCATGGGCAGGTCCAGGAGAAGGAACTGGATGCATCCACACTGAAGGGAATGTACCCTCTGAGAGCCCAAATCCAACCCCTGCAGGCACTGGGGAAATACAGACACTAAGTGGCCAGGCCTGGATCCCCTCTCCTGGATTGTGTAGGAGACCAACTACGAGGCTGGAGGAACCACGAACCTGCCAGGACAGGGCATTCCCATGGTCTCATCCCCCGGAAGATTCCAGACATGAGGTTTAGGAAGGTTTTACCCACCTCCTGTCCACGTGCACGCCAACACACACTCCCCAAGTGCATTAACACACCATTCCATAAACTTCCAGCCTGTGATCCCAACCTGCAGGACTGGAGCTCCATGGAAGGTCCAGGCTCAGTCGACTGTCACATTCCAAGATTTCCAGCTGGCTCTGTTGGATGCACCAGCTGGGAAATCTGCCCAGAATAAACACCTGTATTGGGAATGTCTGGGTTTCTCTAATTACCTGTTTGGGGAAAATATTGTGGAAACAATTGGCACTAAAAATACCATGTTTGTATTTTGATCAGAACATTTACTTTTATTTACAGTCCTTTAGTTTGTTCTGTTTTAAAACATTAAAGGAATCGCTTCCTACACCAAAAAGGATAAATAATTCTACACAACAACATGGAATTTAACCCTAACAGGGTTTTTTTTCTTTCTCCCCTCCACCCACATGAGTTTGCCTCAAATACCTGTAGATTATTTTCTGATCAACAGGATAAAAGTTTAACTCCAAAACCACGACCTAAACGGAGAAAAGCACCAGAGACTGTTTTTTTCTTTTAATTTACTGGAAAAACAAGTTTCATAACCCAGGTTTTGGGTTTAGGATTTGGATAACGGGAGTCTGGGTTAATCACTTGGGATCTGAAAGCTTCTACACCTGAATTTCCTGACTAAGCCCTGTGGTACAGGAGTCATTTCTTTCTCTTGCTCTGCACAAAAGAAAAAGGCAAAGCAAGGAGTACTTAATATTCCTGAGATTGTCCATGTTCCTGCTAACGCTGCAGAAAAGTAAGCCAAGGGCATCTTTGCTTGTTTTAGTCCTATTAAAATGTGTAGCAAGGAGGAAGAAAAGTCAACACACTGTTTACCAAACAGAGAGGATCAAAATTGTTTGGGAAAGGAACTTTGCAGAGAGAACTTCGAAGGGGGAGTTATGGAACAGGACAGGATTATGAAACAATGATAAATACACACCGCCTTTTCAGAACTGCCTGAAACACACTCAAAACCTCGGACAAACAGAAGGAAAATCAGGGCAGATCCTGAGAATCTGCAGGTTATGAAAGATGTGGGGATTGCCAGGAGGGATTCCTGATCATTTCACTCGGTTATTTTAATTACTGCTCCTCCAAATGAGAAGCCTCCTCCCCTGTAAGATCCCTGGAATTTGTACCTGGCAGCTGGATGGCTGCAGATGCCTTGTCTCATTAGCAAGAGCTCAATAGGATTAGAATAATTCCAACTGGCTGCTCGGCTGCCGAGAGACATTTTTATGCTGCGGTAAAACAGAAACTCGTTGAGCCAAATCTCATTGACTTTTGATTTTACATAGTTAAAAACACAGATTACACAAATGCAAAATGCTTAATTCACTGGAGTCACTTCCACAGATGGAAGAGCAGGATAGAGGAGATGACGATCAGACACAATCCTGAAATGTTTTTATCCTGGGACGTAGAGCACGTTTCACACAAGAAAACAAATGAACCTTGTTATTTCCCCGAGGTCAGTGAATTTACACCAGAATTAGATTAATCAAAAAAGTGCACTGGGACTATTCATTTCAGCAGAATTTGATCTGGAGATCACAAGCATTTTTCATCTCCCGTTTCCAGCATCCACCTCAGCGAGCAGAGGGAGTAGGTGCAAAGACTTTCCCCGGAGTTCGGGAGCCCTGCCACTCTGCAAACGCCTAAAGCCTTAAACTGCTTCCTACAACAGCTCACATCAAAGACAGGAACAGCTCATTTCCAAAGGTAAATACCTGGGAAAATGTATTCCCATTGATCATACGCAACTGTCGGCTCTGCCACTTCTGCGGGAGGCTGCAGATTCCCAGAAAACCGAACAGACCCCGAGCTCCCCAAGAGCCCTCCTGCCTCAGCACCGCGGATGGAGGAACGACCTGCCACAAGCAGGACCCAAAAGGAACTCCGAATTTCCTCTCAGCTGTTGCCTGAGAGCAGCTGAGCACACCGGAGCCATCCACAGCTAAAATTAATTCAGTCTTTAGTGAAGAGACGGCTGGGAGAGCTGGGGGTCACCTGGAGAAGAGAAGGCTCCAGGGACACCTGAGAGCCCCTTTTGGGGCCTGAAGGGGCTCCAGGAGAGCTGGAGAGGGACTGGGGACAAGGCGTGGAGGGCCAGGACACAGGGAATGGCTTCCCAGTGCCAGAGGGCAGGGCTGGCTGGGACATTGGGAAGGGATTGCTGGCTGGGAGGGTGGGCAGGGGCTGGGCTGGATTTCCCAGAGAAGCTGTGGCTGCCCCTGGATCCATCCCTGGCAGTGCCCAAGGCCAGGCTGGAGCACCCTGGGACACTGGGAGGTGTCCCTGCCCGTGGCAGGGTTTGGAACAAAATGACCTTGAAGGTCCCTTCCAACACAAACTTTGCTGTGATTCTGTAAGAAAGTCACACAATGTCTCATTTTTATGACGTCTAAAATGCTACAAACTAAAGCTGCTGTTTACCACAGAAATACACACAGAGGTTCAACAGTACAACGCACCAAGAAAGGCTAAAATAAATTCTTCTCTGTGAACCAAGGTCATTAATCTGGTCCCAGCAACAACCCACAGCAGCAGACTCCAGGCACTATAGAACAAGCTCCTGCCACACCAGTGTTGACTATTTATTTGTGGTTTGACAAATCCACGTTTTTCATAGACCTATCCAAATTCTGCAGGTTGTCCAGGCCACAGAATACCACCCAAATTCATCTCTGTGAATTCACTCCTACACTGTGATGCATTAATTTGGGGAGGAAAGGAAGGAGAAAAAGCAAATTCCCCAGCATTCAAATAAGACAAGAGAAAAACAGGCTGTAGATGCTGTAGAAGGACAGAAAAGAAGCCATAAATTCTTCACGGGCTAATAAATTTCTTTTATCGTGGTGAACTGAAAGAATGGGATGTTTACCAAGCTATTCAATGGCAGAAGAAAACAAACACCATTGTAGGACTCATCATGTGGCACAACATCACTGCAGGAGTACAGAAATGCTACCCAGGGCTGATCAGCTGCAGAACTGTGAAACCACTCACCTCCCTTCATAAAAACGTTGGTTTTGATCTTCAAATGCACTCCAGCCCCAAAGCGGGACTTGAAATCACTGACCCCAGCACCACAGAACACACAGCACACAGAGATTATTCTTTACTCTGTGCCCACAAAGGGGAGAACGGAGCTTGAACTTCCCAACCAAATGAGCTTTGATGGCAATGAAATGCACAACAGGCTTTGCTCAGCATAAACTGAGTACCTGCCCTCGGAGTTGTTCCAAGAAATGCCTTTTCCGGGGCACTCTGGACCCTCAGGGGGAAAAGTCTTTGCAAAGCCACCAACAGGCACCACTGGAGGCTCTCCAGGCAGCCCCAAGAGCTCAGGTTGGCAATACCTGGACCCCAAAGCTCCAAAGGCACTGAGTATTATGTTCATATACAGAGGCACATAAATAAATACGGAAACATTTGGGTTCCTCCAGGAATCTGCTCATCTTCCTCTCAGAGGGACGCATGAATGAGTCTCCTCCAGATGCCTTTTCAGATTTATTTTCCTGTTTGACAGTGAAGATTTTACTTTGGCATAAATCATCCTATTAATGTACCTCAGTTGGAAGCACTGGAGAAGCAACTCTATTTTCCTAGAATGGTTTGGGCTGGAAGGGACCTTAAAGATTATTTAGTTCCAACTCCCTGTCCCAGGGTGCTCCAGCCTGGCCTTGGACACTGCCAGGGATGGATCCAGGGGCAGCCACAGCTTCTCTGGGAAATCCAGCCCAGCCCCTGCCCACCCTCCCAGCCAGCAATCCCTTCCCAATGTCTAATCTACATTTACCCTCCTCCATCCTAAAACCCTCTCGTCCTGTTCTCCCCTCTCTTTTATTCTACAACAGCCAGTAACAAACACAAGCCAGGCAAACAGACCCATGAATTCCCAAGCTCCAAATGCCCACAGTCCATCCCACTTTAGTTCTGCCACATGCTGAATCCCCTTCCAACACACGCAAGCTCAATTTTCCAACCCTAAATTCAGGGTGCACTCCACCCCCCTCCTGCTCCATCTCCTCCCATCACTCCACTTCTTTCACCAGAGCTGCTTTGGTTTTTTCCCCACCAAATCCTGCATTTCGCTGCCCACTCACCCCCAGGTTTTGCACTGCAGCAACAGGAATTCAACAACCACCTCTAATATCACCTATTTACAGGCATCAACCTCAAAATTACACCTCCAGCAGGAATCACATCTGAGATGCAACAGGAGCCTCTGTTTACGCTGAGCAGTCTCACATTTCCCCACACAGTTTGCATTATCAAGGCCTTTATTCTGTTTTCCAGGGCAGATGAGTAATTTCTTTTACCAGCCCACTGTCAGCTTCCTACCTGCCCAATAAAATGCCAAGGAAATTAGATTAAGTGTCAATTCTAAGAGAAAACTGTTAACATTAATGAATAATAAATGTTTCATTCCTGTAAATTGGCTTTCTGTGATGCCTCCAGCCAGGCTGGGTGGATAACTGCCTGCCTATTTTACCTGCCCTAAGGCCAGCCCTGTTAAGTGTGATTACTGCTAAGCTTTGCATGGCAAAGGGAGCCTTAATTATCAATTTCTTGACTAGAAAATGTGTTTCACAGGAAGAACACTGCGGTAACAGTATGTGGGCATTATGCTTTTGTGGATTTTTTTTTTTTACTGAACAGATACTGTGCTCAAAATGCAAATACAAGCTTAAGACAATTAATGCTACATTTGCACCAGGCAATTCTTACAGGAAAGGCGTGCTGGAGTCCCTGGTGCTTTCGACCATTGCACCTGGGTGTCTCTCTAAAAGCTCCCCAACGTCAGTCCCGACACACCTAAATATTTATGGTTAAAGGCAGAACAGGGCACTGCATGATGCACAAATGCAGGTAGGAAATGCAGGAATAATCCTCCTTTACTTCTGGATCAGGTTTCTTTAAGTGCACAATTCACCTGCCTTCACTCGGGTGGAAATACCCATTAAAGACAGAGGGAAACACCACCAGAAAAACAGCAGACTGACCAAATTTAAATATTTCTCATCTGACAGGAATATGAACATTTTGGTGAAGAGCAATGGAACCGAGTGCTGAATCCCTGAAGGGGGAATCAAACAAAGCTCCAATTCTAAGAGCAATCCACAGTGAACTTCCTGCCCCCTGTTCCTACTGCTCTGCCCCATCACACACCTTGTTAGGGCTCCCAGTTCCTCACTTTAAATCCCCTTCCAAAGTACAAACACACAGTGTGTGGTTTCAGCTGCTCACAACAGTGTGAGCTGAAAGCTCAGGCTGCGTTTAGATGGGACTCACTGATGGACTGAGCTGTTCCTTCAGGAGAAACACCATAAATCTGTTCTACAGGAGGAAAACGGGCAAAACCCAAAGTCTGGGGGATACATAATGATCCATCCCTAATGAAGAAATGGGGTGAGGTTTCCAATAATTCTTACTGCTCATTTGGGAAGCCTGTGGATAGCGAGTGCTGGGTGGGCACTACACTGCAATATTATAAAAGCTGAGTAAGTATCACATCATAGCACCGAACCATATGGGCTGGAAAAGACCCATCNGGGCCCAGACCTGCCCCAGCATTCTGGGGGGGGCCTCATTTCATACACTTGCTGTATGGTTTATTTTATTACCTGGAATGATGTATTATCAAAACTACCCGTCAGGAAGGAATATTCGGGTTGGTTTGGGGGTTTTTCTGGTTTATTTATTCTCTGTTTACACCATACCAAAGAGCTAAAACACAAAACAGAATAAAAGGTACAAGAAAAAAGCATGGCTTTCTGACAATTTTTGACCAGCAAAGGATTTGTGGAGTTAGAGGAAGCAAGCAGTGGCTAGAAGCAACAAATACTAATTTAAGCAGAGCATTGTGGATGTCTGGAAAGCCGAGACTCCTCTCTGCAGGAAACAACTGCAACGTGCCAAGGAGACCTTCTAGTGGAAGGGAACAAAAAAGAGCAGAGCAAAAGGAAGCCCATTAGAATCCGGTTACTTCTCATCAGGCCACTCTGGCTGAGGGCCGTGGCCACCAGTTAACTCCAGGATTGCTGGTGGGTTTGAACCCTTGTGATCATTAGGGCATTTCTGGTGCTCTGACACCCCAACAGGGAATGTGAGAGACAGGGAACACCAACAGGTGGATAAAGGAGAGGTCAGGATGGGAGGGAAAGGGAAGCGAACCCAGAGGAGGGAACATCTGGCCACATCTGCCTGCCCAGCAGAAGCTGCTGCAAACACACAGTCCCTCGGACACAGAAGGTGCAAATTATCACAGGAATTGCTGCAGTGAGAGAGCCTGAAGTGCAAGTTGTTGGGAGGATCAAGAGTTGACTTCCCAGATGTGGGAAGATGTGGTTAAGTGCTCTGCAAGAAATAAGGTGTGACAGATGCACTGATTTGTTCCTGATTTCCCCCCCCCAAAAAAGCTGCAGAGGGGAACAGAACATCACACAGAGGGTTTGACACTGATAATTAGTGAAAACATCAAGCAACACCCAAGGTCAAACATGCATTTTGAACATGTTCACTGAAGGCACCTTCCCAGCATTCAAGCTCGAGTTACTCAGAATAAAATGCAATAGTGAGGAAATAATAAAATCTGGTCCTCTCTGACGCTCAGGATTTGGCTGGTCGGTTTTTTTTCCCCCTTAAACCTTATTTTTATGGGTGCAAAAAAAAAAAATCCCATCAAGAATCACAGACTATCCTGAATTAGAAGGGACTCACAAAGATCAAAGTCTAACTCCTGATTCTAGAGCAGTTCAGCCAACATTCTTCCTCCCAAGTGCTGTTCCACCCCATGAGACCTCACAAGCAGCTCCATTTCCAACAGAGCACAAAGAAAATGTTCTGTAAAACATCCTGGGACAAGAACGACTCTACTCCAGCCCGCTGTCTCCACTGCTGTACAAATTTCCAGAGGTTCATTAAACTAAATGGACTTATTTGAATTTTATAATTGAAAACTGTTGTCTGAAAGACAAGTCCCAAATGGGGTGATCTACAGCTTGCAGCACTATTTAACCTCCAAGTGTGTAATCTGATAATAGGTGTTCTGAAATCTCTCCAGAGTCTCACTGAAACCCCTGTAAAAGTTGGGTTCTCATGAAACAAAGCCAGGCAGAAGGGGAAAAAAAAATCAACTCCAAAAGGTATTTAACTCGGTAGCAACACATTGAATGGTTTCTCACAACTTCACAAGTTAGCTGAATTTTCCTATGAAACTCTGGATTGGGGGAACTGAATTAAAATGTTCAGGAGATGATGAACTGTCTCTTCATGAGGTGCTGGGTCAAAACTGGCCCCTTGCAAGGCCATGGGATGGGAAATGTGGTATCCTGTGAACTGATTATGCGATTACAGAGGTTCTGCTCCTTAAAACAAACACTCAGTGAAACCCTGAGGCCAGCAGGCTCCATCCTCACCGAGGGGCACACGAGGCACTCGGCTGGTGCAAAGAAACGACTCCCTCCCGCACTGCAAGCAGCAGCAGCACCAAATCTCTTCAATCCTGCTAAACACAGAGCAAACAGAGCAGTTCCAAACGCCCCCCTCCCCTCCTCACACGCCATTCATCTTTCATGCCGTTTGCACAGTTGGTTAGAGCATTCCCAACAGCAGCTGAGGATCTTTTCCTCACTGAGGGCTTGCAGATGGATCGAGGACATCTGCAGCGAGAAGGCTGAGCAGCCTCCAGCCACCTAAATAAACACCGGCGGGGAATCCTTGATTTGGCTAAACTCACCAGACTTTAATCAAACTTCCCCACACCAACACAAAACACGCAGGGGGAGTCAGGGGTCAGTGGCTTTCTGAAACAAAGACTGGGCTGCAGTGGCTTCAGCAGAGTTCACACTTCTTCAGAGGATAAAACAACCCCCTACACAGCCAAAATCCTAAGGATACCAACTGCACCCGGTTTTCCCTGTTGGAAAAGGGATGCAGAAGGACCCATAAGATGCCACTTACACCACCAGGCACAGGCAGAGGGACTCAGCTCCCACTCCCCCCTGTGAGACCCTGGCCAGGGAAAACCAAAAATTAAACCAACTATTCCATGAACGACCCCACTCAAAGCCCTAAGGATGAGTATTTTCCAACCTGCAAGAGCCACCCAGAGCTGCCAGCTGGACGATTAAAGGATGAGGAGCGTGCCACTGGCCACCCTGAGCCCACAGCAGATGGGACCGGCAGCAGTCAGAAGGAGCCTGGCAAACATCATAATTAACCTGAAGGTTTCCATCCTGCACCAGAACGAGGAGCTGTCGAAGGCCTTGGAGCCGAAATCGCTGAACTTGCACTCATTTATTAACAAAGAAAGCATCTCCACTTCCCAGTTTAGCCACTCCAGCCCTGTGCAGGGCACTGTGTATTTTTCAGCTGTTTCACCCAAAAAGCACCTTGAGCTTTTAGCCAGGCACAGTCCCACACGTTGTCCTTTTGGATGCGTACTCCCACGGGCTCCCTTCATCTATATTTAAATGTCTGTATGAAACCACAACCCAAAACACGCAAACATTTTATACAATCGCCTCGAGATCACTCCACGGAAATTTATGGTTTACAACCACGCTCTGCCGTGTACAATTCATTCTCAGTGAATTCCTGAACTGCTTTTCTCGGGGCAGAACCGCCACCTTTATAACACTGGCAAACACCATTAGCAATAAAAGTGGGTTTAAGAGGCCATTACAGATCAGAGTAACTGGGTTTTATTCCTCGTAGCAGCTATTTCCCAAATGGAACAACGAGGGCAGCGGCTCCACATCCGTCTCCCTCGCCCTCCATCGCAAACTGGGATCTCAGTTCTATTGCTTCAGACACAAAGAGAAGACCAAATGCCAGGTCATTAGTAAGAATCCATTCAGCCAAGTTCACACAGAACGAAAATAATGGCCAAAGGCATTAAAAAAAGAAGAATAATAAGAATTCCACTTGTGAAAAATAAGATATGGCCAGGGCTTTTTTTTTTTAAAACCTGCAATCTCAGCTTTTGCAGAGATCTGTCGTGTGCCTTTGCTCGTGTGAAAGCTCAGCACAAAGATTTCACTGAGGTCTTAGGGAGTCACTGCTAAAGTTTGTTTTCCCCCCAATTAAAGCAGCTGTTAAAGGCCAGTTTTAAAAAACAGCAGCCTTTAATTGGAAAGAAAAACGCCCAACCATAAATAAAAGGCAGACATAGTCACCAATTAAAACTCTGACAAGATCTCTCTCCAGAAAAAAAAATAGCATTTGCTAAATGCCAGCTTGCTTGTTTCAGAGCACAAAAGCTGCTTCGAGCAGCTCCCCACCAAACAAAAAGGTTAAGGAAAATCAATACACAGACACATGTTTGTCCTCTGAGCGATAAAATGAAATATTCCCCGAGTTGTCCTCCAGCAGATGAGCAAAATTTGCTTCATTATCTGCACTGGTGTCTAAAAAGACACGGCCAAAGCCCCTGTGATCAGCATAGATTTCTCCAGCAGAAGCTTCTGCTCTCCTGTGACAACACTGCGACCTTACCAAGTACATTTGATTTAAGCAACTTGAGGGATCCTTCTGATACAAGAAGGAATCAGCACAAGGGTGCAATTCCAACCCCCCAGGACAGAGCTGATATCCCTGACATCCAAAATCCCACTCTGGAAGCCACAATCCCAGGAGCTGCTCCTCCTAGCAAATAATGGTCATTTCTACCCAGCACAAGGGCAAATTGATGATACTCTCCCGTTCCCTAAAGGCACGGGGAAAAGAGGGAAAGCTCCCAAGGTGGGAATTTCAATATTAAGATTCCCAGACACTCTTTACTTCCAAAAGATTGATTGTTATGAACATATCCTCTATTTCTCCTCAGGGAGGGACTTGGGATGACCCAGGAGCAAAGTCCAACTGCACCTCCTGACTCTGCTCCCGGGGAGCTCCAGGCTCTTTCCACACGGATCAGTCCTCTCCTGGGACAGACGCTCACCAGTCACTCCTGGCAGTGCTCAGGAAACATTAATTCTTCCAAATTAATCCATACTGAGGCTGCTTTTAGTCTCTGTTCTTGGCAACAACGGGAAAACCACGGTGAATTCCTTCAGTATGTGAATCCTCCTGCAGGAAACAACTCCCAAGGAACAAACGTGTGCCCTGACACAACAGGAAAAAATGACACTTCACAGGGACTGAAAAGAACCCTGCTGGCTTTCTGCCTTCAGAGCTGCTGAAAAGCAACACCACAGAGAGCAGGGGTGACCCGAAATTCCCAAACTAGAGCCCCACAGCTCTTAAAATCCCATTTCATGCAGGATTTCAGTGCTGCTTTTCGTTAACCTTTGTCAAGGCTCTCAGCCCAAATGCTCTCCCTGGAAGTCCAGTGAATAAGCACAAGAAACCCTAAATCTGGGGTGAGAGGAAATTATTCAGTCTCTTGTCACAGAGAGCGACTGAGCTTGAGTAAGTATCAGAAATTATCCCTTCATTACTAAAACAATCTGTATTTACAAAAGGCCTTTCAGCTTCCCATCTCAAAGCATTTTAGAGAGAATCCCTGAAGAGACTTTACAGACCCGAGCAATGTTTTTTCTTGAAAGACATCACCAACTTTGCTATAACCAAGTCGAATGTAATTCCTGAAGAAGCTCCTCTGCTTTTGTTTGTTTAGAGCAGAAAAACGTAGCCAAAGCTTTGCTGTTTTCCAGACACTGTTCCCTTTATGGGCCTTTCACACAGAGCAAGGGAGAAATAAACAGCCTAAATAAACAGGGAAATGCGAGCGTAAAACCACAAGGATTGGCGAAAGATGCTATTATACACAAATGTTTTGGAAATAAAGCTATCAAAACCAGGAAACTTGGCCACATTTCAAGCCGTAAACCCACGGTTAAGATTTGTAATATTTTCCTGAAGCTGAGAAAAGTTACGCGTAAGCCACCCAGGTTTAAATCTGTTTGCAATGGTATTTTATGACACCACAAACCACCAAAAACATTCAGCTGTTGCTTGGCAAGTTCATCCCCACCTGAGCTACCCTACCAAAACAACACACAGCAGAAAGGGATTTAAATTTCTTCTCACACCATTTGCTTTCTGTCCTTGACTAATCCTAAGAAACATCCATGTTATCTCACAGCACTGTCTCCTTCCCTGGCCATCAGTTCTCCTCTCGGGTTTCCATGGTCTGGCTCAGCAGGGCACTTCAAGCTCTGCAAAGAATCTCCACGTCCAAAGCAAGTTCTAATTAAATTCTGGAGGTTTCATTATCAGGCAGTTCTAGTGAATAATTTCAATTTCATAAAGTCAATAACCTCCGTGTTGTCTCTAAACACTGGACCCAAACTAGCCAAGGCATCAGTGCCTGAAAGGCAAAGATTGAGACAAACATGACTTCTTATTTGGAGAGCAGAGCAACATGAGTTCAGGCTGACATTATAAATGAGTCCAGGTTTATTAAAACAGAGGTACGAAGGAAGGACTTCAAAATACTTCTGGAAATTACGGGAAACATGAAAAACAAAAGGATGATTACGAGGGGAAATGCTGCAACAATCAGTGCAGGTGTATTATTCTTCCACTCTCTGTGGAACCAGCTGGTTGTTTTTCCACAGCCAGCATCTCCCTCAAGTTTCCCAAGATTTTAAAGGCCAGTTTTCAAAGTCACGAAAAAAACCAGAACCTTATCCTAACCATTACCATTTCCAGAGGATTTTTAGATCATAACACGTCCTACATACAGAGCTGCTGCTCCAACAACTTCTCCAAAGGAACTGAGCGATTGCAGTTTCTCTCCAACACGTTGAAGCAGGATGCAAATTCTGGGAGCTCATTACAACTCCCAGTATCCCACTGCTGGGACCCCTGCTGCCCACAGCCACTTGAGAACATTTAAAAGCATCACTGTGGGCAATCAGCTGGTTTGGAGCAGCAGAGAAAAGATTCACAAGCAGCTGAAGAAGGCACAGAGGGAGAAAGAGGGAATTCAGGTCCAAGCCCGTGACAGGACCAACCTCTAGCAGAGAAGAGAGTTCTGGAATAAGGGCAGACAGAGATCAAGAGTCTAAACATGAGCAGACAACCCTTTCTTTTCACTCCCTACTGGACAGACAGGGAAGCAGCAGCACTTCTCCCAGTCTTGCACCCTCCAAGAGGATGGAGTCTGCACACAGGACCAGTCCTATTTTACTTGGTGCTGCTGTTTTTGGGGGTGGAGGACACTTATGGATGTGTTATTAATGTGTTTTTATTCAGAGAATCATGGAATGGTTAAGGCTCAAAGAGACCTTTATGATCATCAAGTTCAAATATCAACCCAGCACCACCATGTTCACCATTAAACCGTGTCCCAGGTGCCACATCCACAGGGCTGTGGAACCCCCCCAGGGATGGGCACTCCAGCCTGTTCCAGTGCCTGACCACCCTTTCCAGCAGGGAATTGTCCACCATGTCCAACCCAAACCCACCCTGGAGCACTTGGAGGCCGTTCCCTCTCGTGCTGTCCCTGTTCCCTGGGAGCAGAGCCCGACCCCCCCGGCTCCCCCTCCTGTCCCAGAGAGCCACAAGGTCCCCCCTGAGCCTCCTTTTCTCCAGGCTCAGCCCCCCCAGCTCCCTCAGCCGCTCCTGCTGCTCCAGCCCCTTCCCAGCTCCCTTCCCTGCCCTGCCCACGCTCCAGCCCCTCGGGGTCTCTGCTGCCTCAGGGGCCCAGACCTGCCCCAGCATTCCAGGGGGGACAATCCCTGCCCTGGCCCTGCTCTCACCCCACGGCTGGCACAGCCCCGGGGCCAGCGGCCTCTTGCCCCCCTGGGCACCCCTGGGCTCGTGCCCGCCCGCTGTCCCGGCACCCCCAGGGCCTTTCCCAGCTTCCCAACCCCTTTTCCCCCACCCTGGAGCTGCAGGGGCTTCTTGTGACCCACGGGCAGGACCCCTGGCCTTGGTGCCCCCATCCCTTGTGCTCAGCCCAGGGCCCAGCCCGTGCAGGTGCCCCAGACCCGGGGGCGAAGCAGAGCAGTGCGAGCAGGAGGGGACAGGCCAGGCACGGCGGGGGGACAGCGGGACACCCCTCAGCGCACCGCGGCTCGCCCACCGCTCCACACCGAGCCGGGCCGGGCTCCCCGGGGCGGCAGAGCCCCGGCGGGGCCGTGTGTGCGGCCGGGGGCGCCGCCCGTACCTGATGACGGAGATGAGCAGCCCCGAGGGGTCCTTGCTGCGGCTCACCGTGCCGCGGAGCCGCCCCGCCGCCTCGCCCGCCGCCATCTTGCGCCCGCTCCCGCACGGCGCACGCCCCGCCGCAGCCAATCACAGCAGGGCGCGGAGCGCCGCGGGCCAATAGGAGGCGGGGAGGGCGCGGCGCGCGGCGTGAGGGGGCGTGGCCCCGGCGCGAGGCCCTCTGGGAGTTGTGGTTTTCTTGCGGCAGCGCCTTCGCGGGGGCGTTCGCAGGTCAGTTCTATTAAAAAAATTAAAGTTCATTTAAAAAATTACCGAGCGGACAAGGCACGCCTGCAAAGACACGTATGCCCAACAGCCGTCAGTCGCTCTGGGAGCTGCCGGAGGGCAGGTGGGGGGTGAGGGGTCAAAGGGCCCTCACGGAGCCCTCAGGGAGCCCGGCTGGTTCAGCAGCCAAGCGTTTAAACCTTTATAGGATTTAAAGCGAATAACATGCACGAAGTGCTTAGAGTCGTGTGTTTTGTGAGCTGGTGACGCTAAATACCACGAGGGCACCACATCCTGGGCAGAATGTGGTCACAAATACACCTGTGAGGGCTGGTGGATGTGGTGAATTCAATGTGTGTTATTTTAGGAGCAATCTGGGAGCGGCGTGATGGGGCTCGGGCTGAACCGGCCCAGGTGTGAGAGCAAACCTGGGCTGGGTTGGTGTTGGAGTTGTGGTTTGGAAGGGCTGGAAGGGGCAGATGTGGCACATCCCTGACATCCCTGTGTAAACCAATGCTCACTGTGATATAAGGAATCAGTAACTGATAGAGAACTAACACTAAGAGGGAGCTGATATAATGTAACATAAAGAACTAACACTAAGAAGGATCTATCGATAGGGAACTAACACGAAAGGGTTAATGGAAATAATTGCAAGGGCTTTTGCTGAAGCCACCAAGATAGACTGTATGGTTAAGGCCATAATTAACAGGGAGTGTGTTATGGTTGCCATCAGTACCTGGCCTTGAAGCTTCAAGAAACTAAGATAAATCAGGAAATATGTCAAGAAAGTAAGACAATTATAAAGGTTTGCTCATTAGGCGGGTTTGACTTGCCAACAGAACTGGTTTGAGTTACTTTTTGAGCCAAGTTCAAAAGGACACAGCGAGGAAGACCCACGATCTTCATCCCCAAGACCCCCGAAGACCCCGGCCCAGGAAAAATGGAAACCACTGCGAAACTCGGAAGGGAGGAGAGCGGGGTGGAGAAAATGGAAATCACTTCTTGGAACTAATTAGAATAACCCTGCCTTTTCTAAGAAAATAATGAATATGTATAAAGAGATAATGAATATGCATGTTTTAACTGTTTTTAAACAAACCTGTAAGCACAGGAGGGTGTGCATGTTTTTGGTGGACAAATGCCCCATGCACCCAGCATTGCTGAATAAACGTACCTTCTCTACAACTACCGAGTTGTGGGGTCTTTTTCCGCATGTCAACTGTATAAATCCCTTCCAGCTGGGGATGTTCCGTGACACTGGACACCAGTCTCCTCGCCCACAGTCCTTGCTTTTCCATCTGCACACCCCGCCTGTTGCCACGGGATCCCCTTTGGGAAAGGGAAGGCCTGCATTGATATGGGGTATTGATAAGGTGCTAACACCAAACAGGAGGAAGTTACCAATGCTAAGGGAGCTAACACTGAAAAGAAAGCGTTAATAGAAATAATTGTAAGTGCTTGTGCTGAAGTCACAAAGACAGACTGCGTGGTTGAGGCCATAATTAACTACAAATACAGAAATAGGGAATATTGTTATGGTTGCTAACAGTACCTGGCCTTGAGGCTTCCAAAATAGAATGGACACCAGATGGAACTAAGATAACTCAGGAAATATGTCAAGAAAATAAGATAATTGTAGAAGTTTGCTGATTAGACCGGTTCGAGTCGCCAACAAAGCTGGTTTAAGTCACTTTCTGAGCCAAGTTGAAAAGGGCAGAGGGAGGAAGACCCACGACCTTCATCCCAAAGACCCCCGAAGACTGAAAACCAAAGCACAGACTCAGATAGGAGGAGCTCGGGGTGGAGAAAATGGGAATTACTTCTGGGGACGGATTAGAAGGAGCCTGCCTTTGCTAAGGAAGCAATGCAGGTGTGTAAGGAAACAATGAGTATGCAGGTTGTAGCTGTATTTAAGCAAGGCTGTGAGCACAGGCAGGTGTGCCTGTCTTTGGTGGAACAGTCCCCTTGCACCCAGCTTGGTGAATAAATGTACCTCCTGCACAGCTACCTGCTTGTGGGGTCTTTTTCCACATGTCAGCATCACCCTCTCCAGGGCTGCAAAACCACGGGTTGTTTTCCACCACCTCGCTGGAGAACATCAAACCAACCCTCTCCCAATTCCCTGTTTGTAAATGAAGGATGACAACACCTCTCCAGTCCAGTCCTTTGAGAGCTTGTGCTACAAGCACCACGCCAAGACCCAGGGCTGTCATTGAGAGGCAGGAGTTCCTCGGCAAGGGCAGGAATAGCCATGATTTGCATCACTCTGTAGCTGCTGGGTGTTTTCTCGCCCAGGTTCAGCCCACCACGTCAAAGACACTTCTCTTCTGGAAGGTGCTTCTCCAGCCCAAAGCTGCACGTTAATGATTTAATTGCATGGAAATCGCTGGGATCTCTAGGTGAGTCAAGAGCAGCCATTTAGATGAGCTGGATTTGAAACACAAGGTAATTGGAAGCGTGGTATTCCCAGGGCTTATTTACGAGGGGAATATTTCCACAGTAGCTGTTGGGGAAGAGCCTCTATTTATTATAATAGACCCCTGCCTCTGTGATCGTTAGCAGAATGGCAGAACAAGAGCATGGGCACTTTAATTCTGAAGTAAAAGAGACTTTATTCCTGTGTTTTCAGACCAGGATAATTGCTCCGAAGTGCTTTTTGTGGGGTGTGCGCTTCAGTGTGTTCCTGTAGAGCTGCTCTGCTGCATTTCCCCAGTGCAGGGCTCTCGGCTCTACAGTTCACTGTTCAGCTATGCCAAAACAAAGCTCATGTGTGCTGATTTTGTGAGGTTTGCCAATGCCTTTGCCCGAGGATGGTGATTTGAATGGCAAGAGGTTTCTGCGCTGGCCGGAAGGAGTTTTTCCTCAAACTGCCGACTTGCCAATATTGTTTTTTGTTAATTGGCAATTCCTATTGACTGCCCTGGACCGGCAGGGCCTGGAGATTGCAGTGGGGAGGAAATCAATGTGTCCCACCTTTTCATTCCTGACAGCTACAATAATCACCTCATTTAGGAGGAACTTCATCAGGACAAACAACAGCAAAGCTGTAACCTTGCTGACTTTCAAGGCTGGGCTTTAATTGCTGAACCCCTGCCTGCTTTCATTGACAAGCCCTTTCCCTTCACTCCCAACCCAAGCAGAGCTACAGGTGGGAATTTCTGTTTTCTTTAAAGGGAAAAATTCAATGTAGCCTGGGCTGATGCAGCACATGAATGCTGAGATCTTTCTTGATTAATAATATATGATACAAGGAGGCTGAAGGGTTATGAGAACATCATTTTCTCCTTACACAGCTTGCTGGAAAGGATCTCAGCCTGAAAACTGATGGATTGGAAAGCAGGGGGCAGAAAAGTGTTTTTATTTTTCACCTTTCTTTCTCATAGTGTTTTAGTACTCTGAGGTACATCCAGTGAAATGGGTGGTTCCTTGTCAATTCCTTTCCTGAGGTAGTTTTACCTGCAACCCCTTTCCACAATTTATCCCCTGGTATTTTCTGAGTGTTACTTGGGAATTCCTAAACCCGACAGATTTACCAGTGCTCAGGGCTGGTGTGCACACAGGTCTCTCCACTGCAGGTTTAACATTTTCAAAAATACCACGAATGCTTTATTTCATTTCAAACATTAGCAGAAATGTCAGAGGAGAGGGTTCAGCTCACACCCATCTCTTACAGGTGTAATTGCCTCGTCTGTAATGCTTTTATATGGCTACTAATGAAATTACCTTTGACTTCCATCAGCGGAAATGGGAGCACAGTGAAGGCCAGAGTTTCCATCTAAGACTGTAGGAGGAATTCTGCCTGCATAAAGAGAGCCTAATGCTGTTGGTATCTATCAGTCAGCTCAATAAAGTATATTACCCTCCTTGCAGAGCTTGTCACCCCCCCATCAGCTGCATTAAACTGGAATTCTGGGCAAATATTCAGATCCAAACCACCCCCTTCTTGCATGAGACTTAATTCTGCCTTTCTTATGAAGAATTACCAGACTTTGCCAAACTGCCTGAAAAAGAACAAAATAAAAGTGTGTTGAAACATCAGGATCTGGTCCTCTAATTACTCACTCATCTGGATGACCTTCTTACTCCTATTTACCACACATAAGTGTGAACTAAACCTGGTTTAAGGTGGTTTTTTGGATGCCCTGCCTGACAACAATCAGTATCTCTCCCCAGCACATAGCTGCCATCAATTGTCTCTGTCTCTGTGAATAAGCAGTAAGAAACTCCTGGGGCAGGAGAAGAACTTGCCTCAATGCTGGGAATCAAGGCAGAGATATGATTCAAATGCCTTCTTATTGTTTTCTGCCTCCTGACATTTCCCAAGTTGTGCTGAGTGCTGCTGCTGCTGCAGGAAAAATAATAACTGAGATTGAGTTAAGTGGAAAAGTACTGCTGCTTTTCCAATGTCAAAGCCACAGAATCTATGGAAATTGAATCCCTGAAGGAAATCGGAGCTGAAGTGTGAGGTGTTCCTCTTCAAAATGCTGTGAAAGTGGATGAGCCGTTCTGTAAACTATAAAACCCCCACATTATATGGTTTATTTTCCCCCTTTGTTTTTCTTACGCTTGCTGAGGGAATGCTGCTTTCACAACTGTGCAACCCCTGGCAAAGCAGGGAGGTGAGACTGACCCAGCCACTTTGTTGGTGACCTGGCTCAGACCTTGGAGGTCTTTTCCAACCTGAATAATTGTGTGATTCTATTCAGGTCAGAAAAAGGGATGGACAACCTGTAATGATCCCATGGAATAATCTTTCAGCGTGGCTTGTTTTGTTACTCGACTGATTCCATGGAAAACAGTACATTTCAAGGTGGTGGAGCAACTTCCCAATCCAGTTATGCCTTAACACAGTTTCCTGAGCCCCAGAGCACCTTCCAGGAGCTCCAACAGCCTCCTCAGCAAAGCCTGGATATATTTTTCCATGAGACTTTTGTTCAAAGAGAGAATTTTCTAGCAGTGGCAATACATGTAGGAGAAATATCTTTTTTTTCCATCATTTTTGAGTCTTGCAGGTACACAAAACCTTGGGCTTAGGAAGCCTAAATGTGCCTCACCAATGGTGCCTTCCATGGCTCAGACAAACTTCCCACTGGATGTCCCACAGCCAGCTGTCCAGAGGTGTCTTCCAGATCCTCAGGTGAAGGGGTGCTGGTTGGAGTTAAAATCTTTGCCTTGTGCTCCTTTGGAACCCTGGGAAACCTCAGGAAAAGAGAGACAAAAGCCACCCCTCCCATCTTTAATTCTGGATGTTTTTTCCCCAGACATTCTGGAAGGATTTCGTAGTTCCCATCTTATTTTAACCCTATTTATTATTTATCTTATTTTAACCCAGATCCATTAAGTTCCCTGTGTTACGACTTGTGGATTTGCTGGGCATCAACTCTTGCCTCAGGTGGTACCTGAGCCTGTAAGTTCCTACAGTTTGGGGAAAAAGAGGGCTGGGTAGAGAAGGAAGTCCCAGAAGTCCTGCTGGCACTGAGGGGGAGGCGGAACCACTTGGCTCATCCTTTCCAACAAATTCACATGGCAAGGAGAGGCCAGGCTGGAGCACCCTGGGACACTGGGAGGTGTCCCTGCCCGTGGCAGGGTTTGGAACGAAATGACCTTGAAGGTCCCTTCCCATCCAAACCATTCTATGATTTTATGATTTGATGATTTGATTTTACCATGCCAGAAGATCTCCAGACCTCTCCACCTGCTGTCCCTGAGCCTGCAAACTCCTCCATGCAGCTGTGGGGTCTGGGTTTGTGAGGTGTGAAGATCATTGAGGGGTGAATTAGCCATTGCAAGGCCTTCACGTCATGTGTATTCCTCCTCCAGGATGCAAGAGCCTATTCTGGTGTCCTGGATAGTCACAGAAAATTTGGGCCCTTATTAAAACTGCGTGAAATTTAGACCTGGATTTGCAGGAACAGGAGTCAGGAGGCAAATTTTACATCTCATAACCAATGCATGTGACTTGACAGTCTGGCTGTGAATTTCTCTGAATTTTAATACTGAATTTTAGAACAGTTTGGGTGGGAAGGGACCTTAAAAAGCATCCAGTGCCACCCCTGCCATGGGCAGGGACACCTCCCAGTGTGCCAGGGTGCTCCAGCCTGGCCTTGGGCACTGCCAGGGATGGATCCAGGGGCAGCCACAGCTTCTCTGGGCAATCCAGCCCAGCCCCTGCCCACCCTCCCAGCCAGCAATCCCNTTTGTTGTGTGCTTTTCTCAACAATGTAGAAAGGAAGCAGAGGGGATAAAACACACTTTCATTTTTCCAAGGGAAGAAGCAATAAGTGCATAGCCCTGGGTTATGAACATCTTGATCACTCAGCCACAGTCTCGGCCACTGGCTGCAGTCATTACAAGCTCAGTAAATTCTGGAACCTTTGGAGAAATGCTGCAGCCTTTTCAGCAAGAAACCATTTGTCTGGAGTGCTTTTAGTTCAGAGGATCCAGAAGTTGCTGGAATGTGATGGCAGGAAGAGCCATGGGGGTACAAATATTCCTCAGTGTATTTCTGCCTTCAGTCCTTACAAAGACAACCCTCCCCTGCTGCCACGGAGGGAAGAGGGGCTGGAATATCCATGAGCATTTTATACCCACCGCTCCTGGAACTGCAAATCAACGTGTTGCAGCAGGAAAACCAAATCCAGAGGGTTTTCCCACTGTTTGGCTTCACTCTTAGCCTGGGTTTCCATTCTGCCCCCAGCTGCTCGGCTCTCCCGTGGTGGTGGCACAGGGATTAGAGGGCTCATCCCTGGCTTGCCTTGAGTGGTGCTTCAAAGCCCTTCCCTCCTGGGAACCACCCAAACCCACCCTGAACTCTGGAAGGGCTCAGGAGAGGGAAATCATTTTCTTGAATTGCAAAACCCACCCAAGATGTCAAAAAGAGCAAAACAAGTTATTTAAAAACTAAAAAAGAAATCAAGATCTGGCATGCAAAATTCCAGTATTCCAAACTCATACATCTATCAAAGGAAAAGAGGGAAAATTCAGGCTGAGAAGGAGGGATGCAGAAAACCTTGATTAGAAAAGTGTCACTGGGGGTCTGATGAAGGAAGGAGAACATTGTCAGAGCACAGGAGCTTTGAGTGAAACATCAAGAACCCGACTGTCAAAATATAAACAGGTGAGATTATAACAGAATAAAACTCATGCACGAAATAATGTTTTGGGGATTATTTTACTGCAAGATTGTTTCTGCTTGAAAATCCTCCATGCAAAGAAGGCCTTTGGCAACTTGGATGTGGATTGGGCTTTACAAAACAACACTGATCCTCAGCAATTACAGAGAGTCTTCAGGCTGATCTTCTGCCACATGGAAACAGGCAAGAGGAAGGGACAGGGGTTTGGAATGTGTCTGCAAGGCTTGTAGGAGAGTGAAAACGTTTGTGCTGCCCTCAGGGAGTGGCTGGAGACCATGTAGAGAGGAGAGTTTTGGTGTTGGGGGGCAGAGAGGGGGGCAGCATCCACAGGGGGATGCTCAGAGCCAGTTGCAAACCCTGCCTGAGACAGAGCAGAAATGCCGGGGTGTTGAGCTCACAGGATCCCCCCAATTAGTGCTGGTGGTAATTGGCTCTAGGGGTTAAAACAGGAGCATTTCAGCTTGGTTTCTTTGAAGGTCTTCAGTCAAGTGACACCAACAATCATCTGGCAGAAGACTGTGGAGTCCTTAGCTGGAGGTATCCACGTGTGGCTGCCCCACAGAGGACAGACTGACCCTTGTGAGGCCCTGCAGCACAGGACCAGCAGTGTGGAAGCCTTTGGAGAAGAGGTGGGTCCCCAAAAAAACCTGGATCAGGAAGTCAAGTACTTGGCTGGTTTTATAAGGAATGATTTTGGTGTGAGGGAATTACTCAGCCTGGATTCTGGAAGTGGTCCATGCATCACTCCTGGCTGTGTCGAGGGAAGGAACCCTCCAGGAGACTTAATGCTGCTCTTTTAGGCTTGGCTTAGCCTTCCTCCCCGCACTGGCCAAGTACCAAGGGGGCAGGAAAGGGGCTCCGTGGGGCAGGAGGCCAAGTGGCAGAGACAGATTTCATAGGACAGGTGGAGTCTTTTAGGAGCATCTCCAGTGCTGGTCAAGTGGCCATGGTCCTCTCCCACCTTCCTTCTTACCCACTCCCAGATCATTCCCTAACAATTCAGCCAATTCCTGTTTGCCTCAGTGTCAATACTGGGTGCTGAAGCAGGAGATGAGCAGCTGATATTTCCCCAAAGCATTTGCCCAGCTACTGACAGCACTCGGGTCCCAAAATGACTTGGGCCAAAAGAGACAATTCAGGATTATATTGAGATATCACATCCTGAGGTAGCAGCCAGCTCCACCAGCAGCAAATCCTGTTTGCTGTCCCGTTCCACGGTGCAGGGTCCTGCTCCAGGGGGATGAAAGCTCAGCACCAACACACCACTCACTTCTGCCAGAGGAGGAAAGTGTTTTCATGCTGGGAATAATGAATGGCTTGAGCCAAACCCTGGCCAGATGGTCCCAATCAGTGGTTATTTATACCCAGACCTGAGAGAGCAGGTCAGGCAAACCCCCTGACCCTCATATTGTCTGTTGCAAAATAATCAATTTACAAGGCCAGGAAGAGTGACCTGTTAGCCCTGTTTGTTGATCCAAGACATTATGGCTCAATAGCTTTAATTATTAAAGCCAGAACAGACAACCATTGATCCTCCCACTTAGTGCCAGCTCTCCAGCCTCAGAGCCAGGGGTTTAGAGCAAGGGAGTTTGCAGGGAAAAGGAAAGAACCAACCACTGGGAATGGCTGAGCCACTGGATCACCCAAATTTTGGAGCCTCGCTCCCACCAGTCCCTCCAGTCCACGTCTCAGAGCACTCGAGTGTTGACCCTTCCCTGAAAACACAAGTCCCCACTTCTCAGCTTAACAAGGCATTGAAAAAGTCATTTATAGACTTGACCCAGATCATCTTTTCTCTCCACCAGTTCAAAAAGCAATCGGTGTAAGGGACATTAATCAAGCTGGCGCCAAGAGGTAATTGCAGACGGTAATTACTCAGCTTTTATAGAGCTGTAAATGTAATAAGGATTTTAAGAAAGTAATAAGTGAAGCTTTCTGCAGAGAGATGCCCTGGTGCCCAGAGTTTAGCTAAGGGCCTCTCTTTTGGCAGACGCATTGCTGGGTAGTTATTACATCACTGTCTTGCTGGGACATCTCTCCTGAGCCCCTGTGAATGTGATGGGCTTTGCTGGATCTCGGTGCAGCGTCTGCATCGCGAGGAGCCCTGGGGGATTGGCACATCTAAAGCAGCAACGATGCAGGGAACACAAAACACACATTCCCCTTGTCCCGGCTCCCGGATTCCCTGCTCCAGCCTGGAAGATTTCTGTCAGCCTCCCGGTTTTCCTTTCTGCTTTGGAAGCCAGGGTCTGATTGCATTTCCCAAGGGCAGCTCGCGGGGAAGCTCTCAGGCTTTGTGGCCAAAAGTGGAGGCGAATTTTCCCAGCAGGCCGTTTCTCCCTGCTTCAGTCAGCAGCCCCTGCAACAGAAAGCAAAACTCAGATGGAATGGCAGATCACCTTCATTTGAACCTGAAGGCATTTGACAAAAGCTCCTCCTTTATTAAAGCAGAGTACCCTGCGTTCAGTGAGACGCTGCTCCAGTCGTTCCCTGCTTCCGCATCATCCTCACCATCCATCCCACGTCTCCTCAAGGGCAGGACTCCTCCTTCCTTGGGTGCTGATGCTTTATGGCCCCTGAAGCACAAACCTAAATTGCTCCATACATTCATTTCTCCACCTTTACTTATTTCCTTTGATTTTTCCACTTATTTCCTTGAAACTGGGCTTCTCTCTTGCCGTGCACCTGTTCTACCTGTACAGTTGGATTGAGAGTTGTTCCCCCATGTGAGTGTTGAGAGGACAAGGGACTCAATGCGCCTTCCCTCAGCACAAGCCAGTCTGTAACTCGTTGTGGGATAAAACTCATCTTCACTGATGCAGCCCAGTAAAACAGACAGACAGATGTGCTCGAGGGCCATGGTGGTGGGAAGGGAATACATTTTACCCCTCTAAAATCACATTGTCTGGTAAAATATAATGACTTGGGTGAGTTCCTTGGAAGGTGAAGGTCCCAAAGCAGGATGTTTTTAAACATGATATAAATCTTAAATTTTCAGAGTGTGTATCCAACCAATAAGTGCTTCAGATGTTCATCAGTTTCTCAGTTATGACCAGTTTGGCACATTTGTTGGGTATTTACAGAGTGCTTGTGGTCTACTATGAACAGGCCCTTGTCTGTGAGTGTTGTCTACACTGAAACTAATAAAAAGCATCAATTAAAGATCTCCTTTAGGCCTTTCAGCACAAATCACTGCTGGCAGCAAGAAATATTGAGTGGAAACTCTTATTTCCAACAAGCTCTTGTATCAAAAGATACAAGGGAGGCGGTTCTGTCCCTCTGCTCTGCTCTTGTGACACCTTCCATGAGTGCTGTGTCCGGGGGTCCCCAGCACTGAAGGACATGGACAAGTCCAGAGGAAGCCACCAAGCTGATCAGAGGGATGGAGCAGCTCTCCACGAGGAAAGGCTCAGAGCACTGGGATTGTTCAGCCTGGAAAAGAGAAGGTTTCAGGGTGACCTAATTGTGGTGACCTGAAGGGAGCTTGCAAGAAAAGTGGAGGGAGACTATTTCCAAGGGCCTGGAGTGGCAGGACACAGGGGGAATGGCTTCCCACTGCCAGAGGGCAAGGATAAATGGAATATTGGGGAGAAATCCTTNTGTATCAAAAGATACAAGGGAGGCGGTTCTGTCCCTCTGCTCTGCTCTTGTGACACCTTCCATGAGTGCTGTGTCCGGGGGTCCCCAGCACTGAAGGACATGGACAAGTCCAGAGGAAGCCACCAAGCTGATCAGAGGGATGGAGCAGCTCTCCACGAGGAAAGGCTCAGAGCACTGGGATTGTTCAGCCTGGAAAAGAGAAGGTTTCAGGGTGACCTAATTGTGGTGACCTGAAGGGAGCTTGCAAGAAAAGTGGAGGGAGACTATTTCCAAGGGCCTGGAGTGGCAGGACACAGGGGGAATGGCTTCCCACTGCCAGAGGGCAAGGATAAATGGAATATTGGGGAGAAATCCTTCCCTGGGAGGTGGGAAGGCCCTGGCACAAGTTGCCCAGAGAAGCTGTGGCTGCCCCTGGATCCCTGGCAGTGTCCACAGCCAGGTTGGACAGGGCTTGGAGCAACCTGGGCTGGTGGAAGGTGTCCCTGCCCATGGCAGGGGGTGGGACTGGTGACAAGGAGAGAAGCGCCGCCCTGGACAGCACCTTCAAGAAGTCCTGACTTTGTGCCTTGAGACACTGATGGGGGCCATAAACTCTTGGAGGCAAGCAGCAAAAGCGTTGTGGGTTTGCACAAGGGCGCTGACACTGCGTGATCTACGGCTGGTGGGTGTGCTTAGGGGAAGGTGTGATGCTCCAGTCCCTCGTAATTCTTTGTGTTCCTCTCTGTGGTTCCCAAAGGTGCAGCTGAAAATGCCTTCACGCACTGTCTCCTCATACACAGGATCCAGGTCCTCCCTTGCACAACAGCATCCAAAATTGTTCCACCCCGTCTGACATTACAGCTCGACACTGCCCTGCTGCTTTGGCAAGTGTTGTGGTGTAAGTTCCACCTCCATCTGCATTCCAGCATTCTGAAATGGGAGGACACATTCCATCAGGCCAGCAGGGAGCTGGAAGAGGGAGCCCAAGGCACAGAATTATTTGGGGTGTGACTGTTTCTGGCTCTTCTCCAAGGGCACACAGCTCATTCCTAGCAAAGCACTTCTGTCCTCCAGGGTTCAGTGGCTTTGTGGCTCAGATCTTGGATGAAACTTCATTTCATGGCATGTCTATTCTCAGTATCTTCTCCCAAACTAGGACCATTCCCTCTGGAGAGAGAAACCTCCCATACCTTTAGGTGCAATGGTATCCACTCAAACTGCTTCTTAAACAGCTCTGCCTCAACCTGTTCCCTGCCCTGCATCCAGCAAAGTCCTCTGGAGCTCCAGGAAGAGGAAAACTTGGTTGGAATTCATCTCCCGTGGTTCTAGATGTGAAGCTTCCCAGCAAATGCTGCATCACATAACCCGTCTCTGCATTCACTTGTTCGTCTCATTAGTTCTGACTGAAATTTGGTGGGGGATTCTAAGACCTTCCAGTGACCCATTCTGGTGTAGGCTGGAAATTTATTCAGGTCAATTAGACATCTGCCAGCTTCAGATTCAAAGGCCATGACATATGTTTGCTCAACAGGCTCCGGCAACCAGGAGAAATTGAGTTTGCATCCCGAGCAAGGTGCCCCAACGGTGTATCAATATCGGTTTTTAATGAGCTCTGCTGGCATGAAAACGGGCAAATTTATGCTAAAATGTCAACAAGTGCCACTCAAAGAAATCTCTGTATCATGCCTGAATGCAAAGGCACAGGGGGATGCCGTGAGTCATTCCCAGCAGCTTGTTGACTCCAACAATTACATCAGCTTGCATCTGGCTCCACTTGCCCAAGATAAAAAGCCCTTCCAGCTGCTCTGTCAATACTCTTTGTGCACTTTAGAGGGAACTTCTTGAGCTTTAAGAGACCAATTTCCCCCATGTACACCATATCCATTATCCCTCTGTCCTCAGCACTGGTGAAGCCACACCTGGAATGCTGGGGCAATTTTGGGGAGACCCCGAGGGGCTGGAGCGTGGGCAGGGCAGGGAAGGGAGCTGGGAAGGGGCTGGAGCAGCAGGAGGGGCTGAGGGAGCTGGGGGGGCTGAGCCTGGAGAAAAGGAGGCTCAGGGGGCACCTTGTGGCTCTCTGGGACAGGAGGGGGAGCCGGGGGGGTCGGGCTCTGCTCCCAGGGAACAGGGACAGCACGAGAGGGAATGGCCTCAAACTGTATCAGGATTGGCTTAGATTGGACACTGTGGAAAATTTCTTCCCTGAAAGGGTTGTCCATCCCTGGCACAGGTTGCCCAGGGCAGTGGTGGAGCGTTCAAAAACACAAGCACAGATGTGGCACTTTGCAATATGGTTTAGTGGTCGTGGGGGCGTTTAGTCAAAGGCTGGACTTGATGCTCTTGGAGGTCTTTTCCACCTTTACTGATTCTGTGCTTCTGTGACCTTCCCAAGTTCAAGCCACTGTGGGGTGGCAGAGCCAGGAAGACAATGCAGAATTCCAGAATGTCCCATGACTCCAGCCTAACAAGGACTCTCCCGGTTACTGACATGGATAAAGTAAGTGCAAACATACACGGTCTGCAGCTATTCGTGTTAAAATGTAAAAATACATAATGCATGAATCCATCTCCCTGGGAAACTCATGGCCTGCTCCTTCAGAGAATCACAGAACGTTTGGGGTTGGAAGGGACCTCAAAGATCACCTCATCCCACCCCCCTGCCATGGGCAGGGACACCTCCCACTAGCCCAGGTTGCTCAGACATTGGACACTCATGGTACTGGACAGATGTCACTGATTTATCTGAATGTTTCCAGTATTTCTAATTTATTTGGTGTAAAAAGCAGCTTCCTCCCCAGTTTAGCTGAGTAGCTCTTCTTCCCCGCTCGTCCCAAATGGACAGTATTGTACACATTTTACATAATTAGCTAATTTAACCAGCTAATTTAACATTAATAGCAAATCTGTGAGTTGAACGCCAGCAAATGAACTCATTAAAGAGAAAAGAACGAATGCTTTCTCCTTTCTTGTTCTTTTTTCTTTTTCCCTTTTAGTTTTGCACTCTTAGCAAGATGCTCTGGGGAAATCAGAATTTCAGGGAAATTCGGATGATCAAATAAATAGGGTTTTATTGATGAATTAAAAAGGATGCATCAGAATGTCAGAAAGCTTTTTCAGGACGAGTCCAGCCTCGTGTGTCCTGTTTAGGAAGGACCCAAGGCTTTTAATTAATTCTCCTTTGTGCTGTGAGGTCTCACAGTCTCCTCGAGTGCTGCACACCCGGAGCTGCTTCCCCAGCCCTGCAGCTCCTTGTGAGCACTGATTATTTGGGGACTTCAGCACACATTAGTGTGACCAAGGACACGGGGATGTGATTGTCCCCTCAGCCAGACTTCCAATGCTCCTTCATTACTTCACATCCCGGGGTTGGGTGGGACGATATCCTGAGGTCTCTTCCCACCTCGACCATCCTGTGACACCTCTGGGTGCCTTTGTGTTATCTCCAGGTATGAGCTCTGCACCTGAACTGTGCCTGGGCAGACGCAGAGGTGTTTCCTCTAAGAAAATGTGCAGAAGGTTTAGGGGGCAGGGGGTTAGTTTGGATGCTGGGAAAAACTTCACCAGGGAAAAAGGGTGGTCAGGCATGGAACAGGCTGCCCAGAGCCACCACAGAACACAGAGTCACAGAATGGGTTGGCTTGGAAAGGACCTTAAAAATCATCTTGTTCTGACCCCCTGCCATGGACAGGGACACCTTGCACTGTCCAACCTGGCCTTGGACACTCCCAGGGGTCCAGAGGCAGCTACAGCTTCTCTGCCCAACCTGTGCCAGGGCCTGCCCACCCTCACAGGGAAGAATTGAATCCTAATACCCAATCTAAACCTGCTCTCTGCCAGTTTGAAGCCATTCCCCTCCAGGCCCTTGTCCGAAGGCTCTCTCCATCTTTCCTCTTGACACCTGGGAGTGGCATCACACTCTAAAGCTGACTCACATCATACCCTGCTGCTTCAGCTGGCGATTCCTCCCCCGTTTGACTAGACTGGAATATCCTTGCACAACTTTGAAGCCACAGTAGTCCTTGATTCTGTGTGTGTGTGTGTGTGTGTGTGTGTGTGTATGAATAATAGATTTTCTGGGCTAAAACTATCAAAGCTCTGGCAGCAGCTGCTCTGCTCCCTTGGGCAAATATCCTAGAAAGGAGCTGCAGCACCAGAGCAGATTTGCATGTTTGATGCATCACTGTGTCTCGGTTTAAGAGGAGACAATCTGGTGGGTCTTAGCTCAGTGCCTCTCGAAGCTCAGACACTGGACTGCAGCACAGTAGCAAGTGTGTGGGTATTTATTTTTTGAGACATAGAGACATTTTCCCTCCCAGGAGTGCAATTTATATCTTGATTAATCTAAAAGTTTGGGGGGGTTTACGCTGAAGGGTGCGGGGGGATTTTTTAAGGAGCGTGGCTAACGGCAAAGAGGAAGGGAAGGGATGTGCTGGAATGGCTTTCATCCTGGCAAATCAGCTCTCTGTAGGCGAGTGCTGTGCCTCAGTGGAGCAGAGACACTTTCAGGTAATTAATGTTCTTCCCTTACCAGCGCTGGGAGAGTCAGGAACTTCAGCAGGAGATTTACACAACCTCATGTCAAAGCCTGAAGCTGCTGTGGAAAGGGGCTGATCCATGAGGGGAAGTTCAGACTCTCCCCACAGGAGCCGAGCCCCGAGTCAAGGGTGCTGGGCTGGAGCTGGTGAGGTTTAAGCCATTTTCTTCCACAAGTAGTCAGTTTTTCCAGCCATTTGTCTTGTTTTGACTCAGACATCTTCCTAAAAAGCCCTTGTTTGGCAAAAAGATGCAGTAAATCCCTCCCACGCCCCAAGAGTGGGAAGGCAAAGCAGCTTTCCAGCTCCCCAAACACACACCTCCCCTTGCTGAGAGCAGTGCAGGTGACAGATTTTAACATCTCTGTGTTCAGCCTGACCAGCCAAGTTTCATCTTGGAGCTTGGAAAGAACTGCCAGAAGTCAAGATGGGATAGATCCACCCGTGGAAAAGAAACCAAATGTTGAAAAGTCCCTATGAAGAGGACTTGCTGTGGCATAAGAATTCAGATTGACTCTCAGGATTTTGATCACAAAACCCTCTTTCACCCAGCACTGTCTTGTCACCACAACTCACTCTGGGTGTCTTCCATGTGATTTCCTTTCAGCACAGCCCACCCAGCCCCTCTCCATGAGGAGGACTTGGCTCTGGTCTGAGGGTGTGACAGACTCACCCCTGCACCTTTCCCCTTGTCCTTTGTGCTGTCCCTCTGTGCAAAGCCCTTGGCCTTGCCAAGCCCCTGGTCCTACAGAGGAATATCCTGCTGGAAGTGCAGGAAAAGGCAGAAAACATTAACGCTCTGCTTTCCCACTGTTCTAATGTCAACAATGTCATTCCCAGGTTCTAATATAAAGAATTTAATTCCCATCTGTCCTTCATTTGATTGTGGAGGATTAGAGTGAGAAGATTTTATCTTCCTCTTTATCCTTAAGAGGACAAAAGGAAAACATTTACTTTTGTGGCTTGTTTTTCATTAGCTGGAAGACCTGTGAAGGTGCCCATGGGTATTCCAAGGTGACTCCTCTTAAAGCACCCCTGGATGTGAGAAACCTCCTCCTCCTTGGGACTGTGGCTCCACTTCCAGCTCGCCTGACCTTTGCATTTGCAGCTCGATGGGTTAAATCCGTGTCACAGCCTGTGGAGCTGCGAGGTCACCCAGACAGGGGCACAGAGACTGTCCCTTCTGCTCGTCATGCCCCAAGAGCTCACCCTTCCCATAAGAAGCACCTTGCACTCCCTTACCTGAGGGAGCAGAGGGCATTTGGCTCTCAAGGGGCACAGGAGGCGGTTTGGCACGGGTTGAAACCCCCCAGGAAGCAGCAGGATGAACCAAAGGACTCTTCTATCCCCTCCTCCCTCAATTTGCACACCCATCGCTGGGGGCAGCCAACAATCCCCCAAACCAATCCCAAGCGCCCTCCAGACAAAATTTAATTTAAACCTGATTTAATTTAAACCTGATTTGCACTCTGCCTACGAGCCCCTTGATTCCCCACCGTTCTGCAGAAGCACAAAACCCAAAAAGAGCATCTCGCCCCGATCACCGTCTGAGTCCCGGCTTGCTGGGGTCTGTCACAGCAGCTGAATTCAGCTGCTCCTCTGGCACGGGAGCTCCTCTGCGATATCAAACTTCCCCGACGGAATTTCCCCTCCCTCCTCGGGCATATGCTCAGCACATGGGCCCCAGGCTTGCAGGATGATTTTGCCATCTATAAAAGGCACGCTGACTCCTCATCAATAAGATGCACGTTGCTGTTTGACAAGAACAATGTGCTCGAAGAGCAGGCGCGCCAGAGCTTCTATCAATCAAGCACTCTGTGGAAAATCAAAAATGACAATGAAACCTACGGCATTAAATAACCCACAGTGCTGGAGATTAATCAGGAATCCGGGGCGCTTGAAAAACAAATGTGTTTTTAATAAATTGGATTTGAGTATCACTTACAAGGCCTGGATTGCCGGCTGAATGGAGGCTGGTTTGATTTGCACCGACCGGCTCCAGGGGAGCTGTGCCTGTGTACATCCAAGGCATTGATGTCACCACAGCCTGCTGGGCTTGGTGACATTTCAGCGATGTGGACACTCTTCTTTTTAATACATGTGGAATAAATATGATTAAAAAAGCCCCAGCTCAAGCCTCTGATGCTGCTCCCAACTGTCCCCAAATAATCCAAGGGTTAATAAGAAACCCTGAGAGGAATACGCTTCCCAACATGTAACAGTTCACCCCTGGAGGAATTGATGGAAGGGAATGAAGAGCGTGTGACATAAATGGGAGAGGGACTGGGGACAAGGCGTGGAGGGCCAGGACACAGGGAATGGCTTCCCAGTGCCAGAGGGCAGGGCTGGCTGGGACATTGGGAAGGGATTGCTGGCTGGGAGGGTGGGCAGGGGCTGGGCTGGATTTCCCAGAGAAGCTGTGGCTGCCCCTGGATCCATCCCTGGCAGTGCCCAAGGCCAGGCTGGAGCACCCTGGCACACTGGGAGGTGTTGGGGTTGGAACTGGATGCTCTTTGAGGTCCCTTCCCACCCAAACCATGTGTGATCCCGTGACTCTATAAATCAGTGGTGTCACCCGCTGTCTGAGTTTGGTGTGACATGAGGGGGAAGGAGACACCTCCCCAGAGGCAGCACCAAAGTTAAACAGCACCAGTATTTTCATGTGCTCACTACACCTACTATTAACTCTGAGCAAGGGGAGAAGGAGTGACCTCTGTTTTCATGGCTTTGCCTTCTTTCCAAAGCCCCAAATGAGATCCAACCCCGTCCCTTCCATTCTTTTCCAGCAGGTTTGCTCTCTCCCTGCAGCAGACCCTCTCACCTCTTCCCTCCATCCTTTTATACCAATAAAACCAGAGTATTACAGAGTCTCTTGGTTACCAGACTAAGGACTGAACGTCTTCTCCCCACGTTCCTGCTTAAACAAAACACTCTCCAAGGTGAGGAAATTCCTGGGATTTGGCTTTTGAAACTAACACTTGTGAGAAGAATTTCACCTCCTAAGGACTAGAGTTTGAACAGCACAAAACATGGGAATTTAGCCTGGCGTTTGGGGAAGACTTGAGTTCTTTATCAATGCAGAAGACAGCTGTACCTCAGAATTATAATCTATTTAATGATGGCAGAAATATGGCAGAAAACCAAGACTTCCAGTTGTTTTCCATCCTGTGAGAACAGGGAGACAAAACTGAGAGGGGACAAATTCAAAGTGGAGGGAAAAGGCATTTTATCAAAGATTTCTCAGTTAATCTGCAAATCACTGTCCCGAAACAGAGCTGAGGCTTGTGGATTCTGCTTTGTCACGTTAAAACAGGCAGCTGCAATAAATTATCAAATACTGCCCATTATCAAGAGAGCTCTTCAAGCCTGGGATAGGCTATAATGTATATTATATATATATATAATATATTTTTAGGTATAAACCTGGGAACAAATCCCTCCCAGGAGAGGGCAGGGAAGAGCTGAGCCACCCCGGGAGCCAAGTGGCTCCGGCAGCCTCAGGAATTACACAGCCCACTGGAGTGGCCATCCATCACCATCCCCACGTGCCTATCCAAGGCTTCTGATCCCAGCAGGAGGCTCGTTCTTCTTCAGGACGTTCAGCTGTGGCAGCGTCAGATGTGAAATTCCCTGAGTCGGTAGCCAAGTTCCCACTGGTCCCAGTGGAACTGCCTCTCTGGTCCACGCAGGGTTAGCAAACTTCCAGAAAAGAAGAGTTGGAGCGTTTCAATCCCACCGATCTCAGCCGGGTTTTTGGGAGCAGCCACAGAGAAAGTGCCAAGCCCCTCGCTCGTGTGGTTTCCTGTCCAGCCCAGCCAGTCTCATCCATCGTGGACTCCCCCCTGCAATCAGGCTGCTAATTAAGAAATAACAGCACGATAGAAGCGGAGAGCCGCTGGCTAGCACGGTTCCCATCAGGGATACACGGAGCACTAATCTGCAAAGGATGTTATTGCCATTGCAAAAACAAAGATCTGTCTCCCCAGCCAATCAATTCAGCAGATATATACCAACAATCAAATTGTTAAAAATGACTTCTATAAATTACCCAGTCTTCCATCTAATGGAGCCAGAAACATCTGGGAGACAATTTCGAGCTGATATAACCGTACGTCGGGAGCGCTTTTTCATCCTGATGCTTTCCCATTCTCTCCGGAGCTGCTGTGCCGGAGCAGCTTTGTTTAATGCACCCATGTGAAAACAGACTGTATTTCACACCACGGGTTAGCAAAGTCATTTTGGCAGAAGTGCTCCACAATATATGCATTTAATATGGGTGGAATAATTCAATTTCCTCCCTATTATTTCAGCTATGCAGTTACAATCTCCTTAATTCTTCATTAAACCCTCTGGGCTTGGGGGATGTTGCCGGGTTTTATGATCTGCCATCGTTCTTTCAAATGAACGTGGAAAGACACACAGAGGAGCAGTTTTAATCATGTGGTTTTTAGTCAGATACACTGTGATTTCAGCTAAATCAGAGCCGTTTAGCCCCTTGCTTTGCCCGTGGCAGCCCTGCATGGGACTGGGATAGTGGAAGTTGTCCCTGCCCGTGGGAGGGGGTTGGAAGGAGTTGGTCTTTAAGGTCCCTTCCAACCCAAACCATTCTGGGATCTTATGGTTCTCTGGTCGCTGCCACTTGGGCTTAATCCCAGAGCTGATAATGGGATTTAAAGGTGGAAAGCTCTTCCTTTTGCAGCTCCATCCTGCCCAGCCCTCTCCATCCGCCTGCAGGTCCCTACCAGTGGGTGAGTTTTTGGAAGGGGCAGGGTGGGACCAGGGCTGAGTCATTCCTGAAGCTGAGGAAAATCCTGCCTGGGGAAGGTGGGGCCCTTCCCATCGTCCGCTTTCAGGCTCAGGACTCACATCTCGGGCAATCCCATATGGGTTGCAGGGGAAACAACTGGTGCCCTCTCCGTGGTGTTTTCCCAGTGCTGGGAAAGCTTGGAATGGTGCTGTCCAAGAAACCTTCAGTAGCTCTGCTTCCCGTCACAATTCAATCCATACCTCGCTTCCCAAGGCCCTGCTTCCCCCTGGATATCCAACCACTGCTGCTTTTGGGGTGCAGACACAAGAGCAGAGCTAACTCCTCTGTCTGGGCACAGCAATCCTCCCTTCCAAAATGGAATCTGGGTTGTGGTTTCAGCACGGAGGGGTTTGGGGACACCCAGAGCTGCCAAGGAGCCGGCGCTTACGGGCACCGTGTGGGAACAAAGCTGGGAACAGCTGGGTCTGAAACCTCCTCTCTCTGCAAACGTGGCTGTTCCTAATTCTTCACACAGGAGAGCAAGTGGGACCTGCTCCTACTGGACCTCTGCAACTCTCCTATCGGTTTAAATCAGTTTTGCATGAACCACACCTTCGAATCTTAAAATGAGCTCCAACTTCCCTGGCTCTCTCTCCTCTCCTCCACGGACACTTTCTTCTCCCTTGACTACTTTAATTCCCCTTTCAAAACCACTCCTGCCTTCACAAAAACCGCTCTTCCGGATGTTTCTGTGCTTCCACTAACTGTCCCACCTCCCTTCCTTTTATCTCCACACCTCTCTTGCATTCATTTTCCCCCCTCTCCATTTACCCACTTCCACCCAATATCATCTGTCTCCAGGGAAGCCACTTTGGAATGATTCCTACCTGAGCAAGTGGCCAAAACTTTGCTCCATATTCACACTCATCGTGATTTTTCCCTTTCAGGTCTTGCTTTACCTGTGGCTTGGTGGCACTGTCACCTCTCTGGGTGCTCTCTGAGTATTTCTCTACCACAGCTGTCCTTTCTTCCTCCCATTCCCCACTATATTTTGGAATTCTCTGGGGTTTTTTACCCATCACCTGGTAGTTTCAGTTGAGGGAAGGTTTGAAACTCTCCTGTACGTCCTGCAGGGATTTGTCTTCTGTTCTCCAGTCCCAAACCTCTGACTTGCATCTTCCACCATCTTCCTGAGGTCTCAATTTGCATATAATTCCATCTGGGGAGCACAAATTAGGTGACTTATTTCCCCGCTGTGGCAGACCTCATTTCACGGTCGGGGTCGTGCTGATTCCCTCGCTCCTTTTCACCTTCCACTCATGTGCAGTTGTTTACAACTTTGAATTTCCACCTGGGCACTTCACAAGGTGCAGAATTCAGACCCAGCTCCCCAGAAGACTCCCTTCCCTCTAAACTTTATGACCTCTGTTAACTAACACGCTTAAAAACACCATTCTTCTCCTTGCATTCTGGCTGATGAAACTGGAGATCACGTTTGACTTCCCTTTTCTCCCCTATTCCCCTTAATCCTGCAGAAACCCGCCCCTCCCTTGTTTGTCCTGGCAGCTGAATTACCTCCCCACCGTCTGCCTTGGCTTCCTCGAGCCCTAAAATGCTGCTGATGACGAGGCACGTGCTCTTCCTGGAGCAAAGGATCCCGAGGTATGGAATCGATGCTGAGCCCCTGGCACAGGTTGGGCAGAGAATTTGTGGCTGCCCCATCCTGGGAAGCGTCCAAGGCCAGGTTGGAGCAGTCTGGGATAGTGGAAGGTGTGGAATGAGATGACTTTTAATCCCTCCCAACCCAAACCGCTCTGGGATTCCACGGCTAATGAGTCATAAGCATCCTGATCCGTGTCCCGTATTTCCCAGAGCCTCCAGACATGCTGAGGTGACTCCTGAGAGGTCCAAAGCTCATGGAGCAGTTTAATACATGCTTAATTTTCTGGTTTTGCCGGTTATCCTCAGCCAGGGACAGTCCCACCTGCCACGGATTTCACTGTGAGGTTCATCTGCCTCTCTTCTGCGGAACACTCAGCACCTTGTTTTCTGCCTTGGAGAGTGACAAATAGTGGCATTAACTCCAAATGTCACCTGGCACAAAGCAGTGGCTCCTACACACACGCAGTCCCCGCACAGCCGGTTATCTCCGCGTGTGGGAGGTGTCTCATCCCTCACTCCACCTGGCCCGTGTCGCTCCCAGAACTGTATTTGCTGCTTCCACACGTGGGTAATTCAAGTACTAATGATATAACCAGGGCAATCTGCCTCGTGATCATTTCAACCTGCAGTCCTGCCTTGGTTTTGTCCTGCCTTCCTGCCACGTCTGCCCATCAGAGGCGTCCTTCTTGGAGGCACACCAGGAATGTCCATGGAATCCCGTTGCCTTTAGGGATGTTCCACATGGACACGCTTGGGATATCCAGCAAAACGGCAGGAGCACTTTAAATTCCAGCAGCAACCAAGCAGTCAGAACACCCAGAGTAACAGTGGGGTAATAAATCGGGTGAAATGAGGAAGACCAACAGCGTTCCTGTCCCCTGCGTTGACACCGAGCCGGGGTAATGCTGGTTTAGATGTTATATTTGGTCATATTGGATATCCAAACAGTGAAAACCCATTGAGGAGAGTGTTTATGTGCCTACAGAGCCAGGCTGGGAGAGCTGGGGGTGTCCAGCCTGGAGAACAGAAGGCTCCAGGGACACCTCGGAGCCCCTCCCAGTGCCTAAAGAGGGGTTCTAAAAAGGAGGGAGAGGGACTTTTGATATGGGCAGAGAGTGGCAGGACAAGGGGCAATGGTTTTAAGCTGACAGAAATCAGGGTTAGATGTTAGGAATGAATTCTTTACTCAGAGGGTGGGCAGGCCCTGGCACAGGCTGTCCCTGGATCCCTGGAAGTGTCCAAGGCCAGGTTGGACGGGGCTTGGAGCACCCTGGGAGAGTGCACAGTGTCCCCCATGGCAGGGAATTGAAACAACACCCTCTTCAAGGTCCCCTCCGAGCCAAACCACTCTGGAATTCCTTGATTTATATTGCCTGGCTTCTCCCTATGGACAATGGAGAGACACTGGCTGCTCTGGCAGCTTAAGCCAGGTGGAACTTGAGACCTTCTCCTTCCCAGGAGAAACCAAAGGTTGACTTCCCAGCTCATGTGTTTAACGTGGAGACACGGATACCTCGCAGGGAATACTCACTGGTGCCACAACCAGCATGGTCTGGTCTAACTGGAGCTGTGTCTGTGCGCAAAGCTCAGCCCTGCAGCGTGTAAGGAAGTGCTTTGTGTCGTAACACGTCATGTTAGATCCCACTAAAAGCCAGGCTGATGTGATCCAACCCAACAGGGTGTGTTATCCCACTGTCCCACGCTGGGAACTGAGTCAGGCAAGGTGGTGAGATGAATAAACCAAACCAGAGCTCTTCTCCCGGCATCTCTTTCATTTTTCCACTTGCAGTTGCAACTGGGGAGTAACTGATTTGGGCAGAACGTGCCCGGAACGGATGAACTGCTGCTGAATTTCACATGGCGCTGCCACCAGTTGCTTTCAAAAGCTGGAATGAAAACATCCAAGGAAAATCACCTTTGGGAGGAAGAGACAAATGGAGCGTTTCCTGGACAGAGGAACATGTTACATCGAGAACCCGAGGTCTGCGTGAGATGTGTTGTGACAATCCTTGTGCAGGAGACATCCCAGTGGTCCTGTTGTTCCAATGTACTCTGGAAAATGTGGCTTTTGCTTCCAGATGAAATGTGTCTCAATTGCCAGATCTCTGCCCTGGAGCAGCCACAGGAAAATGGGGGAAAGTGGCTCGTTCCACTGCAAAAAAAGGATCTTCAGGCCTCACCTCTTCCTCCTTTTAAGGACCTGAATTTTGCAAGTGCACAGACAGGAATGTAAGAAAAATGCTCCCATGTTACGACTCAAGGTGTATCTTGTTCCATGTCCTGCTCCTGGGAGCGGGCACCTGACCACACTTCCTTGGCACGCTCTCCCAGCCTCCAGAAGTTTGCACAAAATGGATTTCCTGAGCCTTAATTGACATTTTAGTGTTCTACACCTTTGGTGGGTTTTTCCACTCCCGTTTTCCTGAGCTCCTGGGAAATTTCAGCACCCACGTGTGGCACTTCCCTCTCTGCTCTGAGCCAGCCCCCTCCTCACCTCACTGATGTCCCCTAAGTCTTGGCTTAAAGCAACTGCTCATCTTCACTGTCTTCATTTACAGATCTCTGTTAGAATTCTCCCTTTCCCCTCATTTTTCCCCCCATTAGAGGCTGTGGAGTCTGTATGACCGTTCCTGCTGTGGAATTGCTTGTCAACCTTCCCTTCAGCTTTTCCAGCTCCACTTTATCCTTTCCAGGGCCAGGAATCCAGAGTTACACACGGAATTTGTGGCACACGAGCGAGGTAACCTTCGGGAAAAGAGTAAAGATGCCAACAGCAAACCTGTGGGCAGCGAGGTGTCTTAATAACCAGGCTAATGTAAAAACACACGGAATAAATGAAACCTTCAGGAGATGGATCACACCAAGGAAGGGCTAATAAAATCAGCGATGGAGGCTCGGGAAAAGAAAGGGAAAGTTTGCTAAATGTCCCTTTGGGAAGGAATATTGCAGCGGAGTGTCACTGGAGTGACCTGCCTGTGTAGGGCATTTGTGGGGTGTCTGCCCCCAGCCCCGACACCCGGGGGCTACAAAGGGGGTCGCAAAACAACGAGGACAAAGAAAACAGTGCAAAGAATCAGCCTCCCAGGGAGAGGCTGGAGGAGCATCTTATAGCTCATGTGTGCCCTCTGTGTCCTTGTGTGACCTCCCTGCAGCTCTAACCGTGACATTACACGTTGTGCTCAGGAGATGAGTCCCAGGAACACAGAGGACCCTCTCCCCACCCTCCCTCCTTCTGTGCCCCTTGAGGAATATTGACTTCAGCGTGGCTGTGAACCCTGAAATGCTTTTAGGAGCCTGATTCTTTCAGCTTTGGGGTTCATCTCCCTGACTCGGTGAGGAATTCACAACAGAGAGACAAGTAAATACTCGTGGGGTTCCAAAAAGTCACACTTCTCGTGGTGTTTGATCTGTGGGGAATGGAGAGCAGGAGCTGGACCGTGGGGTCTCTCCCACAGGCGGGAATCGTGTAGGACGTGGATGGTGGTGGGTCTCTGCGTCTTCCTTCCATGCTTTTCCCTGGGTGTGGAGCTGGTGTTGCTTGTCCCTAAGCAGCAACTGTGACTGCAGACCCCACACTGAGGATGACCTGGATGCTTAACCCTCCTCCCAAGCTTTGCTCCACAGAATCACAGAATCGTGGAATGCTTTGGGTTGGAAGGGACCTTAAAGACGATTTTGTCCCACCCCTCGCCATGGGCAGGGACAACTTCCACTATCCCAGGTTGCTCCAAGGCCTTGAGTATGATCACAGCTGTGTTGAGGTGCTATGGCTGTCTAAGGGTGTGAAGGAGAGAGAGGGAATGGTGTTAAATTGATTAGGGAAAAAAAAATTGGAAGACACAAGCAAGGTCCAGACATCCCCATCCCTCCTGGACATCCTGCAAAGCCACAACGAAGCAGCAAAGTGTCCCAAAGTCAGTTTGTTTGTTGAGTAAGGACATTGCCTTGCTTGGCCACGTGCAGACACTTGGTGTAAATTAGGGTGTCTCAGGTGACTTCAGTGAAGGCAGGAAAACTTCCAGCGTGGAGCACCTGGCTCACCCACCGGCACAGGGATTAGCAGCGCTTAACCAGACTCTATAAATGTCAGGTGTTGACAGCGGGATGTTCAGAGATAATAAACCTGAAGCAGAAAAAAGTCCCCTTAAAATATCAACCTCTCACCCAGCAGTGCTCCTTGCACGCTTTAGAAGATGCTGCACGTTGCAGGTCCATAAATAATAGTAATGAAAAGGTCGAGCAACCTGTGAGGAAAACCTTCCTGCTCCGGGGATGAGCTTGGTAAATCACAGCCAGAGTGCAGACCCAGGGTTAGAGCCCTGCTTGTTTCGTGTCCAGCCTGGCCCAATTCACCTTCTTAATATGAGATCTCAAATCATCCTGGCATTGCAGTGAGTGCACAGCGTGTCAGAGCTGGCTCAGGCTCGGCTTTTAAATCATTTGGACTGCCAGGTCCCGTCACCACAACCCCATGGGATGCTCCAGGAGGGGGTGNTCACAAAGGTCTCTTTGAGCCTTAACCATTCCATGATTCTCTGAATAAAAACACATTAATTCGTACAGATGAGCCAATATATTTTCCCCAATACTGCCCAAAAGCATCATCTCTTTTTTCCCTTTTTTTTTTTAATCCAGTTGTTTCCAACCCCTGAATATCCCTGGGAAATAACAGGCGAGTCAGAATTTACAGCAGCTCCTTTATTCTCCCCGCCGGAGCACAACAAAGATGAGGTAGGTCAGCGCTGCGCTCTTCAAAAGTTTATTTACTTCCCACTGTGATTTCTCCTTGCAAGAGTAAGGGCAGAGTAACCTTTGGATCTTCAAAAGCTCTGTCACTGCTGTGATTACTCCTGGAGAAATTTGTGTATTGTTGGGCTGGCAGCAGCCGTGAGAGATTCCCTTAATAGCTCAGGTGAGCTGAGAAGAGCTGGGGCTCCTCGGCTCTCTCTGTGCTGCAGCTCATTAATTAATCTACTCCAGCCAGCTCTTCCTCCTCCATTGTATATTCCCTGCTTAGGCAGCCTTATCGACCTGGCCCTGGGGAAAATCAATTCTTGTAATCTATCTTATTACATTTAAATATATGTACAGAGCTTGATAGAGTACAACAGCAGTGGGGCTTGAGAGAGGCCGGGAAGCGGCTGGGAAGGAGGAGGAACAGCCCTGCAGATCTGCCCCGGTTTAAACAAGCTCTGGCTGCTCCAAACTAAGAACAGGGACTTTGCCAAAAGGGTCACGTGTGTCTCCTGTGAGGGCAAGGACAACCTGGACCCAAAACCCATGGCACGTCTGGCCCTCCCACCGCCTCACCTGAGGATCCTGTGACAGTGACAGGATCCAGGCAGGGTCAGGTTGGATTTTAGGGAAAGGTCCTTCCCCCAGAGGGTGGTGGGCACTGACCAGGCTGCCCCTGGAATGGGCACTTCCCAAACCTGCCAGAGCTCCAGAAGGTTTGGACAACGGGACAGGGACAGGGTGGGATTGTTGGGGTGTCTGTGCAGGGCCAGGGCTTGGATCAGTGATCCCTGGGGGTCCCTCCCAGCTCAGGATATTCCATGACTCTAGGAAGTCGTGATTTTAACCCTTCATTTCTCCGCTCTTTTGGCCAAAACACGATGTCTTTAAAAGCAAATCCGTATTCCTTTATCAGTCCAATAAAAAAATGCTTTGTTATCCTTCTTTTCTTGTTTTTCTGTTCTCTGTTCAAACAGATGGGTGAGGTGACCTGAACTTCCACAGAGATTGTTGCCCAGAGAAGCTGTGGCTGCCCCTGGATCCATCCCTGGCAGTGTCCAAGGCCAGGCTGGAGCACCCTGGGGCACTGGGACATGTCCCTGCCCATGGCAGGGGATGGAAACAAGATGGTCTTTAAGGTCCCTTCCAACCCCAACCAGTTTTGGTTTTGTGACTATGCTGACAAAACTCACAAAAGGTCAAAAGGATGATCTGGGGGTGTAGAAAATTTGCTTTGTCCCCTGGGAAAACCGTGGTGAGATTCTTCTGGTAACATATCCTTGGGGACAAGGAGAACGAAGACATCAGGAAGGGATTTACCAACATAAATCAGTCCTGGCCAATTTAACCAGGTCGTGGGGTCTCCATCCTTGGAAGGTTCCGAGGTGTGGGTGGATAAACCCTTGAGCTTCTGGTCTGAGCTCAAGGCTGATCCTGCCTGGAGGAGGAGGTTGGTTCAGACCTCCTGAGGTCCTTTCCAGCTCTCCAGGATCACAGGAATGTCTAAGGCACAGCTGCTGCCAGGGGAGAATGGAAGAAGCTCCGTTTCTCCTTGGTGGACACAGCGAACTGCTGTGGCTTGAGGAACGGAGGTGGGGAGTCCCAGAGTGGCCACCAAAATTTACTGCTGTGTGAGCAGGGATGGCACTGAGCTGTGAAGAAACCTCAGTCACCGCTGGTGACCTTGTCCCTGTAGAGCAGGACGAGGTGTGGATCACTGGAAACAGGGGTGACACCACATCCCAGAGGGGGACAATGGATTCTGCAGCCTTTATTTCCCTTTCACTACATGTGGGGAGCGGTTGAACAGACCCATCACGACATCAGGGGTTGATGTGCAGGCACCACAGATCTAAAGGCAGAGAGAGGCTGATTTGTAGAACAGAGGGAGCTGTTGGCAAGAGATGATTTTTTGTTTAAATCAAGAGAATTCCTTTAGAAGTGGCCAGTAAAAGCCCTGGAGACTCTCCATCCCAGTAAAGGCAGCACCAAGCACTCGTGGCTGCTGTTGCCCTATTTTTCCTCTGTGTTCACTCCAGGTGGGAATTGGGTGAGGCTGCCACATCAGCCTGAATCCAAAAAGCCCCTCCCGTGACCCAGAACCACCCAGGAGTGCACAGAAGCGGGTGCAAATGCCCAGGATTAGGGCGCTGTGCCCCAAACCACCGTGAAAACACCATTTCCTAACGGGAACGTGCCCACCTTCCCTCCAGCCTCCTCCTCTCCCACCTCTGCCCCCCTCCCTTGCTCCCCCTTCATGAACCAGCTCTAGAGAGAAGTGAAAGCCGTGCTATGGTTCCCTTCCCTCTGACAACAGAGGCCCTGATGCAGCCAGCCCTCCTTCAAGGGCTGCCTTGATGTGCCTTCCTCGTGGCCGGGGCCAGCCGGGCCAAGGGGAATGAGGACCTTTCCCTAAAATCCACCCCAAACCCCCTGGGCACAGCTCCACGCACAGAGCTAAAGAGCTGTTCAGTTGGCTCAAAGGTGATGGCATTTCATGGGAGGGTCCTTCCTCCTGCACCCTGCAATGATGCCAAGGCGTCTTTTCCCAACCCCTGATCCGAAGACAATCCTTGGGGGAAATTTCACACCCAGAGCAACCTTCTGGCAGCTGACAGGGAGCACCTCCAAAGCTGCACGCTGAGTAATACCCTCACCCTGCCTGCTTTATCTCACTTCATTAACAGAGAGAGCCTTAACAGCCTTGGCAGAGTTCTTCCAAGACTCGAATCGCCCAATGACACAATTTAATCCTCCTTGGAAATCTTTGAGACGCGATGTGAGTCTCTCTGTGTTCTCAGTGAGGATCTCGCCATCCAAGTTGATTTTATTGCGCCGCTTTCTCCGGGGGTCCCCGGGGCAAGAGTTTCCCTCTGCTTCCAGTTGTGTGTCCTGATGGGGGTCTCTCATCCTCCCCCCTGCGCTTCAGGCACTTCATGCACCAAATCTGTCATGTTCAGCCTCATCCTGGGCAGGGAGAATGTGCAGATGGGGATGGCTGAGAGACAGTAGCTCTGATAGTCACATTTGGAGTCTGTGCTGGGACTTCTACAGGTTTCACGATGTCCTGGAATTCCATCAACCAGAAAAACCCAAACCCAGGTGGGAAATGGTGATGATACAGCGCCAGAAGTTAAAAATCAGCATCAATTATCCCCCAGCACTGGCAATCCTGAAGTGGTGAAAGTCAAGGAAAAACGACAACTAGAAAACAAATGTGGCCTCAGGAGCTTGTTCCTAAATTTCCATGGCAATAGCACTGCGTGCTCTCCAACATGGAACAGCCTCAAAGCAGACATTAAAGCTCAGAATCCTCTCTGCTAATGCACCCTTTCTATCTGATACAACTGATATTTCAGGGGGTCAGCAGCTTTTTTCCCCCTCTCATCATTAAATATTTAATCGTTCTAATTTATCGCTTTAATGCTGAGCTCTTTGGGCTTAGCTGGGCCACGGCCTGAGCTGTGCAGAGGGGAAACTGTTTATGAGAGTCCCAGCCTGAGGATCTGGTGTGTTTACATCTCCAGGGCCTGTGTCACACCATCTCAATGTCAAGGTTGTGGCTGCCCCTGGATCCATCCCTGGCAGTGCCCAAGGCCAGGCTGGAGCACCCTGGGGCACTGGGAGGTGTCCCTGCCCGTGGCAGGGGTGGCACTGGATGGGCTTTAAGGTCCCTTCCAACCCACACCTTTCTATGAATCCATGAAATAACCTGTCCACCTCTTCTGGTGACACGTCCCACTGAGTGGAACACCTGCAAAAGGAAAATGCTCCTCCCTGTTCAACGTGGCCTTCTGGGATAATCCTGGCAAGCCCCAAACTCTACCCGGTTTGGGCACTTCCCAAAAGTTTCTGAGTGAGAGAAAGAATTACATTCTCTGCAGGCTCTTTTGAAAGATCCCACCCTTACAGTGTTCTGAGGAGCAAAGGTGATAGAAGTGGACATTTCCTGGGGGGATGCGATGGCTCAGCCTTGGCTGTGTCCCAGGGAGGGCCACTGGATTAATTCAGCCCCGTCAGGGTGTTCTGCCTTCACCTGCACAGCCATTAAAAGGTCAGAGCTGCAATCCAAATTCGGGTCAAGATCTGAATAGACAGAAAGAAATGCATGAAAGGAAGGGAAGGGAAGGTTTGGGAAGGTTTGGGAAGGGAAGGTTTGGGAAGGTTTGGGAAGGTTAGGGAAGGGAAGGTTTGGGAAGGTTTGGGAAAGGAAGGTTTGGGAAGGTTTGGGAAGGGAAGGTTTGGGAAGGTTAGGGAAGGGGAGGGGAGGGGAGGGAAGGGAAGGGAAGGCAAGAAAGAAAGTACAATCAGCATTTGTGCTGCCAAAATAAAGCACTCACAGGGTCGAAATCCTTCCCCAGGCTCGGTCATCTGGGGATGTGGCACTTCCTCAAGTTCCCTGGGATTGAGCGGCAGGGAGAAGCAGTGGGAACTGGCCCGAGCCTGCTCTGTGAGGCGGAAAATTAATGTTGGAGGTGAAGTTGTCAAAGAGTTCAGTTCCAAGGGAGTGGGAACAGATCAGTCTCGTTTCCTCCCGTGCGCAGGTGGAAAACCCCCGTGTGGCTCCCTGCAGGAAACACGTGCTCACAAGGTGAGACTGGAAGCGATGTGAGTCCTGAGGCAAAGATGAGATCTCCAGCACAGTCTGTGCTTTGGGGTTGGAATTGGAGCCCCCGGTGCTCCAGAGCCTGCGAGCTGGTAAATGGGGTTGTGGCCATCCAGAAGGCCGTGGGTTGATCCAACACCATGAGGGCTCGGGACATCCCTGGACTTGCCGCGTGTCCCTGTGACCAGCTCAGCCCTGAGCGGGGGCAGGAGGGATGAAAACACCCCTGGGGACATCCAGGAACGAGGAGAAGAAACCCCAGCGTGGCCATCACACTCCCGCAGGGAGCAGCTCAGGGTGGTGGCACAACCCTCCCCAACGAGAGTGTGCTGTGCTGGATTTGTGTTACCTCGGGGTTGAGATCTCAGGAAGCTCCTTCCCTTTCTCCCTGGAGCACGATTTGCAGCTCGGGTTTATTTGGTTTCAAGTTTAGCCAGGTCCAGATCAAGGGAAACTCTGAGCACCTGCCTTGGATGTGGCTTAATCAGTGATATCAGACCCTCATCCTGGTGAGCAAAATCTACTGCAAGCAGGAATGTTATCGAGAAAATGTTCACCTCCTGGTTTTCCCGAGGGATTTAAACACCTCTCACCTCTCTTACATCTCAGCAGCACCGCAGGCGGAATTGATGCAGGAATTTTACTGCCCTTGGGAACGATCCTTCCCTGAGAACAAACCCCAACAAACTGTAATTTGGCAGCCGATGTCATCTCTAGCATAATCAAGTATTGACTTAATTAGAAACCCTTTTAAGTGATGCACTGGGAGAAAAGCACAGCTTTTTTCAAAGTATTCCTCATTTGTAATTATTATTTCACTTGTGAGTCTTCCACACTCCATTGGAAATGCCATATGGAAAACAAATTACTTTGCTACAGTGACTAATGTTTACTGCCACTGCTGCTCCCAAGTTTGGGGCCAAGTTCTTAACTCATCACTCCTTTCCCTGGCAAAACCGCCGCTGGAATTGCTGTGGATGAGGAGCAGGGGCACTCCTGGCAGCTTGTCCCACCTGGGCACTCATGGGAATCCAGGAATTTCAGAGCAGGCAAGTCTTTATTGCCTGAAAACGGTGCTAAACAGAGAAAGGACTGAAAGGATGCTGCTTGGGTGGAGAGAGGGGTGATATTCCCGGGATGCACCGTGGGGATGACTGGGAGGAGCTTCCTTAGGAGCTCCACAGCCATACAAGCCACTGGCACGTCCTTTAGCTCCTTCCCTCCACTTGGGATAATAGAATCTAACCCAATTTGCTTAATTACCCTCTGGTGCTGCCCCTGTCGCTCCAGGCTCGTGTGTGTCCCCTCCGCTCGGCTCTCCCCTGAGCCCCCAGGAGAACACCGAGTGCTTTTCTCCCCTCCTGTTATTCTGCCCCTTAATTTAAGCGTGGGAGCTGCTTCACAGAACAGTGACTTCCAGGGTTCTCCTGCTGCCTCCCTCCCTCTGAAGCCTGGCCTTCAGCTGGATTCTCTCCCACCTTCTGCCGCGTTCTCCGTGTGCTCTGAGCCCTCTCCAGACAGCCAGCAGCACAAGGAACTCGTTTGTTGGGAGCGTTTGGCCTTTCAGCACGCCCTTGGCTCGCCTGCCAGCCACATCCAGGTCGTTGCAATCACCCTAAAAGGTGGGATTTCGCTTTTCCTTGCCGATGGAGTTGGAAGGGACCGTCTGGATACGAGAGCGTAAAGTCGGCGACAGGTTTTGGCTCTGGGAATTTAATGATCCAGGTTTCCGTGGCAGGGTCCTGCAGGGGCAAGGTGGGCTTCTAGTGGCCATATGGAATGCCCACCAGTGAGGTGGCTTCTGGAGGGTGCCAATAGGATGTGTGGTTAACAAACTGAGGGTCGGTAACACGGATCAGAAAGAAGGGAGAAGGAAAACACTTTGTCACCCAAAGGCACGACACGAAGTCTTGAAGAGTGTGGGAGCTGCTGGGGACGAAGGCCTTCAGGGTTTGGAGTGTTTGTATCATTATTAGGTGTTATTTATTGATGATAATAATCTCTCTAATCACTGCTTGGAGGACAGGGCAGTTGGCAGCAGTGACTCTATTAGCCAAAACGATGAGTGTTTCAAAACACCATCTGTTGCTGGTTTACCTCCGAGCAACGAAAATAGAAACCCAGTTTACGTGCTGGGCTCTGCTGAGGACACACCGCTGGGCACGGACTCGGGCACTGAAAAGCAAATTGTCTCTGGCTGCTCCTGTCTGGACCTCCTGCGTTCCCTTTCCAAAGGATTCCAACGCTCCCGTCGCCCTTGGCAGCTCTGCAGCGTGCAGTCATTTATTTGCTGGCCCTAAACAGGAATATAGGGAAAAACCGTTCCCAGTGACCACAGGCAACCGCATCATATGGAGGGGAAAGTACCCTGCTACTCCTGCCTGGGGAATTTTTGGGATGGGAGGGAATGTGGGAACTGAAGCTGCGCAGTCAGGACTGAAATGCTGCCTTGAAAACGTTCCGAACACAACACAAATGTGTTGAACGTGGCAAAAGCAAAGCACTTGAGAATGAGGGGATGCCAGATTGATGGTTGCCATGGAGAAGCCCTTGAGAGCATTAATCGCTGCCTGGGGAGCTGGGATGGAAGGGTGGGCAGGAAACAAAGTGTGAGGGCACACACGGACCTGGGGCGTGGGGACAGACCACCCCAGCAGACCCACACCGTTATCCTGGGCGTGGGAGGACACGTCCTGCAGGAGGGAACACCATGGGATGGGTCCTGGGTTCAACGTTCCACCTGCACGGCACGTGATCAGCAAATGGTGCTCTTTAGGGTCAGAGGGGTCGTGGGGTAACCACGGAGCTGGAAATGAGAGCATGGAGTGGGGCCGGGATCAGAGCAGGCAGCGGGATGCTCCATGAGCACCATCCCACCCACCCCTGCCACGGGCAGGGACACCTCCCAGTGCCCCAGGGTGCTCCAGCCTGGCCTTGGGCACTGCCAGGGATGGATCCAGGGGCAGCCACAGCTTCTCTGGGCAATCCAGCCCAGCCCCTGCCCACCCTCCCAGCCAGCAATCCCTTCCCAATGTCCCAGCCAGCCCTGCCCTCTGGCACTGGGAAGCCATTCCCTGTGTCCTGGCCCTCCACGCCTTGTCCCCAGTCCCTCTCCAGCTCTCCTGGAGCCCCTTCAGGCCCCAAAAGGGGCTCTCAGGTGTCCCTGGAGCCTTCTCTTCTCCAGGTGACCCCCCAGCTCTCCCAGCCTGGCTCCAGAGCAGAGGGGCTCCAGCCCTGCACCATCTCCGGCCCCTCCTCTGGACTCTCTCCAGCAGCTCCAGGTCCTCCTTGTGCTGTTGCTCCCCAGAGCAGGACACACACTCCAGGTGGGCTCCCATAACCTGCATTTTGGGGTGTCTGTCTCTGTTTCCCTCTCCCTGCTTTGTTACTCGTTCCCCATTCCAGCTGATTAGAAAAGATCCGTCTCCTTCCGTGCCCTTTTGTATGAGCACTGGCTGCACTTCCCTCACCACTCAGCTTTAATATTCCCAGATTTTATTAACTACTTATTTACAAGCTGCCAAATCAAACAGATTAGCAAGCAAGACTCAAAACAAGACAAAAGATCCCCTGTTAGCCTCTTGCTGAGCAAATAACCAGCTCGGGTCATGTTTAATTAATCAGTTTGCTGTTTCACCATTCCTGATCACCCTGGCAAATAACACACAGCTCCGGGTTTTGCTTCCCTTGCCTCTGGAGCACACACAGTGCAGGGACTGCAGGATTTCTCCCAGCCAGGAAAAGAGCAAATTTCACAGAACAACCCTCTGGAAAAGCCGGAGACCTCGCCACGGAAACCTGAGGGCACTGGGGGGTGTGAGTGGGACATGAGAGGTGAAAACCTGGCCCCAAATGGGCTCAGCCATCTGCAGAGACGTGGTGTGACCGGGCGTTTCCCCAGCCCGTGGCCAAAAAGGGTCATTTTAAGGTGGTTTGTGGGGTCTTAGAAGCAGTTAATTAGGAGAATAATTTAGGCACACGCTTAGTTTTGGTCTGTTAAATCCACTGAGGTGGGAAATGTCCTGACCAGCAAATTTCAGGCTCAGCCAGCTCTTGTTTCTGGGAATCACAGAATGGTTTGGGTTGGAGGGACCTTCAAGATCGTCTGATCCCACCCCTGCCATGGGCAGGGACAGCTCCCAGTGTGCCAGGGTGCTCCAGCCTGGCCTTGGGCACTGCCAGGGATGGATCCAGGGGCAGCCACAGCTTCTCTGGGAAATCCAGCCCAGCCCCTGCCCACCCTCCCAGCCAGCAATCCCTTCCTAAAATCACGCCTTCAGCACGGACTGAGATGTGTCACACAAGCAATAAGACAGGAGAGATGTCATCAGGTGTCCCTTTGAGCCCCTGCCACCTCCTGGCTGTCCGAAGGAGTTCCTGTGGCCCCCAGGCAGGACACAGAGGATTTATGACCTGTTCCTTCAGGTTTGTCCCAAAGCCTTGCAGATCTTCCCTTGACTTTGCCTTCTTTTAACGCCCATCCTCTGTCACACCTTCTGCTGGGAGATTGGGTTGCTTTCTCCTTGTGGAGGTGCTTAAGCTCTGCAGCCAGATAACCCAGCAGGTGTCTTTCTGTGAAGACACAAGCCCTGAACTCCCTGACTCCCTCTCAGCCTTCATTTGGACCACGGAGTCATTCCCTGGGCTCCCATCCACACTCGCCTTCCTCTGGAGTACATTTTTGTTGGGATGTCACTCACGAAGCACTCAGAGGGAAATTCACCTCCTGGAATTAGTGGCTCTTCTCCCGAACGGCTTCATCTCCCCTTTAATTACCATGGCACTTCACCAAGGTGGTTGTCAGGCTCTTGGAAAAGCAACCAGTGCCAAGGGAGTAGCCCGGGTGGCAAGCAGGGGGCTTTTCCCTGCAGATTCCCACAGGCTGGGCCGTGTTTAAAGCCTCTCTAATGAGCTAAAGGAAGCAGAGGCACGTTCCAATTAAAGAGCTACGATGTCCCTGGGGAAACCTCTCCAAGAAAAGTGTCTAAAGAAACAACCCGACTGCTCTCCATTTCGGGTTCGGATACGTGAAATGAAGTTCTCTTGAAGGATGAGATATTTCTTCCAAAGTGATGTTGATGCATTTTCCGGCCACCAGAGTCAAGCCCAGGTTTAGCTTTCTCCCAAAGATCAGCCCTAAGATTGAGGCTTGTCCACTTGGCACGAATCTCCCTGTGGGAATGGAAGGGTTTCCATGAATGAATGTCCAGGACTGGTAAGAATTGCTCCTTATTTTGAACACTGAGCTACCAGTAACAACTTCCCAGCTCTGAAGACTTTCCCACATTCCCACACCATTTTTAAGCTGCGTCTACATCACTGGAAGCGTTCAAAAAACGTGTGGAAGTGGCACCTGAGGACATGGCTTACAGAATCACAGGATCATTAGAGCTGGAAGGGGCCTCTGGAGATCATGCAGTGCTGGTCTGATGGTTGATGATCTTGGAAGTCTTTTCCAACCTTAACGATCCTAAGATTCCATGTTTTCGAAGTTCCATCCTACCCAATTTTTAAGTTTCCTGCTTAGTTTTTGAGCTGCTGTTTCACACTGTGTTGGACGATGTCTTGGACAGGCTGGACAAACCAAATTGCAGCAAAAAAATCCCTTTAATCACAGTGGTGGTGACGTCCCAAAACGCGATGGCTCCTCCCATGTGTGTTGGGGGCACTGGGAACGGCATTCAGGATGAGAATTAGAAGGAACTCATCACCTTATTAATACAAAGATCAATCACAGACGACAGACCCTCAGTGTTTTTGGACCCCCTTGCAATGTCCTCGAGGGACAGCAAAGACTTCCCCACCCTGTGCGACCTCAGAGCTTTTCTCCTCGGGCTCCCTCAAGGAGACCCCCCCTTGCCCAGCTGGATTTCCCAGAGAAGCTGTGGCTGCCCCTGGATCCATCCCTGGCAGTGCCCAAGGCCAGGCTGGAGCACCCTGGCACACTGGGAGGTGTTGGGGTTGGAACTGGATGCTCTCTAAGATCCCTTCCAACCCAAACCTTTAATAATTGTCTGTATGGATTGAAGGTTCATTATTTACCCCTGAAATCCCATTTACAGCACAAGGCTCTGTGCGACGGCCGACAGGGAGGAGTAACTTCCATATTCTGGGGACCTGCAGACTTTGCTATGACATTCACTGCCGGTAAGGAGAAACTTAGGAACTATCAAAGCCCTTCCATGCTGAACAGCTGTGAGGACCAGAGGAGCACCAGGGGATGAGAGGCGAAGTCACCACGTGCTCCCCGTGACAGTGACCGAGCAGGACGAGCCCCCGCAGAGCAGAACCTGACAGCAGGTGTGCAATGAGCCGTTCCCACCTCACCCTGCAAGGCTTCCCACGGCATTTTTCAAGTCCTCAGGCCCAGAGACCCCAATTTAATAGTTAGTCGTTGCTGGGCTCATCAGGGTTTATTTGGGGATGTCTGGCAGTGCTGCTCTTTGAGTGTGATTTATGGCAGAAAAACTGAATGTCGAGTGAGAAATAGTTGTGCCACCAGGGAATGTGTCCAGTCAAGGACGAGCAGGAGCGGACAGGAGCTTTGTGTCTGAGCAAGGGATCAGGCATTTGTCAGCTGGCCATGAAAATGGGTCCGTGGAGAAGCACATTGTTAGGTTAAAAGTGAATGCTTTTAACCCAATATTAATAAAAATCAATAAAGTTTTACAGGGCACTGCCGAGGCCCCTCCTGGAACGCTGGGGGCAGTTCTGGGCCCCGAGACATCTTGGAGAGCTTTTCCAGCCTAAGTGATCCCGTGACCTGAAGATCCTGCCCGTTTCCCAGAGCCACAGTGACACACCTGGAGTTTCCCAGGGGAGATGAATTTCCTGCCAAAGCAAGACCCAAGCGGGTCCAGAGCCATCAAACCCAGAAACAATTCAAAGCTGTGTATTGACCGAGACCCTTTTATTTGTCATTCTGCTCTCGTGGGGTCTTTTTCACCCTGGGACCCTGGAGGGAACGGGTCCGGTCAGTGCTGTCCCACACAGACAGTACCCAAAAGAAGCCCATTATTTATGTGAACCCATAAACTGTCTCCAGCTTCACAGAGCAAACCCCTCTTTCCCTTTGCAAATTGCTCCTGAGGGTTGTGAGCGTGACTTGAGTTTATTTGCCAGTGGTTAATAAACGATTCTTGGACTGCAAACCTGTTGTGGCCTTTTCTAACTTTAATTTCTTATAGTTTTCCTTGCATCCAGCCCTGTCCCTGAGAGAGCTCTCCAACAGCTCTGACAGTCCACGGGGAGAAGCCCCTGACATATAGATGGCTTTGGCCTGCAGCAAAGAGTCTTTCATTTCCACCTATTAGAGGGGAGCCATAAATTCTGGGGTCCCTCAGTCCTGCTCTTTCACAGCCACCGAACCTCCCAGGCCATTTGGAGACGTAATTTTGCCCCATTTGTCCTTTTTTCCCCCCTCCTGAAATCTTCACACGTTTCCATGTTATGTAATTTGCAGTCATATAAAACAATCATAAAAAAAAAACCCAACCCTGGTTGTTAAAAACTTAATTCCTAAATATAAATCTCTCTGCTCAGCAAGACAAGAGTATTTTCACTGAACTCTCCCAAATATATTAGAAGGGCTGCAGCTGATTTGGAGCTGGGCATTGCCACAGGTTACTGCCTTCACTGAATAAATGGGGTTTGACCCCTAAAAATAAGCACAGTTTGACCCCTAAAAAACACTCCCAGTGGAGAAAAATCAGAAAACTCACTCCTCTCACTTTGGGGCTCAGTGTGAAGACAGAGAGATGCACCCTGAAAACACACACAATTCCCAGGGTGTGGAATTCTGAGCAGTGAAGTGGTTTAACACCCACAGACTCAGCCACAAACATCACACCACGCCTTCCAGAGCGGGCTGGATATTCCAGGCAGGTTTGATTTGGGAGCAAAGTGGCCACCAGGCAAGGCTTCGGCAATGCCCTGAGCCCCAAGGAAAGCAGAGAAATGTTGGCTGATGGAGAGTTTATACCCAAATAAAAAGGGTTTGGAAACACATCAGGGACACAGGAGCAGCTCTGGGGATGCAGCCAAGGTGGGGTTTGCGTAGGAGCAGAGGAAGGAAAATCCATGAGGATGGAAAAACCCGCCGTGGTTATTGTGGGACAAATTTCTTGGAAGCGGAGTGGAGGGTTTTGGTGTCACTCTGGTACAAAGGGGCTTTCACCCCTTGAGCCAAGTCACGAAGGGCTTGGAAGGGGTGAACACCAAAGACAAGGCTCCCCAAAGATCCTGGTTTTATTATCCGTGTGTTGCCACTGCCACAAAATCCCAGTGGGTAAAAGAAGAGACGAGAGGAGAGACAAAACAGTGTGTGTTCACTCCCTCCAGCTGTCCACGGGTTCTTTAAAGGTACGTGGAGCTGTGCCAGGCGGGTTTGGGGTGGATTTTAGGGAAACATCCTTCCCCCAGAGGGCACTGACCAGGCTGTTCATGGAATGGGCACTTCCCAAACCTGCCAGAGCTCCAGAGGGTTTGGACAATGGGACAGGGACGGGGTGGGATTGTTGGGGTGTCTGTGCAGGGCCAGGGCTTGGATCAGTGATCCCTGGGGGTCCCTCCCAGCTCAGGATATTCCGTGATTCTGTGGCTCCTGCCTTAGGTCAAAGCCGTGTGTGGCACCAGCAGCACCCAGGACACGGGAATATCATGGTGTGATATTCCAAAGGACACCTTTGCCTACCTGTCCCCGGCACACACCCCTGCAATTCCATCCCTGGGATCTGTGGGATCCAGCTCGGCTCGGAGGCTGAAAGGAGGATGGATGAGGAGTTACTGATGTTATTAATGTCTCGCAGGGAGTTCCACGGCCAAGGGGGGCCGTGCTGACGGGGACGTGGGGCTGTTCTGGTGTGGGAAAGGGGCTGAGGGGCCTGGGGCACCCACCACACCAAACAGAACCAGGGAATCCTTTAGGCTGGAAAAACCCCTTAAGATCATCAAATCCAACATTACCGAGGCCACCCCTGCCCGTGTCCCCAGGTGCCACATCCACAGGGCTGTGGAACCCCCCCAGGGATGGGCACTCCAGCCTGTTCCAGTGCCTGACCACCCTTTCCAGCAGGGAATTGTCCACCATGGCCAACCCAAACCCACCCTGGAGCACTTGGAGGCCGTTCCCTCTCGTGCTGTCCCTGTTCCCTGGGAGCAGAGCCCGACCCCCCCGGCTCCCCCTCCTGTCCCAGAGAGCCACAAGGTGCCCCCTCACCTCTCAGTCTCTCCTCAATGGATTTTGTGCCAGGACTACATTACCCAGCGTGCCCCGCGCGGGCGGAGCGGCCCCGCCCCTGTCCCCCGCCGCGGTGCATCACGGGATTTGTAGTCCCCGCCCCTCGCCCACGTTCTCCCCGCTGAAGTTCCCTCGCGCTTCCGGGTACCCGTGGCTCCTCGGCCAAGGGAACTGCGCCGTTCCCATGGCAACGCGCCGCCTCAGCCAATAGCCAGCGGCGTTCTAGGCGGCGCGGCGCGCGGAGGGCCAATGAGCGGCGGCGTTGCTGCGGGGCGGCGCTGGCAGCGCGGCCGGGCAGTCTCCTTGGGGCCGTCCCCGGGCAGGGCCGGGCCGGGCAGGGATGGGCGGCGGCGGCAGCACCCGGCGGGTCACCTTCGAGGCCGACGACAATGACAACATCACCGTGGTCAAGGGCGTCAGGGTGAGCGCGGGGCGGCTGCGGAGCGCCCCGGGCACGGCCCGGGCTGACCCCATGTGTCCCTGCCCGTGTCCCCTCACACCCCGCTGTCCCACGCCGTGCCCCGCGGAGGGGAGTGTGTGCCTGGCACGGCTCGGTTTGCCTTTCCCTGACCTCCACACGGGCACCTCCACCGTGTCCCCTGCCTGCCCCTGTCCCTGTCCCTGCTGAACCTCCATCCCAGGGCGCTTTGGGTTGGAAGGGAACTTAGAGGTCACCTCGTTCCACACCTCCCAGTGTGCCAGGGTGCTCCAGCCTGGCCTTGGGCACTGCCAGGGATGGATCCAGGGGCAGCCACAGCTTCTCTGGGCAATCCAGCCCAGCCCCTGCCCACCCTCCCAGCCAGCAATCCCTTCCCAATGTCCCAGCCAGCCCTGCCCTCTGGCACTGGGAAGCCATTCCCTGTGTCCTGGCCCTCCACGCCTTGTCCCCAGTCCCTCTCCAGCTCTCCTGGAGCCCCTTCAGGCCCCAAAAGGGGCTCTCAGGTGTCCCTGGAGCCTTCTCTTCTCCAGGTGACCCCCCAGCTCTCCCAGCCTGGCTTCTCAAAGCTCCTCAGTGTTTTAGTTGCCTTTTGCTGCTCTGAGGTCTGTAGGGGAAGTAAATACATCCAGTACAGGCACTCTAATGTGCCAGAAGAGGACCTTTGTCACAAGAAGCTTTGGGAAATCCTGCAGCTGAGGGATTTCTCCATGTGAGACCACGTGTAGCTCATCCCAGTGGTGAGAAGAACTTGTCCTTTATTGCTGCTCTCAGGGAGGTGCAGAACGAGCCCTGACAGTTCCTTCAGGTTCTGCACACCAAGGTTTTTAATTTCTGATCATTTAATGCTCTCAGGCAAACAGGTGACAGTAATATAAGTGTAATATATGTTTATATATTCCATCTGCTCTGAAACCTGGCTCAGGTTGCCCAGAGAAGCTGTGGCTGCCCCTGGATCCATCCCTGGCAGTGTCCAAGGCCAGGCTGGAGCACCCTGGCACACTGGGAGGTGTCCCTGCCCATGGCAATGATTGGAACTGGATGGGCTTTAAGTTCTCTTCCAAGCCAAACCGTTCTGGGATTCTGTGCTACGAGTTGCAGACCAAAAGCTTTGATGTTATTAATTCTTTTCCCTTCGTTTATTTTATCCGTGGGCTTCCATCATCTGAAACTGGACATGGCTGTCTTTGATTCTGCTTAATTTGGGACACAGTTTTTGAGTGTGTGTGTCAATGTTCACATTACCTTGGTGTCGACTCCCCGTGCTGTGACCACTTGTGTTGCATAAGTCCTTTGAGGGCTTCCCCGGGATTTATTCCTCCTGGGATAAAAGCCGTGGGATTTGTGTCCAGACAACTGAGAAAGTCCAAAAGAAAGTCCAAAAAATCACAAAACAACGAACCCCAGGGTGTTGTTCCCTCGATCCCGTATTTTGCCACGCCGCTTTCTGCTGCGAGAGCCACAGTCGTGTTCAGTGGAGCTCCACGCCGAGGAGAGCAAACGAAATTCCCCTTCCATTGGGACTGTGATTTTAGCAGCTTCTGTGCCTTATATTTCTACCCCAGGGTTTCCTTCGTGGCTGTGGGAGGCGGGGTGGAGGTGGGAGCTGCCTGCTGACCCTGCCCTGTGTTGCAGCTCTCCGACAGCCTCATCGATCGGATGAAGGAGCCCTCCTCGCCCGCTGGGAGACAGCCCCGCTCCTCAGGTGCGCCTCTGCTCCTGCTTTTGGGCCTTGCGCGGGAGGGGGGACAGCAAACGTGCCCTTCAGGGCCTTGCAGGGAACTCCTTGCCCTGGGGGAGAGGGGATTTGTTTTTCATGTTAACTTTCTGGCTCGTCTTTCTAAGCGTAGTGGTTTTTGGAAGAGTTGAGTTCCGCTTTGTTTTCTTGTGGCCTGAAAGTGTAAAGCACAGCTGTTCATTGCACTTGGTTTTCCACAGTGTTATGAATTATTAAAGGCTTAAAAAATCCCCAAAACACCACAGAGCAAGCAAATACCCAAACGGGTCTTGAGTGCTGAAGTGAAAATTCTTACTTAATCAACACTGAGTTTTGTTCTGGTGGGGTTGGGTTGAAATACACTCAGGCAAACATTAAAAGAAGAATATGCTGTTTTCCTGTCATGGAATGGTAGAAATAAGTGATACACAGCTCACACACATTGATGTCTGTCTTAACTTGTTCTGTTTCATTGCTGAGGCCTGTTCTGATGCATCAGACAGGCTGTTCCAGCAGCCACTGCTGTGATTTCGAATCCTTCGGCACGCTGATCACAGCTCGGCTGCTGAAGGAGTGGAAACGAAGGGCAGAGATTGGAGCCTGTGATTCGAGCAACCTGCACAGTCCAAGTGAGGCTCTTATCAGTGCTCCAGAAATATTCATGATAGCACAATTCCCTAAGGGCCTTTTGCCTTGATACTTGAGAAAAAAGGTCCCAGCAAACTCAGCGCTGATTAAAGACGAGTCCTGTGGCAGCTTTGCAGCAGGGCTGGGGGAAACAGAAGGAGCATCAAGTTGGTTTGCTGTTGCTTGATTGAAGGTGTCTGTGGTGAGGTGGCTGTCTCAGAGAATGCCAGGGTGGTTTGGGTTGGGAGGGACTTCAAAGATCATCTCGCTCCAAGCCCCTGCCGTGGGCAGGGAATCTCTCCTTAGTGATTTTAAATAGCACCTTTCTCCTTGTGTACCTGTATTTTACTGTGGGGATAGATTATTCTAGGGCAAGGGTTTATAGAAGATAAGACTTGTGCATCCTGCCTGCCTTCACTGTGGTGTTTGCTGCCCTTTCAGCCTTAAACCTGGCAATAGTCTTGTGTAGAAGCCCCTGGGATTTTTGGGCTGTGGAGGCTGTGATAGCCCAGGAATCCTTCGCTAATTCCCAACCCGTGCCAGGGCCTCCCCCTTCCCAATATCCCATCTGAGCCTTCCCTTTGGTTCTCCTTGTGGGTGGGAAATAGTGCTTTTGATTTTTCATTCTTCAGGCTGTTTTTTATTTACCCTGTGATTCTAAGAATTGGCCATTCTCAAGCTCGCCAAACCTTGTGAGCAGTTTTGCTTTAAGAACTAGTGATTTTGGTGCAAGTGCTTTTATAGTCTAGACAAATAGCACTTTGCAAAAATAAAAAAAAAAGAAAAGATGATGTCTAGAGGGAGAAACATTAGAGCTATTAAACCCAGCCTTTTCTTCAAGTCAAGTCTTTGATAGCTCTTGGTGGAGGAATAATGGATTAGGTTACATGAAAGAATGTGTATCTTGTTACTTGCCAATAATGATGAATTTATTGACTTCAGTTTGGGGTCAGAAAATGAAATTACATCCACTTACACGGAAATCTGACATCTAAATACAACATCTTCAGGCCTCTGAGCTTGCCTGCATCCCTTTCCGACTTCTGAGTGATATTAAATGCACTAAAATATTTAACAAGTGTAAAATCTTTCAAGCCTGTGTGTAATTCCTAAAGCAATATTGATGGAATGTAATTTGGTCAGACAATGAGGGGTTTTCTTTGTGTGTGTGTGTATTACACCTAAAGCTTCAGTCAGGGCAGACAGCGGGAGTATTTAATTCGTTTTTACTTAGTGGATATTGCAAAAGCTCATGGTTTATTATGGGGGGAAAAAAAAGAGGAAATGCTTAAATTATCCAGAGTCTCAGCCCCTCAGACAGACAATTTTCCTCTTTGCAGCAGCATTTGTACTGAGGACACAGCATCATCCTCCTTTCTTTTAACTCTATTTGTTAGTTTTACGTCCTCATGAGAGCGGATCGCTCCAGGACGTGTCACGAAGCTCTCTGTGGTGGAGGTGTGGAGCCAAGTGCTCGGTGCTGGTGCCTCCTCAGGAGCTGGGTTACACCTGGTGTGTTCGCGTGCGTTGAGTTTGGGGCGTTGGTGTCTCCTTCGGGGCTGATACCTTTCTTTTGGTGGCTTTTCAGTGGTCCAGAGGGTCTGGGCTCAGTCAGAAACGTAGAAAGAAGGATTGTTGGGATGCCCAGGAATGAGGGTTTGAAGAATTAGGTTCTGAGTGGAAAAACCATCAGGATTTAACTTTAGGAGAGCAAAGCTCACCTTCTGGAGAGAGCAGGTTGGTGGGGTCACACAGGAGGCAGCTCTGAGGGCATACTCAGGGGAGATGTGAAGTTCTGAAGGACAAACCTCTTCCACGTTCAAGAACAGTCCGTTCCAGTCCTCAGGAACATCAGTAGATACACTGGGAGGCTGGACTGGTTGGACTGGGAGCTGGCAGCAGAGCTTTGGGGTATCAGTGAGGCCAGCATGAGGTGGAAGGCTGAACAGACTGGAAAATGAGTGGATTTGGGGGTCGGGAGAAGGTCCAGGTGTCGTTCACCTCAACTTCAGCAGGGTGTTCCACTGTCTCCCCAGATCCTTGGATCCAGGTTAGGATAACTGGAGGGCAACTGGGATCAAAAACCTGGCTGGATGTGCAGGGTCAGCGTTGTGGCCACTGGGTCAGACTCCCCTGGGAGGCTGCTGGAATAGGATTCTGCAGGAATTTGTGCTGTTTGACAGCTTTATCCATGTCCTGGAGCGGGAGGGGGAGTGGAGACACTCCATGCAGGTGCCCACAAATTTGGGGGACAGTAGGAAGGCAGGGCTGTTGTCCAGAGGGACCTGGGCTGGCTGGAGGAACGAGCAGAGGCGGCTTCGAGGAAGCCCATGGCAGCTCTCCCAAACCTGGGGGGGGTCACTGAGAAGCTGTTTCTTCATGGTTGTGTGAGGGCAGGAGCTGGTGGGTGTCACAACAGGAGGGTGGCAATGTCATGGTGAGACCAGTGAGGCCTTGGGAGAAGTTTTGGAGACCTTCAAGGTGGGAGTGCATAAAACCCTGAGCAATTTGGGCCGATCTCAGGGCTGACCCTGCTTGGAGCAGAAAGGTTGGCGAAAGAACCTCCCGTGGCCCCTTCCAACGTGAAGGATGCCGTGGTTTGGGGCTGAAAAGGAGTTTGTTCAGGACATTTTGGATCCTTTTAAGGTGAGAAGGGAGCTCTCTGACCACCCTTTGCCATGTGGCTGAGAACTTCAGCACCAGAGGCGCTGCCCGTGCTCCTTGGTTGTTTTTTGGGAAGGTGTTTTTCTAATGGAATTGGTTTGAAGAGTTTGCAGCGTGTCCTGCTGATCTCAGTGATCGTGGACAGGCATGGGAAAAGAAGGAACACTGGGATAGCTGCTCATGAATGTTGCTGGGGACTCTGCAGTCTTGCCTGGAACTCTGGGTTGTGTTTCCAGCTTTTTGTGTATCTGGAAGTTCACAGAGTTTAACTGAGTTTCGGCCAGTTAAGCAAGAATCCTCTGCAAATAAACCCTGTCAGTTCTTTGCCCTTTTCTTTAGTAGTTGCTCATCCACCTTTTTGTTGCAACAGCTTTTTTTTTCCCTCTGTGCGAACCGAAAAACTGAAGTGACCTGATATTTGTGATTTTAGCTCGTGGAATTCCCCTTATTTTTAGAGAAGAGAAAAACCAGGTCTAGCAGTGCTGGGGTTGATTCCCTTTGCTGTGAGACACCTGTGAAAAAAGCTCAGCCACTGATACGGATTTACCCCCTTCCTGCCTGCACCAGGATCTCTGCTTTTGGTAGATTTTATTTGCTCTGCTCTGGGTATCCTCACTAAAGGGTTTTAAACTTAATAAGTCAGGTAGGAATCCTCAGACTGAGCTGGTCTTGGGGCCACCGGTAATCTGAAAGGCCACAATTTTCCTGTTATAGAATAATAGTAATAATAATAATACATTGTCACTTTGTTGTCACGGAGTCCCTTGGAGACAGCTTTTATTTGCAGCGATGTGTATTGATACTGTTTGGGTTAAAGACTCACTATTGATGGAGGTGTTTTGGTATCAAAAGGGGAAACAGGAAACAGCTTGTAACTCGCTGAAGGTGCCAAACTCTTGTTTGTCCAGTCCCAAAGCAGCATTGTGAGCCTTTCCTGGAATACTCTCCTTGAGGTGTCTCCTCTGGGCTGCCTCTTTCAGTTGCATTTTCAGTGCTCAGGCTTCCACGGAACGAGGCCTTTCAAACTAAAGGCACTACGAGAATGAGAGGCAAAAGGTGTTGAAACTCTTCAGGCAAATACCGTGGCTTTAACCTATAATCTGATTTTACAGCTGCCCTCATGTAATGGTCTCCCGTCTCCTCATGCCTGGAATTATTTTAACAGTGCCCAGTGATCTAAACCATCCAGAAACACCCTGCAAGAACAGCTGGAATATGTAACTTAAATATATTTAAATATACTCCAAGAAATGACATTTGTGTTAATGTTAGTCAGGAGTTTGGCATGACATCCATTTGGTTTGTTTGATTAAAGAAGTTTTTTACAGTGGGGGTGGGCAGGGGCTGGGCTGGATTTCCCAGAGAAGCTGTGGCTGCCCCTGGATCCATCCCTGGCAGTGCCCAAGGACAGGCTGCAGCACCCTGGCACACTGGGAGGTGTCGGGGTTGGAACTGGATGGGCTTTGAGGTCCTTCCAGCCCAACCATTCTGTGTTTCTGTGATGGGGCAGTTGAAAACACAGCCCAAGTGGAGCGAATGTCAGTCCCTTCCTCTCTCCCTTGGTTTCTCTCCCTGTAATGAAATTATCCCGTTCAACTCTGTCTGAGAAAAGTGGCCCAAATGTGGGAGGTGTTTAGGGCTGGAATTGCAGGAAGTGATTCCCACCCTTCTCCTTCTGCTCCTGCTGTTGCTTTAGTTGTTGTTTTCAGTGTTTTGAAGGAACTAAAGACATGAATTCCGAGGTTTCCAAGGGTTCTCCAAACACAGGAATTCAGGTTTCTGAGAGCCTGGGGGATTGAGGGGTTTTATCCCTCCAGGAGAGTCAGGGAGGAAACCAGTCCAGTGAGTATTGTCAAATATCAGGGGGACATTTAATTGATTTAAGGGGTTCTCATTTCACAACTGATGGAGACCTTGGGACGTTCCAAGTGAATTTTAAAGGAAGAGCTCTGGGTGTGTCAGGATGTGTCGTCACAGGCAGGTTCATTGCAGTGACAGTCACCTGCTCCTTAACCAGCACATCCCAAGTATTTCATTAAAAGTATTGCCATTAAAGAGTTAGAGCCGCCTCCCTTTTGATGTGGGGGCACAAGATTTGGGCACGGTAAAGCACAACCTGCCAGGATTCAGCAGGAAAATCATGTGTTGTGGCTTGGGGTGTGGTTTTTGTCTTCATTTCTCAAGAGCTCGACCCAGGAACCCGGGCAAATAAAAACACAGAGGGAAAATGAACCTGGGGAAAAGGCTGGAGCCCCTTGCAAAAAACGGGTTTTAAGGATTAAATATTTGTGCATGGATTGTTTCCTTGGTCTCACCTAGGCTGAGAGTGCTGAAAACGCAGCCAGTTTATCCAGTGTTTATAAGCCAGACTGTGTGATGGGATTTTTGACTTTTGGGGATTTTTTTAATACGTTAAAATTAGTGAAAACCCTCTCTGGCAACACTTTGGGGGTTTCTCCCTTTCATTTTTTCTTAGTTTTGGTTACACCGTCCCCTAGAAATGAGAATTTGATGGAAGAAGATGCCTGTTTTGGAAACGTGTGTTCTTGCAGGATAGTCTGAGCCCCAGGACAAACCTTTCCTGTTTCTCCTTTGTCCTTCACAGACCTTGCTGGGATGACAGGTCAGAAAGACCAGATAGCTGTCCGAGATAAAGGGCTTTGCAATTTAAGGGGTTGCTGGGATAGAAGTCATTCGGGGCAGTGTGAATGATTTCCTGGGTTTTTATCTGAAGCAGTAAAATCAACAACATCGATATTTTTAATGAAAGGAGCACAATGACCAAATTAGAGCTGTTTGATTTCACCAGTGTTAGCCTTGATAGCCCCGTGCAAGGACATTGTCATTCTGATGTGTAGAATCCTCCCTGGTTTTGTAGTACAACACATACTCTCATCCAAATTTATCTTGAAGTGGCAGGGGGAGTTGAAATGCCTTTTTTCCTTTGCATTATTGAGAAATACCACTTATTCGATGCGGAGACCTCCAAGTAGAAAACCTTCTTGCTTTCAATAGCAAATGCTGCTTTTCCTCCCATCACAGCTTATTTACCAGGCAGAGAGTCTTGAGTGTGATCTAAAAGAACACTTTCAATGGGTGATTTATCACATTAAGACGAGGAGAGCAGCTTTGTTTTGTTCTTTCATCTTCGGGCTGCAGCCAAGTGTTACTAAAGCTTTTCATCACTTGTCAGCCGAGGCAGGTTAAGTGTATTTTGTGGTTTTTTGGTTAAACAGGAGGTACCACTCTCAACGCCCCTTTTCCTCCAGGGAATGGGATGCTCCCTCTTTTCTGCGTGTGCTGAACTCCTTGACTTGCAGTGACGTCATGTTAAAATCGATTTCCTAAAGTTTTGGGAGACACCAGGCCGAAAATCGCAGCTTAGCTTTGCAGAAGAAAAGGGTCTTTTACACGGGGGAAAAGTGAATTTTTCACGCATTCCTGAATGAACTGGGTTTTCATATTTCACCTCTTCCCCCCCCTGCAACAGCCTCTTTCTTTTTCCCTGCACTTCTTATTCAATTCCTGAATCCACATTCTGGTCCTCGAGACGCTTTTCCATTTGTTTGGTGACTACTCAGGGTGGTTTATTCCTGGAGTGGGAGTGGATCTATTAATTGGCAGTAATTCTCCTCGCTCCATCCATGTGTAGTGCCTGGATTTCTAACAACTTGTAGCACTAAATCACTACCAGTTGTAGAGATGGAGTAAGTATTTCATCAGCTGAGAGACCAGTCACTCGATAAAGTTATTTTTATTAGCAGATCTCATTAAAAATGTAGGTGGCGGATTAATGTTTTAAATGTTTCAGCATTTCTGTGTGGCTTCTGACTAATGGAAACAGTCGCAATCATCACAGTTCTGCGTTGTTTACTACCTGTTCTCACTTATGATTAAGAGCAGCCATACAGGGCCACGTTTCCAAGCTGCCAGCACTGTGGCTGCGTGCTCTAAATTAAATAGAAAGCTGCTTTTGCTGGAGCTGGAGAAAGACACATTACGATGCTTCAAGTCCCCCCCACTTCCCTTGGGAGAAATAAATCCTCGTGCCCGTGCAGGGAGGGATTTTTGTGGGGCGTGATGTGCCCTGTGGCTGTTCCTGGCCTCACTTCTTGGCTCCTGCTGTGAACGCCCCACGAAATAAGTGTCCCTTTGGCACTAAATCCACGTTCAGGTTATTCTCCAAAACGATGTATGGGATGTCAGAAACTGGGAATGCCGTCAAGGCACGAGGAAATCCTTGGAGGTGCTGCTGTGCTTCCCTACGGAGGTGAATCTCGGGATAAATGTGGTGTAAATCCTTTTCCTCACACCTTCTCCCAGTTTTCACGCCAGAATATCCATGTTTTGGGGTTGCTGTTTTCCCTGCACTGTTTTGTACCAGCCTGTTGTTATAACCTGAGTGAATGAGGAGGAGATGAGGAGTGAGAGCAGCTGGGAAATATTTATCTTATTGAAAGAATCTTATCTATGGCTGCTGCTTTCTCTGTCCCTCCTTTGAGGTGGAGTGATTGCTCTCAGACTCTGTGCAGAGCATCAGTGCCCATCGTACTGATAAATGAAATTACCATTTGATACGGAGATTGTGGCCTTTTATTCCTGAATATTCAGCTTCCACTGGAAAACTGTTAATCCCTTTAAAACTCAGTGCTTGGTTGTCACAGTGTCGGGGTCGGACTGGTCTTTCCATGGAACTCCAGCCACTGGGAAATCGGTTTAATGGGCTCAGCAGGTATTTATTTAGGGATTGATTACTGTTATCTTGGGCTGAAACACTTCTCTTTCATTAACCTTCACCTTTAGAGTCACCCTTTCCCTGCTTGCTTTTTTCGCAGCGTCACTGCTTTGTGGGCTTTTGTGTAATTCGTTTTTCTCTTCCTCCTTTCCCAGAATAACTTTTGACTTTATGAATGAGTTTTAGCCAGTCACAGGTAGATAATTAATTTATTGGCGTGTTCTCTGAAATCCTTCCCGCGGGTTGGTGACAGTGGCACTGTCACAATCCCTGACCAGGGATCATTTTCCTGCTGCTGACCTGCCTTGCAAAGGAGAAATGACCACTCCTGTGTCCTGCAGTGGCTGTTGGAGCTTCATTTGGTTGAATATTCTGAGCTCTGTTGCACTCAGAGCTCAGAGGAGTTTGCTCAGGACACCTGGGAAAGCTCCTCAGGGGACGTGGATCTGCTCCCAAGGGTTAGGAAAGTCTCTCCTGCAATACCTTTCCCGTCATTATTGCCCAGGTGCTGTTTCCATTATTCCTTGGCTTTTCCTAGCTTGGTTGTGGATTTGCCTCCCTAAATCCCACGTGCTTCCCGTTCCACCTTCTCAGAGCTTTGATGTTTTTTTGATGTTTAGCTTTATTCTTCTTGCTGGGTTTCTCCACCGGTCATGCAGGCTGGACAAGACCCTTAAAATCATGGAATTACGGACCGGTCGGAGCGTGGGGCCTGAGCAATAGTGGTTGGTCATTCTTTGCATTTAGTGGTGACTTCTGAACGTAGAACTAGTGATATTTTAATTAACAGACCCTTTTTCTTGGCTGTTCTGTGTAGAGATACATAATTATCTCGCTGTCCTCTGCTGTGGTGGAAGGAGTTTGTTTGAAATACATCTGGGGAGAGAATTTAGAAATGATTTTGCCTGAGAAGATGAAAAGGATCCCAGTAAATTTCCCTGTCCTGTCACATAAAATAGCTTTACAATAAACTTATAAAGATCAGGAACTGGACAACTTCAATTGTCCTGAAAGGACACCACACGTTTAATCCTCTCGAAAGGAGAATCATAAAACCCTTCTTATCATTGCTTACAATGTGATTATTTTTTTTGAATGTGGAATTACAGAATCCCGATGCTTTCATCCATTGTGTTGGGCAAGAGAAGCCTTGCAGTGTCTGTGGAGCAGGGATTGCTCACCCAGCTGAAATAGCAATTCTCAGCTGTTGTGTTCGGTCTGAGGCTTGGAAAGGTGTGTGATACTTTTGCTTCATTATTTCGGTTAATTATTTCACATTAACGGGATGGCAAAGTGACTTAGGGCTAAACAGCTGCTGAAAGAAAAGAGAAATTACGATTCTTTCACCTCTCTGCACTTACACTGTGGAAGGGGGGGAGAAGGAGGGGTTGGAAATAATTCCCTGCCTTCTGAGGCCATGGAGAAAAATTGGAAAAGTTACATTAGGACTTCCCATCGTTTATTCCTTGGGAAAGTGAAAACTCGGTGAATTTTAGTTAACTGGCTTTTTTTAGCTCAGTCCCCTTATTGGTGGGAAATGACTGATTTCTTGGCTGTCACTTATTTCAAGATTGGTTGCCCGTATTTCACGTTTCTCCTCTTGACCTTCCCCGTGTCTGTCACCTGATACCTGGGATTTAAATCCTCTGTGACAGGATGTTCCTCCCGTGTCCAGGTCGCATATTTTTGGTGGTGAACTTTGAGGTGCCAACCTCAGAAATGAGTTACTCTGGTTAAATATCCCTGTTAGGCCCGGGCAGGTACAACCCGATTCAAAGGATCCTAATCTTGCTCTGCCTTGTTTTTTCCAGCCCCTCCTTCCAATAAATCTGTTGGGATTTCCTGCTAAAGCTCCCACATTAACGGGATGTTGAAGGGAAAACGTGCCCACTATAATGGGAACTAAGTTTTTGTTACTGTCGTGTTTCTGATTTAAATGAGTGTAAGTTGATCAATACCCACGTTTGCACTGGAAAACGCTCTATGGGAGAGTGCCTTTGGAAACTCAAATATGAAACAGCTTTAAATTATGCACACTTAATTGTGCTGGGTTTGTCTTTAATTATCCTACCAGCTCGTTAAAGGATTGCTGCACATTACCAGCATTTAGCAGTTAATACAAGTTTCTGTCCTTGGGGAGGTGGTTTGTGTTTGCAGTGAATTCGGGATCGCAGCGAGTGCCTGGGATTGGGGATTTCAGTGGCAGAGCTTTTTAGTGTTCTTGGGGGGTTTTAGTGCTGATGGAATGAAGGGATGGTCCGTTATGTTTTCATGGAGTGCACGGCTAATTTGGACTGTTGTAGGGTTAAAGGGTGTTTGAGAACCACTAGAATTTAAAAGTAATTGTATGCCAGCAATAGTGGTGTATTAAGAGTTGCAACAGTTCCTTGTTTCCTCTTCTTATCCCAGCAAATCTTGGAAAACTAATCATTAAGGAAGGAAGAGTAGATTGAATGGTGCCATTGAGTCCCCACCCCATCTGGGCACAAGGAATAACCTTTAATTGACATGGAAATCCTACTTGGACCTCCAAACTGGGAATCTGCTGCTTTTCTTTAAGTGGCTTTATTAGGAATTACTGGTCTGAGGAGCCCAGGGTGAGAGTTCCTTGATACCCAAAGCACACTGGGGTGTGTCATTAATTAATTAATTGTTGCAATGAGTTTTGTGCTGATTGGAGTTCCCTGGTTGAGAGCTCAGAGCTGGAGCTCCTGGGTGTGCCTGGGCAGGTGGGGATGGACCATCTCCCATGGATTTAGCAGGACATCTCAGCCTGGACACCAAGGAGCCCAGTTCAGATTGATTTCCATGGCTGAGACGACTTGGAGGACGTCAGGAAAGGTAACAGTGTTTTCTGGGTGTTAAATGGAATAAGAAATACATATTGTTTTCCTGGCCTAGCGGGAATTACTGCGTGTTACCTGAGTCCCTGTCATTTATCTGGTTGGCTGCTCTTTCTAAATTAAATTAAGCATTTGAGGATTTGTCTTTGCTGTTTAACTTCAGTGGCTGCTGTTCGTTCCATCACAGAATCATGGAATGGTTTGGGTTGGAAGGGACCTTAAAGACCATCCAGTGGCACCTCCCAGTGTGCCAGGGTGCTCCAGCCTGGCCTTGGGCACTGCCAGGGATGGATCCAGGGGCAGCCACAGCTTCTCTGGGCAATCCAGCCCAGCCCCTGCCCACCCTCCCAGGAAAGAATCCCTTGTTGATATTCAGGATTTTGGCGTGACCTGCGGAATTCGGACACGGACCCAACTGGAGCATTTGTTAAGCAGGAAGAACAAATCAAGGCTATTTGCACGTGCCAATATTTGCATTATTGCACGTCTTGGGTTGGAATGTGGGTGGGAGGGCTGGGAAGGCCCCCAGTGTGTGTGTGCAAGCCCCCAGCCTGACGCTGGGAAGGCACGGGGCTTTGTGCTTCGATATTTATGACTCTTAATGCACGGTTAGGAACTCTCCCTGGGACATCTTCATTGACCTCTACCTTTCCAAGGCTGCCCTTGCCCTGCCAGCAGCTGGGACAGATGTGACTGCTCCTCAGAAGTGCCCTCTTGGATCGATGCTTGGCCTGCCCTGCTGATGCTGGGCTGGCAATACCAGATACCAGAGGGAATTGGCTGGGAAATCGTTTTTTCCAGCCCCAAAAGGAGCCTTCCCGTTCCTGGGAACGCTCAGTGCATACCTTGGAGCTGGGTTCTCCAACTCCACTTAGACATTATGCACCTTGTTGTTCTTTAATGTTTTGGGGTTTTTTCCTCCCCCTTTGAATTTTACTTTTTTTTTTGCTTCAGCACAGTTTGCCAATCGATTGCATTTATCAAATATTACAAAAACAGTGCAAAAATCAAGATCTTTTAAGTGCTGCCCTGGCAGCTTCATTGGAATCTCTTTAACAATGTGTGGTGGAAGGATGAGCAGAAACCAAGAGCTGCTTAGTTTATGTTGTTATAGCTTATTAAAGGCCAGGCTGGACAGGGCTTGGACAACCTGGGCTAGTGGAAGGTGCTCCTGCCAGATGATCTTCAAGGTCCCTTCCAACCCAAACCATTCTGTGATTCCATGCCTTGTCTCGTCTCTCTTTTGAGCCGTTTCAGGGGTTTTTTTGCATCATTTCAATGCGTTTCCCCAAGGAGGAGAGTTGTGTGACAGCTCACCGGTTACCAGAGGACAACTTCTGACTTCACGAATCCATTTCAGCCAAACCTCGCTCTGGAGGGGCTGAAAGACTCAAGGCCTTGCTGTTTCTGTAGGGTTTTGAGACATCAAGCGCCTGCTGTAGCCCCAAATGCTCTGCAGAGCTCCTTGGGACCTTCCCCAGGGAGTTTCTGAGACAGCAGGTCCAGTCCCTTCGTGGTGGGTCGTGACAGGAGGACAATAAACCCGAGGCACGCGCCAAACAAGGGCTTTCGACCTGGGAGAAGAAGCTTTTCTGCCACCAGGCCAGCCAGACCTGGAAATATGTTGCCCAGAGGGGCCGTGCTGTTCCATCCTCGCCAGTCTTTTTTCAGGAAATCAAGTTTTTATGGCCTGAAGATGGTGAGATGGACTGGAGGACGTGTGTGGTGCTGTTGTGCCCTTGGAGAAGTTGCTTTCTGGAGCATCTCCCGTTGGCTGAGCAGTTGTTGTTTTTAATAGCAAAGCTTTAACTAAGAGGCAAAACAGAACTTGTTTCCTTTCTGCTGTTTTGCTGTTAATTCATTCTCCGAAAATCATCGAGCTCAGCGTTTTCTAAAAGGCATTTGATTGTCTCAAACCTGAGCGTCTCTTCATTAATAACTTAATGCACCTGCCCTTTCAGGAGAGTTTCCTGAGAATAAATGCTGCTGCCATTAATGATTTTTTGCAAATGAGGGACTAATGGGCAGATTGGCTGCAAGGGCTTGGATTAATTCCTCCATATCCCATTCCTGGTTTCTCAGGCTCCCGTTTTCCAGGCTGCAGGTGTTTGTTTGCTGCTCTGGGTGTAATTTTGGTCTCCTGCTGATTATTTCTTTTCTAAGAAGCAGCTGAGTGAGAGGAAAAAGGTGTGGATGTTGGGTCAAACCCTCTGGGAGTAGCTGAGGGATTCATCCCAGCCTCTGGGGTGAATTTGTGGTGGCTTCTCAGAAATTCTTGTCATCGTGTGAAGGTCTTGTCTTTGCCCTGGTTCTGCTCCTGGGTGGCCTTTGGAGGTCCAGGATGGAGCAGATTTTATATCCCTGAAGCCTGTTGGGAACGGAGAAGTTCTTCAGGGCCCTTCTCTCCTCATCAGTTGCCCCTGTAAATATCCCAAGTGTTTTTGGGCCCTGGGAAACACGTTGGCTTCATGGTTTATTTGTCTGATCCAAGAGGAAGAACCAACACTAAGGGTTAAGGAAATGGCTTTGCACACTCTTTGTAAATATATTTTTAATAGAAATCAGAGTTTCTGGGTCTTTAAGGTGGCTGAAAAGCCCTTTTCGGGTTTGTCAAAGGATGTTGGATGGATAGGATAGTTAACTAAACTAAATATATGTATTACCATGTCCTTGCAGTGTATGAAAGTGGTTTGAATAATGAAAATTGGTGATTTTCTTTGTAGTCCTTTTCCAAGTTTGAACCCGCGCCTGAAGGGGGGGAAGGACGGTGTCTTTCCAACGTTTGCAAAAGAATCTGTGGACAAATAAGAAATATCAAATCCCCAAATTGGTGTGTGATGGGAGCTGTGCATCGACACTGTGAAAAACTTAAAATATTCAAGGGGGAACGGCCGTGTAGTATTTTAATTTGCTTTTTAATATCATGATATTAATATATTAATATTTGAGCAGTCTTGCAGCCCCCAGGTTTTCACCTTCTGCAGCACTTCAGTGGTCGGCAGGCTGTTTTATTGCCCTGTAGTGTGAGCAGAAGCTGCCATCAGAATTATTGCTTTATCTACGGTCTTCTTTTTCTGATCCCCTCTCCAATAAATTCACTTCCCTCTTTCGAAGTGCTGCTTCCCCTGGACCAAACCCCTCCTCCCTTGGAGAACTGCAGTTTTTTAACCTGAAACATCATAAAGTTCCCATTTGGGAGCTCCCCAATTATATCTTACAATAATTCTATTGAATGATGTATGGCTCCACTTTTATTCCCTATTAGTATCTGGCTGATCAATGAGCAGCCTAATTGATTGTTAAGGTCAAATGTCTTTATTGGTTTTCTTTTCCCATTACGACTTAAGCCATTCCATGCTCTGCTGGACTCCTTGTACTCATTTTTTGCCCACCAGAACAATAAATTCCGTGCTGCAGATGCTGCTGGACAGGATTTTAGTGCTGTTGCCTGCCCAGATTTTCCCAATTCAACGGGGTTTTGCTTTTCCATCCAGTTTGTGGCAGGGAGTTGTTTCAAGGTTTGCGTGTTCCCCTCTTTTCTTACCTTTTTTGCTCACAGTTGTGCCCCCTGTGTGTCACCTCAGCATTCCCTGGGCCTGGCAGGATGGATGTGGATTCCTTCTGCTTTCCTTAAGATAACTGAATTAAGAGAATTTCCTTTAGAACTGATTTATTTTGGCTGTGACTCCCTTCGTAGGCTTGGGGGCTCTCCTGCTTTTCTGCCCTGGTGTGGGGAACTTTGGTCATCTTCCTGAGCAAGTTTTCTTCCTTTTTCTTTTGGGTTCTTAACCAGACTTTAATCACTTCATCGCACACAGTTTAAGGGAAGAAAATACTCTTTCTATGTCTGCATTTTTAAAGAAAATCAGGAGGATTTGAGGCAAAATCTTTGTCTGACAGCAGGAATGAGAAATATCGGGTATGTGGGATGCTGTAAGTGCTTTGTTGGGGAAAATGTGCATCTGAAAAGACTTGATTTTGTTCCACAAAGACATTTCCTTGGGTTCTCCGTGACTAAACCCCAGCATTTTGTGGCTTTGCTCGTTATGTCTCCGTCCCACCCCGCCCTCCCCCCAGATTTTACTTTACACAGACATATTTCTGAAGAAAAATGCCTTTCATTTAACATATCCTGTGCGTTGTTGCATTTTCAAAAGGTCGTGCTAACTGAAAAGCTCTTTAATGGGAGTAATGTTTAAAAGGGGTAATTTGAAATAAGAGTTGTGTGCCAAAATCCCCAAGGTGGTTAAAGCACAGAAAGCACTCCGGCTGCTCTGTAGGAAATAAAAAGCAAACAAACAGACCGGATTCTGCGGTTGTTGCTGTAATTTGGGGTGTTTTGCTAACTCTTCCTTGACTTCCCTTCTCGTTGCAGTTAGCAATGAAGAGCTGAAGAAAAGAATAGCCGAAGAGCTGGCCTTGGAGCGAGCCAGGAGGGACTCCGAAGCTCAGAAGAGGAGGTGGGTTCCTCATCGCCAACGTTTCAGTTAAATGGGGATTTCATGCTTTTATTTTGGGTGTTCATCTGCGTCCTGCAATTCCCGCTGAATTCTGTGCCCGCAGACAGTGGCAGTGTGTGGTGTGAAATGCAGCAGAGGAGCTGGAATTGCCACGGAAGAGCTCATCCAACCCGTTGCTCTCGGTGCCTTTTGAGCTCCTAAACCCGAATTCTGCGGGATTTCCAGCTCAGCCTGTTGGTTCCTCTGGAGTCCGAGCTGTGTTTTTGTGGTGCAGGGACAGGAACAGCACAGCAGGGCAGGGCTGGGCTCCTTGTGACCCACCTTTGTGAGCAAAAAGCACTGAAAATGGTAATTATTGTTATTTTGGTGAGCTGTGGAGGTTCCCCCGAGCTGCAGCGGCGTTGGAGTTGATTTATCGGTGCAGTGTGTGCTCTGAACGTGCCCAATGCTTTATTGCAACAGTTGGCTGGTAAAAAACCCCTTTGGTGTCATCTCTGCATGTTGAAATATTCCTCTCTTCGTGTTTTTCAGGAGTGAACGGCAAGGCCGGGTAAAGCCATTAATAGCAGCTGAAAATTCCTGTCTAAATTGCAAACAGAGCTCGGTGTCTGGTGAACTCGGTGGACTTATTAGTCCATTAGTGTGTTCATTTATATTTTCGGTGATTATCACAAATAGATAAGGCCACATTGAATATAAATATTAACTTACACATCGTCCTCCACTCGGAGAATGGGAAGAAAAGCTCATTAGGATGGATTAAAAAAAATGAGGTTGTAATTAGTGCTACTTAAACTGCCTGCATATATCTCAGTTGTTTCCTACACATCATCATATTATTATTTAATTGAGTTTGGTTGATGGAGTATATAATTAGATAGGACTATATAATGTCCCAGGGAAAAAAAAAGTCAGGCTTTTCTCTTTTTTTTTTATTTTTTGGATCAGCAGTAAAGGAAATCAATGAATTCCAGTGAAACGTGAACTGGGCTCTGACAGGAAAACTTGGGTTGTGTTTGAGCTAAATGGGATTAAAATATGGAAATGTTGGGCTTGCAGCCTCAGCAGGTTTTGCCATTCCAGTCCCTTCCCGTTGTCTTAAAGTGAGGTTGAAAAATCTACGCTTTTGGAATGGGAAGCATCAAAAGAAATTAATAATGATGATTAAAGAAAAGGCAAATAGCAAATCTCGTTAGCAGCTCCTAGTTTTGCCTCGTTTCATTCGTTTCTTTAGCCACAGCAAGGGGTTTTTTTATCATCATTTTTGCACAGCACATCCAGTTATTAAAATGTGTTTGAAACAGAGCACAGAGGCTTTTTTTGGGTTGGATGAAACAACTTTAAAAGCTGCTTTTCTCGAGGTCCTTATGGGCTGGCCCAAAAATGCAGGTTCTTTTGCTTCCACATCCATCTTATGCATTGTTTTATCACAGATGGTGTATTTTGCATAGTTACATTCTCGTTCCCTTCTCAAAAATACCGGTTCTTCCAATCTTGAGGTGAAATAACATTTAAACATAGAACTGTCTACAACTTTCAGCAGTTTGGTGTCTGATTCCAGCTGTCTGCTGGCTGATTTCGGTGCTGTTTCTGCTTGATCTGGCTGCAAAATATGTTTTACTCATTTCAGACTGGGCAGGAAGGTTTAACTTTACCTTCTGTATAAAGTATTTATTCACACACACGTGCCCAGTACAGGTGAGCTCCTCTTACCTCTGGCTATATACAGTTAAGATTGCTCTTATTTGGGGATTAGAGATGAAGAATCACTCTTAAATTTTGTTTTGATGCCTTTAACTCACTAACAGTGCCTGAGTTGCAGCTCTTATTACACCAGGACTTTAAATAGTTACCCATAAAGTTGTGGTTTAATCCCAGCTGGAGAACCTGTGTCCAAAACCATTCCCACACTCATCCTTCCTATTTCCATGTGTCTCTTCATGGATATTCTTCTGCTTTTTTGTGCGTGTGGTTGAGTTGGTGACCAACCCCTATTCCCGTGCTGAGAACGTGAAGCTGCTCTGAGCTTCAGGATCGAGGAGAGCAGGAGGAAAACCACGTGTGAACTTCGATTTCCATGGAATGGGCACTTCCCAAACGTGCCAGAGCTCCAGAGGGTTTGGACAACGGGACAGGGACAGGGCGGGATTGCTGGGGTGTCTGTGCAGGGCCAGGGCTTGGATCAGTGATCCCTGGGGGTCCCTCCCAGCTCAGGATATTCCGTGATTTCCAGTTCCACAGAGAGCTTATGGAAACCATTCCCACGGTGAACTGGAGGTATTCCCAGTCTCTCCAGCGAGTTCTGGAAAACAGGGATGTGACAACTGTCCTGTGTTTCCTAATTTTCCTTATTTGTTTTTCTTCACGTTGACCCCAAACCCCACCAAAGAGCCAAAGCTATTTCTAGTTTACCCCTCTTTTTTAGCCCAGCCCGGCTGTTGTTCCTCTCTTTGAGTTTTAACATTTGAAATGTTTCATTTGGGAAGTGTTTTCCCTTAGGAAAATGAAATTATTGTTGATTTGCAGTGGCTGCATCAGTGAGTGAGAGCAGTTAATGTGTCACAGCTCCAGAGAGGAATGGACACAAGAACTTGAGTTTGACAGGGAGAATTGTTGTTGGAGTTTCTTTTTATCCCCAAAATTAATAACTCTGGGGAGTTTCACAACTGGAGAATTGTGTGTTGTCACAGCTTGAATTTTGCCTCTGCTTGTTCTCAGCAAATATTTAGCACTTTTCCTAATTTTTTCCTGATTTCCCACTACGTCCATGGGTGTTAATGGAGAACTGACATGAGAGAAACAGGCCATTTTCCTTCTCCCATATCTGATTTCTGCACCGAGTAGAAATTTATCTACCACGTACACTGAGCGTAAAACTCGGACTTTTTCAGGCCTCTGGTGCTGAGGATGCTCAATAAATGTGTTCATAAAGAGTTGGCCTGGTGAAAGGTTTATACAAAGGGAATTGAACCTTCAGGAATGATGACTTGCCTTGTTCCCCCCCCCCGGAAAACCAGGGAAATTCCAGACTTGTTCCTTTTGCTGATCATTTACTTTGGGCTAATTATAGCTGGGGGGGTTTCAGCTTCTTGCTTGGCAAGAGTTTCTGGTTTTTAAACACCATTTGGCACATGGCAGGTATTAATGACGGGGGGGATGAGGTGTTGTTGCAGAATGCTCACCCGTCAGGATTGCAGGAGGTGCATTTGGATCAGATCTTCCCTACGTTTGTAATTCTCCTGCTGTGCCAAGTGACCGTCCCGGGAGACCCAGAGCATTCAGACTTAGCTGAACTTGGATTTTCCTGCATCGCGTCTGCCATTCCAACGCTTATTTCTGAGAGGGGAAATGCTCCCGTAAATAGGCATTTTAAGGCAGGGAAAGACTTTAAAACAGACTTCGATTTGGTGGCGCTTCAGTAACTCTGCTCTGCCAGTTCTAGCCCTGAGTGTTGTGCTTCAAATCTTACCACCAGTGATTTAAGTGCCAAAGTGTATCTTAAAGAGTTCTTAAAGACTTCAACATATCCATGTGGGCAGTCTCAACCCTGCAAGATGAACTCTTTTAAAATTAAGATCATGGGAACGGGTCAATTTGATTTGAGGAACACGCCTGAACTTCTCCAGGAAACTTTGTCTTTTATTATTACTATTTTTTGTGCTCTTGTCCACCTTTTTGAGCCTTCTAGTCATTGATTATTGGGATCTCCGCTACCCTCTCTTGTGTTGGCTTCTGCTTGTTTTCTGGTGTGGTCACCAAAAAGCCCATTAGAACAGCAAAGACCTGGAGCTGCTGGAGAGGGTCCAGGGGAGGCCCCGGAGATGGTGCAGGGCTGGAGCCCCTCTGCTCTGGAGCCAGGCTGGGAGAGCTGGGGGGTCACCTGGAGAAGAGAAGGCTCCAGGGACACCTGAGAGCCCCTTTTGGGGCCTGAAGGGGCTCCAGGAGAGCTGGAGAGGGACTGGGGACAAGGCGTGGAGGGCCAGGACACAGGGAATGGCTTCCCAGTGCCAGAGGGCAGGGCTGGCTGGGACATTGGGAAGGGATTGCTGGCTGGGAGGGTGGGCAGGGGCTGGGCTGGATTTCCCAGAGAAGCTGTGGCTGCCCCTGGATCCATCCCTGGCAGTGCCCAAGGCCAGGCTGGGGCACCCTGGCACACTGGGAGGGGTCGGGGTTGGAACTGGATGGTTTTCAAGGTCCTTCCAACCCAACCCGTTCTGCGGTTCTGCGATGGCTTTTCACAACTCTGACATTTTTCAGTGTTTTGACCAACTGATCACCTATGAGTTGTTGGTCCAACTCGGGTACCTTTTCTCTTGAAAACCACATAGAGAATGGTTTCCTTGCACAAGCAGACCATGGATTTCCAACCGTTCCCTGGGAATGAGTTGCCGGAATCTGCTCCACGTGGCTCTCTGGGCTCCGTATGATGTGACATTGTCATAGCTGGGAACCTTCCTGCAGCCCCTGTATTCCGACCACCCTTATCTCTTTAGAGCCAAACTTTCTAAACTTCTGATCTAACCCAGCTTTTGTTTACACCCAGGTGGCTCCCAGTAGGAGGTCATTCCATTGCGACAACTAATTTTTTACCCGTTATTTAATTGTTGTGCTTGAGGGAGGCTCTGTGTGGTTGAACTGCTGCTCTGCTGCACCCAAGCGCTTCCCCTCAGCCTGGTTTTGTCACGTCTCGGCTCCGAGTAGACTCGGAGTAGGCAGCTGGTGCAAAAGAGAGCAACAGACCCACCAGGGAAAACGAAGAACAAGGTCGGAGAGGAACCTTTGGGAAGCTGCTCACAAAATTGTTCTGTTGAGATCGATGCTGGGGCTTGACCTTTCACTGCACGGGGATGTTTTCCAGCTTCCTGCGGATTTCTGGTTCGGTGACGCGATTGTTCTGCTTTCCCGGGCCAGGTGTGGGGAACGAGGGGGAAATCGAGCGATCGATTTATTTGTGGGACTCGTTCTGTGTTTGGGTGAGCTGAAGTTATTGAGGTGGGTAGTGCAGCTGTGGTGACGACTCTTGGAAATACCATTTTCTTCCTAAATGAGCGTGGGTTTCCAGGCAGTCACCTGCGTTGAATTGGGAAAAGCTGCTTTTTCTTGTACGATTGTTCTCATGGGGGACAAAAAGCTCCTTTTTTTGGAAATGGTTGTTGGGCAGTTTTCTTCCACAGGGACCTCTCGATAGCGTTTGGATCAAGGGTGGGAAGAGTCTGGAAAACCACAACCTTCTCCACTGCTGCCAGCGGGACACAGAGCTGGGAATGCTCTGAAGGAATAGGAGCGATTGTTGCTGTTTTGGCTTGAATAGGTCAAGAATAAGAGTTTAATATTCTCCTTACAAAATCAGCCAGAGAGGACCCGAGTGACAGTCACCTTCAGGAAGGCAGGGATCGCTCTGACTTGCACCAAGCCTGGACTCCTGCTTGGATTTCATGGAGGGGAAACGTTCCAGAGAGAGATTCAAGCCAAGTTGGAAAATAAAACTGAGAGAAACTGCTCTTGGAGGGGATTTTCTTCACTGCCGTTGCTGCTCTTGAGTGCGAGTCACACACTTTGCTCGAGGGAGAGCTCTGCGTGTCCCTTCTGGTGGAAGGAGAGCTGGAGCTGCATCGTCTTGAAGGTCCTGGCAGCCCAAACCCTTCTGTGCTTTCTGTGGGCTGTGGATAATTATCTTTTTTTCAGACACCTTTATTCAGGATGGCTTGTCTTCAGCAAATGCTGGGAATCTGAACCTTTTTCCAGTAAGATATTCAGGGTTTCATTAAAACGAATTGGATATTTTATAGTGGCAGACAGGGCTTTGGAAGGCAAGGCATGGGTTGCATGGCAGCTGGGACGTGACCCTTGCTAAGGTGACGTGTCCCCGTGCGTGAACCTCTCCCTCCACACTGGAAGAGCTCCAGCTGGTAGAGAGAGGGCTTAAAATAGGAGTCGGGAGCGCAGGGAAAGCTTTTTGGGAGGGTGGGATCGGGTAACAGAGGGTGTTTTCTGGAGTGTTCCCTCAGGTCATGCCAGGCCGTGCTGAGGGCTCTTCATTTCCAAGCCAAAGCATTCCAGGGGTTGCACCCCATGATTTTTGTGGGATCCTTCCGACTCATGATAGGGCGATTCAAGGGTTTTTTTTAATAAAAACATAAAAAAGTTAAAACCCATTTCTTTTTGGGTATCTAAAGGGCCACTTCAGCCCCAGGGCTGAGGAACACGGAGACAGCAGCGAGTTTTGGCATCTCTTCCAAAGGTTTTATTCCTCCTGTTCCCCCTTCCCTGTCGTGCCACCTCTCAAACCTTTTTTCCCTGGTCTGATCTCACCCACAGAGAAAGATTTAGTGGTGGATTATGGGATTATGGGATAACAGTGCTGTGTGGCAGGAAAAGAGGGAATGAGGAGGGTCAGGACTGGCCCTCCGCAGGTGAGAGGAGAAGCCAAGGTTGAAGAGAGAAGGAATTCCGGGTTTAAGGAGATGTAACTCTAGAATGAGTCCCTGTTAAAGATGGGAAAGTTCCAGGTGTGTGATCTTCACCTGCAAATAGCAAAGTGTCTTGGAAGGGTGCTGAAGTTGCCTTGTTCTCAGGGGAGGCAGCTTTGGCAGTGGCAGAGCTGCCCCCGAGGTTGCTGTGCCTCTGATTCTCCAGTAACACCTTGGTGTCGAGTGCTCAGCCTGTGGAGAGATGGATCTTGGGCAGTGGAAATTGGAGAAAGCGGAGCTATAATTCACTCCTACCTTTATAAACCCCAATTTTCAAGGGATTATTTTTCACTTCCATTTTCAAACCTGCCGTCTCAACTGACAACTTCTGTGCCGAGTTTCGTCTTGATCAGTTTATTTCGAGGAGTGATGAGAAAATGACTTGAAGAGCATCCGCAAAAATAATATTGCTTCATAGATCGGATTCAAGGAGGAAGGGGGAAAAACTATTCCCCCCCCTCCGGCAATTTGAAACAAACCTTTGCTTTCAAACTGCTGAGCTCTTTCATTTTGAAAAGAGCAGATGCAGCAGAGGAAACATTTTAAAATAAGAATAATAATAATAATAATAAAAGATGCTTGAACTGTCACTTCGTTTTAAGGGGTAATTAATGTTGTCATAATTCCAGGAGTGTCCTTGCAGCTCCCGAGAGGAGGGATATGAAGCTGGGAGGTAATTTCAGGTGGGGTTCTGTGGATAGCTAAACACATACACAAATTATGGAGAGCGGTTCTGGCTGGGGCTCTCTCTGTGTGTGCCTCGGGCATGAAGGGAGAAATTTGCTCTTCTCTTCTGTCTTTATATCACACTCATCTATATGCACATAATTTAAAGGCTTCCTGAAGTGTAATCATAAAATCCCCTCAAACAAACCTGCCCCTCTTCCAACACCGAAACACCCCCGAAAATCTCCAACTCAACTCGGTGTCCTTGTTGCAGGGAGTGTTCCCAAGCTGGCCATGGGAGCACTGTGGATAAATTCAATTAACTGGAGGCTGTAATTGAGTTTTGAAATGGGTGTCTTGGATCTTTTGGTCAAGGAGTGGCACAGAAAATGACGTGGCCTTTGGCGGGGGTTTTTCAGCGGGCAGATGTTCTGCTGGGGTTGGAAGGCAGCTGGAACAGGGAGACGGATGAGTGTCTTCTCTGGAAGGTGTTGCTTGGACTTTGTTTGGGTGATGTGAGGAGTCTGGTGTTTGGAGGGGGGAAAATTGAGGCCCCGGGAAGAAAGGATTATGTGGGGCAAGGTGGAACATACAAGATAAATTGGGATTTCTCCGGTGTTTTCTGGAGTTTGGGTAACTGACTTCATGGAATCATAGGATGGTTTGGGTCGAAGCCCATCCAGTGCCACCCCTGCCATGGGCAGGGACACCTCCCAGTGTGCCAGGGTGCTCCAGCCTGGCCTTGGGCACTGCCAGGGATGGATCCAGGGGCAGCCACAGCTGCTCTGGGCAATCCAGCCCAGCCCCTGCCCCCCCTCCCAGCCAGCAATCCCTTCCCAATGTCCCAGCCAGCCCTGCCCTCTGGCACTGGGAAGCCATTCCCTGTGTCCTGGCCCTCCACGCCTTGTCCCCAGTCCCTCTCCAGCTCTCCTGGAGCCCCTTCAGGCCCCAAAAGGGGCTCTCAGGTGTCCCTGGAGCCTTCTCTTCTCCAGGTGACCCCCCAGCTCTCCCAGCCTGGCTCCAGAGCAGAGGGGCTCCAGCCCTTGGAGCATCTTATCCCAATCCCTTTCCCCTCTTTCTTTCATTGTTTTACACCTGGAAGGGATTTGTGATGGACCAACCATCACACCTGACATGACTTCATGGGATTTTTAGATCCCTGTGGTGACTGACACGGTCCCACCCCCAAAGCCAGCAGGGGTTGGGTTGATTTTGGCCCCGCTGGACTTCCCTGGTTGTCCCAGTCTTTCATGTGCTGGGGATCCCAGAGCTGGACGCAGCCTAAAGAGAGTAAAGCAAAGCACCTTCTGCCTTGTCATCCTTGTCACTGCTGTTGGACACGCCCCAAACTAAATTTAATTGTAGGAAGGGCAGGAATACTTGTCCCAGGTGTGATCTGCCACAGTCATGAGAGCTCTTGGCCAGCTGGGATGAATTCCTCCAAGAGCTGGGGTTGTGTGTGTTGTGGTGTAGGGCCCGTGTGGTCACGTTTGGACTAAACCCTTGTGACCCGATGGCACATCTGGGTATGAAGACCTGCCTGTTCCTTTCTGAGTTCATAGTCCATGGTTTGGGGTTTGCCTGGCATTTTTTTCCATGAGGTTTATTTGAATCAAGGAATCATTTCTGTTGGAAAAGTCCTTTAAGGTTGATTCCAACCATTCCTCCAACATTACCAAGGCCACCCCTGCCCGTGTCCCCAGGTGCCACATCCACAGGGCTGTGGAACCCCCCCAGGGATGGGCACTCCAGCCTGTTCCAGTGCCTCACCACCCTTTCCAGCAGGGAATTTCCCCACTCTCCACAAGAGGTGGAAGGCAAAACGTCTTTTTTCCACCATGGCTTTCTGGTGCAGAAAAATGATGTTTTCTGTTAATATCTGCACCATCTGAAAGCTTCAGAAATGGACTTTGAGGACACATGTTAAGAATGTGGTTGCTCCCAACGTCAGGAGTAGCTCCTGTCCCCTCTGGTGTGCAAAGTGAATATTTTCAACGAGTAAATGTTGGTTGGGGGTCACTGCACTTTAGAAGAATCTTTCTGTGTCGTCTGAGGCTTCTGTGAAGGACAGGACGTTGCCTTTCAGATGTTTTGCTTCTCTGTCTCTGTCCTGAGTTATGTTTTGGCAGAACCAGGTGAACTTGAGGTGATTTCTGTGGTTCTGTAGTCAGGTGAGTCCCCAGCTAGGAGAAACCAAGCAGGAGAAATCTCCATTTCACACTTCTCGGGCCCGAGTTGTTTTCCTGACGTCTCTCACTTCTTTTCAAATCCCCTGTGAGCTCCAAGTGATTTCCAGCCACTGCTTTCCGTGGCACATCCAGCATTACACTCATGAAATATTGAAACTCGGCACTCAGAGACATTATCCCCTCATTAATATTGCAGCTGGATTGTTCCAAACGTTTTGGGATGTTATGCAAGGCTGTCAGAAATCATTCAGGGGCTTCTTGGTGGCCTAGGAAGCCAAAAAAACCTGAGGAATGCTCTGCAGTGTCAACATGTTGTATTTTATCTCTAGTAAAATACAGGTTTCGGGTGCTCCACACGCTGATAGCTCCGTGGGTTTTTCCATAATTCGTAGAGCAGTGGGGGATTTTCCTGATGGTGGGCTCTGGGAGAGGAAATATTTGGATTTTGCTTGGTTGGAGGTAATGACAAATGACACAGTTCGTGCTTTAGGCTTGAGTGAGTTTATCTTGGAGCGCCGCAGATCCATCAGATTGTGCAGCTCGGAGACTGTAATAAAGATAAAACAACTGGCAAGTAACGATTTCCCTGCCACAAAGAGCCAGAAGGAAGTGTCTGGGCTCGGGTGGCGTCATAAATTCCCGATATCCAGAAATAAGGGCTGAAAATGCCACATCTCCATCTTTCCAGAGAGCGTTCTTTGCCGGTTTGGGGTTTCTGGGCTCTCGATTAAGGCACACCGAGCCACGGATAACAGGGTTTAGCTTTTCTCAGCGTGCTGCTGCTGTGTGTGGATTGAAAGGGGCTCCTCCCTGAGTGAACACCTGCAGGTGTTTTTGAGGAACAGCAGAAAGGGGTGTCTGGGAGCAAACAAAGGGGGGATTCTGGATTTGGGATGAAATCAGCGCTCTTGCTGCCGGGGCTGACGCGGGTCGTGGGGTGAGAGTCCTGGGGCACAAACCCACACGGCCAAAAGAGCAGTTTTCTCCTGTGCTTCATTAAAAAATGGATCTGAGCAGGGTGAAATCTGCTTCGAGTGCAGCAAAGTCGGAGCATTTCATTTCTTAGGGGGTGTTCCCATGTTTTTTGAGGCACAGAGAGTGAAATTCGTGGTGCATCAGAGACGTTTTCTGGTCTGGTTCTTGAATTTCTAACTCCGCTTCTGAATTCCCAACTCGGATTTCTAATTGGAGAGTGGAACTCCTTGGACCTGATATGTCCATTATTAATTGTAAGTCCTTAATGGAGAAATTATTTTTCCTCTTGTTTTGCTCTGTGTTATTTTCATGTTGTTGCTATTTGATTCCAATTTGAACGGAATAGTCACTTTAAACTGATATCTAGAGAAGATATAAAATTAGAGCCAGCAACTTTGCATATATATTTTTAAATATAGCTGTGGTAAATCTATTTATTCCTTTATATGCATTAATGTAGGCAAATTTCCTTTTCCTGCACTGTGAACAGCTCTGAGTTCCTCAGCAGGACAAGGGATGATGCTCCACGCAAGCTCCGGAGATCCCGCCAACCCCAACCACTCTCTGATCATCTGAATGGCCAAGATGAGCTCAATAATTGAGTTTATTGGTGTTTTTCGTGGTGCTCTTGCTGTTCAACCGGGGTTGTTGCCTGGCTGGGTCTCCCCCATGGGGACAGTGGCATCACAGCCGTGACATTGGAGCTGTTGTTCCTTCAGCTTTGGGCTGAATCAGTGCCAGGAGCTTGGGGAAATGCGTTGGTGGAGGAATCTGGGCTCTTCCGTGGCTGCAGAGGAAGAGGCAGCCAGGTCATCTTAGACGCCTTGGACACTTGGTGTCTCCGTGTAGCTCCTCCTTTGCCTGCTCTGCTTCAGAGATGGTCGGGGTGGGTGTTTTAATCACAGGGGTGGCTTTGATTTGGTCCCCTCACCTCTTGCCCACACCTCCAAGAATGTAAATCTAATAAAAATTGGCTCTTATACACGTGGGAGCACCTTCTCAGGGCTCTTTGCATCTCTCTGTTGGTGTGGCCGCTCTTTGGGAACTGTTGGGTTGGTGCTCAGGTTGGAAAGCGTCTGATTGAGGTGGAACATCCCGCCAGCGTTATTGTGACGGAAGTCACTTCAGGAATAAACCGGGCGAGAATTCGTCTTATAGCGCAACCTGACTACGATAATTTGACTAAAATAAAATCCCAATTCTTGTTCTGCCTCTCTGAGAGACATGAATCTTCCGAGACCCTTGACTCGGGATTTCCTGAGCCTCTTACGAAAAGCCCCAGTGTATGAATCTCCTCCCTGAGCGTTAACTGCGGGGCGCTGAAGTTCTTCATGGATGGGCTGGAGAAAAGCGGGGATTTGTTGCATTTTGTGGCTCATTTTGTGCTCTGAACCAGCGGAGGCCGTGAAATGCTGCCAAGTGTTCAGCCAGCCTTTAACTGGAGGTGGCTCTTCGTGCCTCACAAATCTCGCCCCGTTCAGTCAGCCCCCAGAACGGCATTCCAGAGTCTTTTCCAAGGCTTGTGCCGGGAGAGATGGAGAGCCGGGAGCTGCCTCAGCGGCTGTTGAACACCCTTCTGTGGGTGTAACACTCCTGGGCTGGAGTTGTGTGGAATTCTTGGAGCGTTCTTGGAATTCTTTGCCCCCCCTTTTCTTGCNTTTTTTTTAAATTTATTTTGTTTTATTTGTTTGACTTTTTCCCAGTGCATCCCTGCAGGTTCAGCTGATGTTTGCCTGTATTCAGCAGCACGTGCTGGTTGCCAGCAAAATGAGTGTGTCCTGTGCAGGGAAACCCTCCTGCTGGGGGCTGATGCAGGAGAACATTCCCCACGAGCGGGATCTGCCTCTGTTTGTTCCATTAAGCTCCAGCAAGCCACCCAATTATGTAACTCAAATACACGAAAATGACTACAAAATCCTGCTTATTTTTAGGTTAAAACTCGTGCTGAATTTCAATCACCTGTGATGGGTGTTTAGGAATTATTTTTTGTGAATAAAAGTCTCCCTGAATGGGAGTTCAGGGGATGCTTCAGGAATTTAGGTACTTCCAGTGGTGTGGGAACCATCCTGGTCACACAAGTGAGGATTGGAGTTGATAAAGAAGACTTGGAAGTTTTTGCCTTAAGGTGCAAGGCAGCCTTGGATGTTCTCGAAGGACATAAAATCCCTTCTTGGCTTGGATTGGGTGAAATTTGGCAATGGAATAGTGTCGTTTCCTTTATGGTAAAATGCCATGTGAGGACAGGGAAGTGTCAGCAAACCCCAAACAGTAAAACGTGTGTTGCCGGGTTTTCTCTGAGGCCACCCGAGTGCCTTGGTCTGAATGAGATATTTGGAAGAACTTCTTCCCTGGCACAGTTTGGTGGTGGATTGCTTTGGAGGAGGAATTGCCAACCAAGGGTGGCACAGAACCCTTTTCCCGGGATTTCCATCCCGTGGTGTGCTTGGAAACCCCCAACGTACCAAACCAGGACTGGCTGACCTTTAAAGGTCCCTTCCACCCCAAACCATCGTGTGGTCCTGACATCCTGTTGATCCCAGATCCTGGGGGTTGGCAGAGCTGCTGCTGAAGAGCTTTTTGGGGCTCCCTGTAGGGTCAGATGGGTCAGGAATGCAGAGGAGCTTCCAGGTCATGGTCTGGTAGGAAGTTTGCAGCAAGGGCCACGTGGAATTTGGGCCAAAGCAAAGAGCGTCCCATCCCTCTTAGCAAGGAAGGTGGATGGAACAGGACTCAGGGCCAGCCTTCAGAGGGTTTGTCTTGACATTTCAGAGCCTCTTATTCTGCAGGGTCAGAAAAACCAACTCTTTGCAAGAGAAGTTGAGAGGAGACATCACCAAGGGTTGTAATTCCAGGCACAAGGAGGAGGAGGAGGCTTGAGAAGACAGAGCTCGGGTCAAATATGGGAATAATTTGCCCAGAATTAGATGTAAAGATCTAATTAGGTGTGAAGAAGAATTAGATGTGAAGATCTAATTTTAAGTGGGTTTTTTTCGTTGTGTTTCGTTTAGTTTTGTGGCGTTTGCACTGTGGGAACCTGGCTGGATTTTTCAACTCTTTGACATGTAAAATGTATTTCATGTCCTTTCACGACTCAGCTGGGATGGCACGAACGAAGAAAAGACATTTTTAGGGGCAAAGCACTTGGAGGAAGTAAATCCAGGAGGGAGGAGGAAGGAGCTTCCTTCAGTCTCAGGAAACTCTTCAAGTGCCTCCTGTGCCTCTCACCAGCAACAGCTGCTCAGGCTTCTATTTTGACACGTTTTCCCTTTTTCAGACAAAACATGATTTCTCCAATCCAAAAGACAACCCAGCATGTTTTGACTGTGCCATTGATTGCGTGAAGGATTTGTTCCGTCAATCCCGCTGGAATAATTTGGGGGACCTTGGGAAATCACTTAATGGAATTTGGGCCGTGCCTGCATAATCTGACTTCTATTTTTTTTTTTTCTTTGCTGGAGTAATTGAAGATGCAGCTTAATAAACTTTGCTAAAGGTTCCCAGTTGGTTGCTGCCTTTCAGAGGGTTGGAGCTGAGCACTGAAGGAATACATCTTGTAATTGTCTTTTTTTTCCTTTTCCCTTCCCCACCTCACTTAAATCCATTCCCTGGGGGCGAATCTAATGCACTCTAATGCTGCTACCTTTTACAAAGTGACCCTCCTCATTAGGATTTCTTCTCCAGAGCTCCCCTGACAACATGGAAATGCACTGAGGATGCTTAAGCTTCCTCTCCATCAGTCTTTGAAAGAAAGAAATCCATTTAAACCCTGGAATTCCAGACCTCCATTACTGCTGAGTTGCCTGGTGCTGACTCTGTGCTGGTGTCACAACGCTCGGTGCAACAGATGAATTCTATTAAAAAATCAGATGAGTTGCACTTGGCTCCAGGACCACAGTGAAGATTTCAAATATGTTTGTGGTTTGTGGCATAAATGTTGGGAATTCTCTGGGCCTGGAGTCGCCTTTGTTAACTCTGTAGCAAAAAGTTCAGTAATTATTTTTATCTTATCCTCTCCACCCTCTGGCGGCTCAGTCTTTTTGCAGCTTGGTAGAGAGATGCACTAGTTGGGTTTCTGGTGTGTTGAGAGGTAGGAAAGCACTATCCCAGTACAGGAAAGCTCCTTGCTGGGAATTAGGTGTCCTGCTGGCTGGCGGGAGAAGAAATCTCCTGGAAAAAGGGGTCCTTAAACCCAGGAAAAACCAGTCACCCCAACAGGGGTCCTTAAACCCAGGAAAAACCTCAGCAGAGCTCTGTGTGTGTTCTTGCTACTTAGGGTTTCATAAGGCTCTTGAATCAGTTGTATTTTATCTGATTTAATGACTATTAAGACTTGCAGCTTGTCTATTTGGGTTTCCACAGTTAAATCTGGAATAAAGCTCTGGAATTTTTCGTGCCTCTTTGTATTTCGGTATCTCAAGAACCAGATAACAGTTAATCCCGTGCCTGTGCCCGCATCCTTTTTAGGCACATTTGGAGACGGTGCCTTGAGCGTAACCCTTCCCCCTCTTTGTGCAGGTTGAAGCAGGAGCAGATGTTTGTCCGGGATGAGTTTGGCAAACTCCTGGAGCGGGAGAGGATCTCGTCCAACGAGCACCTGACCCGAGCCATCCTCCGCGAGCGAGCGGCCACCGAGGAGGAGCGGCAGAAGGCGCAGCGCTTCGTGAGTGCCCGGTCCCCTCTCGTGCCTTCAGGCTGTGCTCGGGAGAAGGTCCAAGAGGTGGAAGAGGAGGTGCCTCCTCGCCGTGCCTCTTTCCCGTGTGCCCGCGTTGGGTTTAACCGAGGGGCGGCTCTCGCTGGTGGTTCCGAACCCCGCGACTGTGGCCCGGGACGATTCACGTCTCAAAGGGTCGTGTTGGCTCGGAGCTGGGGCATGGAAACCTCCTGAGGAGGAGGAGGTTGGCTGTTTTCCTTGGAAAACTGAGGTTTTAGTCCATTTTCGGGCAGGTTCTAACTTCACACATACAGCTGGCACTTGCCGTGGGGAGCCTCTGTTGGCTCCCGGAACAAGAGTCAGTGTTCTCGGGGGAATATGCCTTGGAAATCTCCCTGTACTGGAGTGTAAAGGGGAAACAAATTGACATTTCCAAGGAAAAAAGTTTAAAATACTTCTGTGAGCGTTCCTGTGAAAATAAATGGGATTACTCACGTCAGCAAGTGGATAGATATTTCACCCTCTGACTCTGGAATAAAATCCAAGTGTTTTCGGGTTTCTTAGTTGGTATCTCAGTGATCAATCACTCCAATAAGCAATAACTTCATCTGTGCTGAGTAAGTACAAATCTATTGTCCGTGTTATTTTTCCAAATCCCAGTTTCAAACCAAACCAGCTGCACCTCGCTGTTAATAACCCTTTCCAGCCCTTTCTCAATGCTCTTTCACTTGGGTGTTGAAGAATAATTGCAGTGTTGTAAACAGATATTTTGCTGTTTTAAAATAAGGGAACAAAGGGAAACGGAGAGGAATTATGACCAAGGTACAGCCTTAAACCCTTGGATTCTTAATATTGTGGGGGAGAGAGAAGGGGTTTGTGGCCTCGAGCTGCTGAGGAGCTGCAGATTCATAATGGGACTGTCATTTGCATAATCACTGGGGGGGTTGTATCTTCTTTTTTCGGTGTTATTAATGCTGCAGATTTGTCATTTCCACTGTACTCGCTCATGCTTTGAAGAAGATGAAATAGCAAGAAGCTTTTGCGTGGTTTTTTCTTTCTAATCTCGAGTGATTCTCACCTCCCTTGCAAATCCTTCTCCGAGCCACCTCTTTTATTTTCCTGCAAGTGGTCAGGTTTTATTCCTTTGGCTTCATTGCTTATGCTCCCTGTGTGTTTGTTTCATGTAGGCGAGCTGAATTTAATAACCTGTGACATGAGGATGTGTCTCTGCGTAGCCTTTGTCAGGTACAGGGAGTAATTCTGTGTTCTACTCAGCTGCTGCGGCAGCTTTCTGTTTTATGTGGCCCACGTTTGATTTGTCAGGCTCTTTTTGGAGGAAAGGAAAAAAAAAAGGTGTTCCTGGAATGTCAGTAGCAAAATAAATTCCTTTGCAGCTGCTGAATTGTTTAAACAGTGCAAAGGAAAAGAAATGATGGTTAGAAAGGAAGGGTTTTAGTTTCTCTTCACAAAGCTTGCTAATTCAGCTTTAATAAGTAGACAGAAAAACATTAGGTTGGAGTCACATTCCCATTCTTAAACAATTTTAGCCCCAATTGCTGCAGAAAGGAGTGATTTGTGAGTGTTGACATCCCCAGAGTCAGAATTAGCTCTTCCAGCAACTGGTGTGGAGCAGAGTGTCCGGACCCTGAGCCAGGTCCCCTGTGGGTCGGGGTGAGGATTTCATCACGTGCTGATGCCCAGTTCACCATTCCTTTGATGAAGACTCCCCGTGTCGTTGCCTGGGGGTATTCTGGACACCACTGACCTTCTTCATCCCACAGCACTGGGGTCGAGTCCCTAAAAAGGGACACTGGGGAGGTCTTGCATCTGCTCTGGCTTCCCCCCCGTGCCCAGATCCTGCCGCCTCTGGCGCGCTGGGATATTGGATCCTGGAACAAGCTCACCTGGGAGAGGGGAGGGTGGGCAGGCCCTGCAGAAGCTGTGGCTGCCCCTGCATCCCTGGAAGTGGCCAAGGCCAGGTTGGGGCAACCTGGGCTAGTGGAAGGTGTCCCTGCCCATGGAACACCATGATTTTAGGGTCCCTTCCAAGCCGAACCCAGTTCTAGGTTCATTATCCTGGTTTTCCAGGCTCAGCCTCACACCAGGCTGAGCTGCAAGGGCTGATTTGCTGGGGAACAACTTCTTTGCTTCTTTTCCTCTCCTTTTCTCCCCTTTTCTCTTGTGTCAGTGCAGGTGTGAACTGAGCAATTCCTTGAGAGATCCATCCCGGAGCCTTTCCCAAGTGTTGACTTGCCCACAACGTGCTTTAGAACTTGACTGGAGGGCGAGCTGGGGGGAAGGCAATGGCAGTGGCAACTGCTTCAGCTGGCCTGGCCACAAGGAGGGTGTTTTTCTGCCTTTAAATCGACTTCCTTTTCATTTGTGGCGTTTGCAAAGTGCTTTTACCAAGGGCCAAGTGCACCGTGTGCATCAAGTCCTGCTCCAGCGCCGCTGGTCCAAAATACGGCTTTTTCCCCACTTCCTTGGTGTGTAAATCATGTTTTTTCTGCCCATCCCTCTTGAAAGGTGAATTTATAATAAATCAAGTGTTTTATTTCAGCGTAGCCATGAAGAATTTTGGCGCTGGTGTGGTTCTCTGCAGCAATGACCACCCCAGAAGTCATTGATATTGTTTTATTCGCACAGACAGCAGACCCGTCCTTTGCCGTGTTTGTTACTGGAGGTTTGTGCTGCAAATCTAAAAAGTTGTGACTGGTCGAGTTGGGCACTGTCTTGTTGAGGGGCTTCAAATGTGGTTCATTGATGTTCCATCCCTTGGGTCGTTATGAGAGTCAGGGGAAGGCGTGGGGAATGTGGAGTAAAAAATCAAGAGCTACCCAAAGTGCAGAGGCCCTGCTGGATTTCCAGAGGCCCGGCTGGATTTCCAGAGGTCCTGCTGGATTTCCAGAGGACCTGCTGGATCTCCAGAGGCCCTGCTGGATTTCCAGAGGATCTACTGGATTTCTAAAGGACCTTCTGTATTTCCAGAGGCCATGCTGGATTTCCAGAGGATCTGCTGTATTTCCAGAGGATCTACTGGATTTCCAGAGGATCTACTGGATTTCTAAAGGACCTCTTGTATTTCCAGAGGACCTTCTGTATTTCCAGAGGACCTTCTGTATTTCCAAAGGACCTGCTGGATTTCCAAAGGACTTTTTGCATTTCCAGAGGACCTGCTGGATTTCCAAAAGACTTTCTGCATTTCCAGAGGTCCTGCTGGATTTCCAGAGGACCTGCTGGATTTCTAAAGGGCCTCTTGTATTTCCAGAGGACCTTCTGTATTTCCAGAGGACCTTCTGTATTTCCAGNCCTCTTGTATTTCCAGAGGACCTTCTGTATTTCCAGAGGACCTTCTGTATTTCCAAAGGACCTGCTGGATTTCCAAAGGACTTTTTGCATTTCCAGAGGACCTGCTGGATTTCCAAAAGACCTTCTGCATTTCCAGAGGTCCTGCTGGATTTCCAAAAGACCTTCTGCATTTCCAGAGGTCCTGCTGGATTTCCAGAGGACCTGCTGGATTTCTAAAGGGCCTCTTGTATTTCCAGAGGACCTTCTGTATTTCCAGAGGACCTTCTGTATTTCCAGAGGACTTTCTGGATTTCCAGAGGATCTACTGGATTTCCAGAGGTCCTGTTGGACTTCCAGAGAACTTTCTGCATTTCCAGAGGACCTTCTGGATTTCCAGAGGCTGTGCTGTATTTCCAGAGGCCCTTCTGGATTTCCAGCTCCCAGAAATGACCAGGGGTTTCCTGTGAGCACATTTGCTTCACTGAACGGGTTGTCCTTAGGACGCTGCACGTCCGACAGTGCTGAATTTGACTGAGCTGCCGATGCCATTGAAGTCTCATTTCCCTTTGGAGAGGCACAGAGCTCCCGTGTGCTGCAACCAGACCCTTCACATTTGGTCAGTGCTGTCACTGGAAACCTGGACCCACACTCATGCACTTCTGTCCCTTTGCCCACGTGCTGTTCCAGGCTTTCCTTGGAGCACCCGTTGGAGAGGGACGTCTCTTGGTGCTCGGGTAGCTTTTGGGTCTGCAAATTATTCTCTGCGCAAGGAGTTCTCTTAATCAATTCCTTGTTGCAAAAAAAAACACCAAAACAAAATCGATTTGGCGGAAGTGTCCTTCCATTAAAACACACTGTTTTTGCACTTCAGATCACTGTGGTAATGGGATTATTGGCGATTTTTCCCCGGCAGAAATCCTATTTGAGACGTAAAGTCCTTTCCCTTCTCCCCAGCACCCCTGGGTGACTGGGCCCAGTCAGACCTGCCCTTCCTTTTGCTCTCCTCAATTCCTTGCCTTTGCCAAGAGGAGGATCCCTATTTTCCATAAGAAGATTATATGCTGCCCCTTCCTGCTCTTTTTTCCCCCCCCATATTTTAAGGATGGGAAACCCCAGGGGAAGAATTACAGAATGAGTTAAGGCATCAGTTCTCAGGAGGAGAGTCTGTGTACAAACCTGCACTATTTATTACATACCTCATTTAGCTCATTCATCATTTTAATAGAAAAAGGAGTCTTTGGGAGATGATTCTGAAATAATTTGAAGTAAACTACACAGCCTGAGGCAGGATGTGATTGTTTCCTGCAGGGAGGGCCTGTTGTAAGAGAGGCTGGAATTCACAATTTATGGGAGGAAAAATCCTAAAGGCTCATGTTTGAACCTGAGATTTCAGGTCTGGGGCACCACATGGCACAAAACTGAACCTACTGGCAGTTCTTTCGCCTCTTGTTCAGTTTTATAACTTAGAAAGAAGACATTTTTCACACAGCCTTTCTAAAATTTGAGACTTTGGGGGTTGTAGGTCTATGCACACGGTTATTTTTGCCAGGTGCTGCTGGTTTTGTGGTTTAGAAATTGCAGCAAATAATCTTTTTGCGTCTCGTAAATGGGCAAAAGGAACCTGCTTCTGTCATTCCTGTCGTGGAAATCAGGAGGAGGAATATTTTGGAATATTGCCGCGGGTTTGGATTTTGGGGAGAAAGGTCTGGTTGTTTTTAGGAGAAGAAATGGGATAAAACCCACAAGTCCTTTACATTTGGAAAACACGCAACCCCACTGCACTGAATGTGCTCATCCTGGGTGGAATAAGCAGAATATCCTGGATATGGGGTGTGTCTCTCCTGGCACAGATTCCTTCCCTTACTGACTCTCCCTCCCTTTTTTGGGGCATTTTCCCTGCAGCAGTGAAGGTTTGGGGTGGAAATTCAAGGTGTTTGGGATAGGAATGTGACTTTTTGTCTTCCCTGGGTTCTTAAATAGGTAAAACCTACTCTGTGCAAATAGAAATCGATAATATCCTTTTCCAGTGAGAAAAGGGCCTTCCTGCCAGATATTTGGGAATCAGGAGTGATTTTCTCACCTGGACAAATGTATTTGCCAGGAAGAAATGATCTGCTGGCTAAAATGACTTTATTAATAAGTGAACCATTTCCCCCCACCTCGATACAGTTAAATATTAAGTGCTGTAGGTTGTGATCGTGTTAAGTAAATGTTCTGTTTCCTCTCTCGAGCTGCCTGGAAGTGCCCATGAACCAGGAGAAGTTGCCATTTACCTGCGTCTCTCTTCTCTCCCTTTGCAATGGCCATTCTGACATTTAAAATATTGGTTTCAGTGCAGCAACAGAAATGATTTTCTCCTTCTTTCGGTTTTGGCAACATGTTAGAGGGGGATTTTTTAATAATTTTGAGATGTAACAGTTAATTGCTTTTTTTCCCCTTCTATGTCAAAGTTTGACAGCTTGGAAAAAACACAGGAAAAAGGAAATTCTGAAGGCAAGCCAGGTACATAAAATGAGCATTTATTCTCTTTAAGATTTCTTTTTGAACGGTGAGAGGGATGTGTTTTGATAGTCAGGCAGCATTTAAAGCTTGTTATTTTTTAATTCTCACATAGCAAACCCCCAGATATTTGACAGAAGCAGAATTAATCACTGGGTTATTTCGGCGCCGAGATGAAGATCTAGTGCTTTACAAAGCCTGCTGCTCCATCAATTTGTTCTTTGGGTTGAATTCAAATGGAGTTCATTTTTATAGATTCCCTGCATAATCCCCTGCTCTCTCCTCCCTCATTCATTAACCAATTTGTTCGTGCTACTCCCTTTTTATTGAATGGGAGCAAAATTGCCGTGCTGTCTTCCCAAATGAATGTCATCGTTCCTTGTCAGGCAGGGGCAGAAAGGAGGGAGAAGAATCCTTTTCACACCTGCCTTCCCTCCTGCAGGGAGGAGTCTTGTTCCTGCCCTCGGGGTACCCTGAGAAGGATGTTTTAAATAACCTTTTCCTGGAGCTTTGGGCGCAGTGCTGGCGTGGAAATACCCCAATCCAGGCTGCTTTTGGTTATTCCTGAATATCCTGCCCTTGTGGGACACGACACAAACCACAGCAAGCCTCGCCCTCGTACAGGACGTGGGACAAACCCAAGCAATGGACTAAAACGTGTTCATGTGGCACAAATGTTGAAACGAAACACAGAAAGGCTCTCCCATCCCAGCCCAACCTTCTGCTGGGATTTGTGTTGCAGCTGGCACAGTGGGATCCAGAGCCCTGCCCTTGGGTCACAGGGGGCAGAAAGGGCTCCCTGGTTTTCCAAACCCCTTCTCAGAGCCCAGTCCAGGTGTGGCTGGATCCAGTCTCGGCCTCGGATCGTGTCAGAGGTTTGGATGGAAGGGGTTACAGGGGTGGGATTGGACCACTTCTGTCCTGCAGGTTTTAGTGGTTGGCACAGCGAGGGTTTGTCTGTGAAATGAATCATTATTACAAATGGTCAGACCA
>VWZF01007031.1:51296-68440 GCA_013396755.1 Sclerurus mexicanus | reverse complement strand
TTTTTTTTGCATTTTTTTTTTAGTAAAGAAACATTCTTGAAGGGACAGATGTCATGAGCTTGATGCAGGAATTAAGGCGGAAAATTTTCAATCATGTTTTAAATATGAGGTCAGAGCAGACAACAAAATGGTCCTCTTCACAGTTAGAACATGTGGGTGAAACACTATTCTTTAAATTTTTGATAAGAAATAAAATCACTAAAGAGCTATGAATTTCACAATCTGTTTTGTATTTCCTCCATTTCCTCTCTCCCTTATTTCCATTATCCTCTTGGTATGTGTTGCCTTTTAGACTCTAGGTTCTTTGAAGCAAGTCTTACATGCTTCTACAGTGCCTAGTACAATCGGGCCCGATCTCATTAACTCCTAATCAATAGAGTAATAGAGATGTCAATAATTATCATAGGACTGTTGTGTATAATACCACAGAGTTCAGTTCACTGTGAAACCCTGTTTCAATATAAGGGTACATCTCTGTTACTCAAGACAAAACCAGTAAAAACCTCTGAGGTTTTCATGCATTAAAGCCTTGGGAAAACTTGGCATTAAAAATAGAAAAAAACTCATATGGAATCAGGTAGAGATTTATAAACATGCTCCTTTCACTGTGTTCAAACTCAGCTGCACTGAAACCAAACTTTGATTGCAAGTTTAAAGCAATAAAAACGTTTGTTTAAAGCAATTAAAACTCTACTGCACTGCTGAGAACATGCGTGTATCAAAATACTTCAAATTGAAAAGAAAACTTTATTCTTCACAATAGAAAGCACTTTTAAATTGCTTTGCTGTTTAATCCCACCTCAGCTGCACACAGAAATTAACAAATCTTCTTTCAGACATCCCTGTTATTCTTCATAAGTCCCAAAGGTGTCTCAATGAAACTAAATTTAAAGCATGTTAAGTGCATTACAGGAAATCTGTTCCCGAACATACAGTCCAATTAAGTGACAACTGATGCCTTCAAGTCTCACCCATGTAAACCATACAAGGCCAAGGAGATTTTGAAGTTGAAATTTAAGGCAAAAAAAGAATATTCATTATTTGGTTAATCACAAATAAAGATTCTTTCCTAATTGAGTGCTTTTAATTTTGAAGCTTATCCTATGCTATAGTTGAATTACCAAAGGAAAAAAAAAAAAAAGTAAATCAGGAATTGTTGGGGGGCATGAAGGATGAGAAGATTTTTATTGCAGGATTAAACAGACAGCAAAATAAGTCATTCCAGAACAAGCAGTGATTTGGATTCAGAATGCCTTTTGTGTGAAAAGTTGATGCCTCCATCAGCTAGCATTTTGATAATTTTTCCTTAACACAGGTAGATTTGCATACAAATACAGTGAGGGTGGTATTGGGTACTGTGCCTCTAGCTTTTTAATTTCCCAGAGAGAGTCTCAAATATTTGCTGTCCACAGCACCAGTTTTGAATTAGATAGAGAATACACCAGAATTTTTGCTTAAATATTGAGTGACCCTCAAACAAAAACTGCACAATTTGACTGCACAACAGTTTTTTTCTAAAGCACTAAAACCAGCAGACTATGACTTCCTAGTCAACATTTCTGTGGCATTTTTAGTCTAACATACCTCTATCACACTGCTTCTTAAACATATCCTTTCCAAACCCAGAATTCCTAAACTGTTTATTCTTCCCTGGTATATGAGCTGTATCACAGCTCTTTGTTGCCTTTGACTATTTTTTTGAAAGGGGTTTTTCCAAATGCAGCGAGCTACTCAGAGCCTGATTAAAACACTAAACCTCTTTCTTAAAGGATGCTTATCAAAAAGAGGGAAAGAGACTTTTTATAGGAGCAGATAGAAATAGGACAAGAATTTTAAACTCAAAAAAGGTAGATTTAGATTAGATGTTAGGAATACATTCTCTGTTTTGAGTGTGGTGAGGCCATGGCACAAGTTGTCCAGAGAAGCTATGAATGCCCCATCCCTGGAAGTGTTCAAGGTGAGGTTGGATGGGGCTCTGAGCAGCCTGGTCTAGTGGAAGATGTCCCTGCCCATGGCAGGGTGGTTGGCAAAAAATGACCTTTAAGGTCCCTTCTAACCCACACCATTCTGCATTTCTATGATATATGATTCTCATAGATAAGTGTTTGGGACTGAAATAAGAACAAAATGGGTTTTTTGCTGTCTATTAGAGCAAACAAACCTTATTGACTTAAAGAAAATTCTAATGCTCTGCAGTTTAGACACGTAGGGAATGCAAAAAGATACTTCATTGTCTCCTGAGCAGGCTCTGCTCTACAAATCCTGCGGTTTTCACGCTACATACAAACATGTCACTTCTCTCAGCAGAAATGAGCAGGAAACCCTCCTGAAGGCCAGATGGTAAAACCATTCACCGAGCTTCTGACAATTTCTATTTGTGCTTCACATTCATTTCTTCTACACGGGCAGACTTGCAAGGCTAATACACAGTTTTTACATATATGTGTTTTGTGATATTTTCTTTAAATATGTGTATCTATATTTAAACAGAGCTGATGAGAAAACTAAAATATGATGACAAGAGGTCACTGTCAATAGTTTGCAGGAATGATTCAGCTGACAAATGTAACCTTTTTCTGTTAATGATTTTTAAAAATTACTTTGTTACAGTCTGATAATAGTTTTCAGCTAAATGAGTAAGAAGCTGTGATTATTACTAATCATTTCCAATATCTACTGTCTTAAGTTAGCAACTGATCACTTAAGCCTGGGCCTGGACAGTGTAGAAGAGTTTCAGTGATACTTTAGGTCCTTCAGTTTAGGATATTTTACATTTCACTTGGAATTTGCCATTGATTCATTACATAAAGATTAAACACAACTTTATGAATTTAAAAGGCTACTTGAACTATTTTAATGTCTGTAACAAGACAAAGCAAATTGCTTCATGCTTCACCATGCTATTATGAAGGAAGCATGGGAAAGCACTATGAAAAAGTGTTAGAATAACTTGCAAGAGATGTTAGTCTTCCAGCAAAGTAAAACCAGAAGAGTGTTCACAATGCAATCTTCGCCTTACAAGAAATCTAGTTTAATTTCCAGACCACAGAAGTCTGAGTAGTATTAAATAAACAATGATAGCCTCAAGGCATCATCTTTAAGTGGGTGCTAGTGGAAGAAAGGCTGTCTCACAGCATTTCCCAAGTGTTATGCATATTGACTTATACTGGCAGATGGCACATTTGGATCACAAATGTACCTTCTCAGAACTCAAATGCTGATTTCCTGGAGATTTTTTGTGGTATGTGGTTTGTTTTGTTTCATTTATTTGTTCATTTTGGTTTGGGCTCATTTGTTTGGTTTGGTTTAAACAGACTACATTTCAAAATAAGGCAAAATATCTCAGAAAAATTTATATTTTAGGAAGTGCTACAAAGCCCATGAAGACTACATACTAAATAGAGGTACACCTTACAGCAAGGAGGAGTAGATTTTCATACCCTTACTCACCTTCAACTGCATTTCATTGTGTGAGTAAACCTGTTAACTGGAAAGAGACTAGACTGGACCATTCACATTTTGAAACTTGACAAAGGAACCCTACCCTCAAACACAGAGCTAACTCTCCTGCTCATACTCATTGTATGTATAACTTTAATGACAACAAAAGCAGAGAAAAATATATCTTGAGCAAGACAATTCAGATATGCAAAGCAAGATCTGTATACTTATAGAAGAAGCTATAGGAGAAACCAGGTAGCCCAACAAAATCAAGGGTAAGTTGCCAGCCACAGTGCAGAGCTGTCAGGTTTTCCTCAAATTTGTATTAAGCCTTTTTTGTGATTCACTTTCTGCTAAAGGGATTCAGAAGTCAGCAGTAAGTTTCAGTACAGTGACATCTTAGAATTTTTGCAGACTTTTATTCATGTTCTCCTGCAGTTCTGACAGTCTGTAGAGTTCATGCAAGTTACTCTACACCAGGCTTTTGTAACCCAATGAGAAAAATACACGACCTGCTTGAGTGCACTCACATTATTCACATTGACACCTTGAAAGAACATTCCATGTTAATGGTACATCCACTTTTGTGGAGAGGACAGAAGTTCACCACTGAATCAAATAAGCTATAGAACTTTTACCAAATAAGTAGGCATTTAAATGGTAGGTAGTGAACACTGGTTGGCCCAGAGTAAAGACAGGCAAGATTCTGAAATCTCAGCACATAGGTTAGTTCTACTGGAATTAAACTGTAGGAATAATCTTCTTATAGAAAACCATTTTGGTCTCTACTACTGAGATTGGGTATGAAAATTAAAATTAATTTATGTTAACTAAAAAAACTCTGTATTTTCCTATTTTATTTCAGTTCAAAACCTGTGACTGTGATAATACTTTGAAAATAAAATGAAAACAAACCACTTTTTCAATGCAGAGACTGTAATTTAGTTTTTTGTTTCTCTATTTTCTTTTTCTTTTCCTCTCCTATCCTTTTTTTAACTGAAGGAAAGATATATCAAGCATTTTGCACTTCTGTCTAAAAATGGTTATACCTATGTCCATTCTCATCTCCTCAGCCCTCAAATCCATGCTTGGTTGCAGGAAAAAGCACTCTTTTCAGAGTTGTTCCTTTGAGGTTGATAGCTCTAATTTCTAGGAAACACAATAGCTTGATGAAGTCATAGTCATTATAAGGGACCAGAATTAGGTCACTTCCATAGATAGCTTAAGAATGTTAACATCTGCAATATCAAAGCACAAATTCATCAGCATAATCAAACAGGCTAGTTCAAGTAATTACTGTGCAAAAACCATAATCACAAGTCCTCTAACTAAACCTCAATATCTCCGTAACCCACATTGATATGACTGTGGCTTTTTGTCCTCTTGTGGCTAGACCACAAAAGGCTTTTATGAGTCTTTTATTGCCTGCAAAACATAAAATTGTAAGTCAAGCCTACAAAATAAACTTCTTAAACTCAAGCAATAAGGGTTCCAGGATTCTTTCAGAAACCGAAGCCATGATTTTCAGCTCACAGTCAGTATACACAGTTGCTTAATGAATACCATAGATCAGTTGAGGCAGTGGAAAACTAGATGCAGATGTCTTCATCACTGTCAGCCAAAGTCACTTTAAATTGCAATGCAATTTATGTGTTAAACCTATGTGTTAATTCATCTCATTATTGTACAAGAATCTTCTCCATGCTCCAAAATTTAGGGACAAATATGAGCTATACCTCATGAAATAGATACTAACAGTGTTAAAAGTACAGTATTACTCTTAGATTTGCAAGAGGCACTGGCAGAATATCATGTTGCTCAACAGAATACAATAAATATGCACTTGAATGATGGATTAATATGTCTAATTACCTTTCCAAAAAGGTATAGAAGATAAATGTTCCTTTGCCAAGAATGAATAAAAGAAACATTAAACTGGTCTCATTTTTTAGATTTTTTGAGAAATTTAATAACTGACTGCACTGGTTAATGGAAAAAAAGTTGCTAAATTGTGTAAGACATTCCTTATTTTGTTAAGATTTATTTTCATCATCCTCTTCTAAATACAGTGACACTACATTCTGTCATTTGTATTGCCTTCTTTCACTCCTAGTCCACTTCTAAATGGAGCTCCACACACTTAGAATATGTGAATATGTACATATGTGTGTGTGTATTTATTTAGTTATGAAGACTACTTGTTTCTCTGATTACCTGCAATCATCCCTATAATGTCTTTTGTTTATTAAGAGGGTTTGTCTCATAGACAGGCAAACATTTCTTACTATTTTTGCAGCTCCATTTCAGAAAAGAAAAAAAATAAGGTAACGTAATTGAAAGAAAAAGGTAATATAAACTATAGCTAGAATAATTAAATTTCTCTCTCAGGTTTTTGGTTTTTTTTTTTTTTTTTTTTTTTTTTACTTTTCCAATATTTAAAAAAGGAAGGAAAAAACCAACCAAACACACAATATTTTTTGTACCATTTTCCAGAAGTATGAACAGCTTGACTGGAAGATGGAATGGAAGACCTCTGGAAGGTTCCTTGCAAACTATATTGAAATGCTTTAAATAAACAGTTTGAACTTTTCAGTAAAATACTTCACAGAATTCAGATTGTATTTTTTCATTATTTTAGAAGAAATCTGTAGCAAACTACAATACATACAAAAGTAGGACAAACCATAGGTGCTATTTATGGAATATGTTTTTGTTATTTATTCCAACTCTCATTGCAGAGTACAACAGTACGAAAGGTTTGCATTCACAGTTGTCATGAAATGAAAGCCAATCCGGAAATAAAACAGGATTAAGTAATATTTCAAGCCTGTTATTGAATATTTAATTCTATTTATGGTTGGAAAATAGTATTAAAAAGCTCCTTTTCTTTATTAAAAAACTCCTTTTCTGGTTTAGATCACAAAAACTGGCCACCACCTCAACAGCTCTCCCATTCAAGTTTAGTGAGAAAGCAGTTGAAGTCCCCTACAAATAGAGGGTCTATCCTAACAAGCCTGGGCAACATCCACACTACAACCGTGGAGTTTTCCAGGTACTGCCATAACAAATACATAAGGTAGAATTACAGGCAGCACAACCCCTATCTCAGAGACAAAGAGAGGAGTCAAGACCTGGAAGCATGGCATTCAGAAAACTGAGAAAGGAGCATTCATTTAAATTTTGTCTACACATCAAGATAGACAAGTTTCAGTTTCGAGGAAAAAGAAGTCTTTTTATTCTTTACATGCAAGTCAGTTTTTTTGTCAATGAAACATCAATCATTGGTTTCTCCCTGTGATGGAATCTACCTGCAATGTTACCTACTGACTATTTCAAAAGAATCAAAATCTTTTTGAATACTTGAAATACACTTTATACATGCTTGAAATTGTGGTAATAATTCACATGTAAATATAACTTCACCCAGGCTTTTAGTGATATATTTGAAAAACAGAGTGACATCAATCTGAAGCCATGCCTGCATATCATTTGAATAGTATCAAGAGCCCAAACTGAAAGCACTTCTCTATTCAGAGATGACAATATATTGCACTAACACTAAAAACTCCTTCATAGTCTGAGAGCTTTATTAAGTTCTGTAAGAGAAGAGATACAAGCACTATTACAATATGAAAGTACAGTTACGATTAATTATGCTGTGGGAAAAAAGCAACACAACAACAAAAGAAAACAAAAGAAGTGGAAATGTTCCTATTTAGCCAAATCTACTGAACATACTATAGTTTGGGGAGCATGGTCACCTTGTCAGACTTAAGTACGCAATGACACACACATTCCCAGATATCAGAGTAGAAGATAGAGGATCCTATATTGCTTTTGAAAAATGCTATTTAATAACAATACATTGTTGGTTCATTTTAAGTTTTCTTTTAAATCTTGTGTATTATTCATGTCATCTGTCTGCCTAACTGAATCCATTACAACAAATTACCTGATCACTTATAAGGCAGTAGCATATATATATATATAACTTTTACTGTCATTTCGGTAAGAATCTCTCCATGAGCCTATCAGTGCATTTTACACCCATCTCCTACACAGCACTGTTACATGGTGAATAAACATATATCTGTGACAGAGTGACTACAACTATGGAGAAGAGAAAAGCTATGACAATTATCAGAGGACTTGAGCACCCCTCCTGAGGGAAAGACTAAGAGTTGGAGTTGTTCAGGCTGGAGAAGAGAAGGATCTGGGCACTTAGTTAAAGGGAGCTTATAAGAAAGATACAGACAGACCTCTAGCAGGCCATGTTTTGATAGGACAAGGGATAATGGTTTTAAACTAAAAGAGGGTAGATTTAGACTAGATAGAGATTTTCCATTATAAGGATGATGAAATACTGGAACAGGTTGTCCAGAGAAGTCATGGATGCCCCGTTTGTGGAAACATTCAAGGTCAGGTTGGACAGGGCTCTGAGCAATCTGCTTATTGCAGGAGGTTGAACTAGATAACCTTTAAACATGCTTTCCAACCTAAACTATCTATGATTTCCAGGCCCTCTAGATGATCTAGAAACCAGGGATTTGATGCATCTGCTCCTTAGAATTTTTTCAAGTGTCTATCAAATTCCATCCTCGGTTGCATGGGAAAGTTTCTACTGAAGCAGAAGAGTTAGCAAGGCAGTGAAGACATGGAACCATTCATTAGAACACTATGGAAGCCTTAGAGCACAGTAAACATTGAGCAGAAAGATGGAAAAAAATAACAGTGACCTGAGGTAAGGACTCTAATGGATTCTTAGGGACATAGAAACTGAAGAACAGCTTAAGACTCACTTTTTCAGATATGTACCAGTATAAAAGTTTGACCTTTTTAGAATTCCCATTCTGTATTCATGATTGCATCTTCATTACAAGGTTACACCTGCACAACATCTCAAGAAAAGCAACAAAGGACTCATACTGTCAACATTCCATGCATTTGCTTGGATCTCACTTGGTAGAGATGGGAGCCTCCCCAGGTAAGGCACAGTCACAAATTGAGAATTCCTCTCTGTGTGCTAGGGTTTAAAGTATTGAATACAACAGTTCCTTAGAACAGGCAAACACATGATACTCTGATGATGTATTCTATTCAGTACAAAAGAATCAGATCTTTACAAATCAAAACCCTGACCTCTATTCTTAATCTAAAAGATGAACAAAGCAAGAACAATTACATGAGTGTGGTTCTTTTTCTAAACAGCATAACCCAAACCATATCCTAGGCTTCCTCTCTCTCCCATCACCATAGCCCTATCATTCTTCTCCTTTTTACACTATTACTTACATAATGCTTACATAAAAATCTTTCCCTCTAATGTTCCCAAAACTTACAAATCTACAATATACAACACAGTGGTGAAAGCATGTTATAGCATCTCCCTACTATGTCAATTTACAGAGGATACAAACCATGACATTTCCTGGCTACCCGGTACTGTTGTTCAAAATGCACCTTTTTATGTTCTTTTCTCCAGTCACCTTATTTAAACTTTGGAACATCATTCCAAAAACAAGGCGGATACATGCCCTCCTGAGTGTATAAATGTCTTTTGTTTGCATTCACTTTTCCCTATGGCAATAGCTCAGTTACAAACCAACGCTCCTCACTTGTCAAATTAATCCTCCTCACCAAATAGAACAGACATTTTCTGTAAATAGTTCCCCCAAATCTTTATATGCAACAGAAACACTTCCTACATCCAGAAGGTGAGGCAACTCCATAACTCAATGCAGAGGCTAAAATTTGAAGTTGACAAAGCTAAGAATTTAAAATAGCAATTTACTCTAGGGAGGTAATTATAAATAAAATCAAATAAAGAATGTAAATTACAAATTCTATTTTTTTTTTTCAGGGGGATGGGGGCATTCCAGAGGGGATTTTATACTTTGTTTCTTTTCTAAAAGCTTGATGTTTGGGTTTTTTTTAATGTGCACTGTTCTGCAAAACCCATTCCATGAAAAGTTATGTTATTTAATGTGAACAAACCATGATGGAGAAGGAAAAAACCCCAATATTCTATATTTCTTTTCAGTCTTCTTAAGACAAGTGGGGGCATATGGAATTCTAATCAAAATGGAAACTGGTTCCATTCTTCTTGAACTATATATATTTAATAGGACTAATATAATGTATTTAAGAGAATTGACACATGTGTTTTAAAACCACATTCTGCACAAAAGGAAAACAAAGATTGTCTAGGACAACAGTGAACTCTGACACACCACATCTCCTCACTTCACAATAACAAACTTGACAAAGGTAAGGAAGGAGTAGAAAACTTTACAAGGCACATAGGCCTTGAGATTTGCAATTGGGAAAGCAGTGCAAACTTCAAAGTTAACTTCAAATGATGCATAACCAGCTACCAGAGTCCTCACAGGTCTGTAGAATTCTCAAAAAAACTAGATAAAAGCTGAGCTGGAGAAGTCTTGACATATGACTACAAGCCATATCCAACAGCAGCACAGAGCTGAGCCTGATACAGAGAGTTTAACTTCTGAGCCTCCAAAGTTTGGAGGTGGAAAATCTTCTCTTTTCTTTCTCTCTCCTGTAACTGAACTCAGAACTCCTGCAAAGTGTTCCTTTTTCCCCTTCTTCCACTTGAAAACAGTTGACTCATTGAGTCATTTTATGCATTATATTCCAAGAAATCAAGTCATCCTACCTAAAAGATCATTCCAACCAGGGTTGCCCTCAATATGCCACACAGACTGTCACTTGTTGTCAAAGCGGTACCTTGACAAGTGTGGCATGTAAACAAAAAGGGAGCATCACAAACATCCACAAAGAGAAGGTATTGAGTGCAGGATGATATAGAACCTTGACTGTCACAGTCAGCATAGTTACAGTGAAAAAGAAAGCACAGCACCCATACAGGAAGCATTTTAACAGTTATTTTATATTCGATCTCTTTATAATTACATCTTTGTTGACTTCACCTAAAAGCAATGGAATAAAGTATTATATATGTTAAAAATTCCTACGAAATAGTACATTTAGGGTATCCATAATAGTTGTATATAGTCACAGTATTAACTTTCTTAAAAAATCATTATAAGAACTTCCAGACAAGTTTCTAGAAAGGATGCAACAAACATCTAAAAAAATTCTGTAGGATGACATGATAAAGTTGTAAAACAAATAAATTGCAGGAATGACAATGAATACTCACCCAGTGAATCTCCATCTAACCTATCTGATGGGGAGAAAAGGAGAAAAATTTGTTCATGATAACTTAGTTCTTCAAAGAAGCTATTTAAAAACTAGAACAGAATGCTACCTGTAGAGGTCTCCAACAGTAACAATTCTTAACAGAAATTCACATATGGTTGAATCTGGAAAAAACTATGGACCAGATTTCTTACAGGAGTTACAGAATACTCTGAGTTGGAAGGGACACACATGGCTCATTAAGTCCAATTCTTAAGTGAATGGCCTGTATGGGGATTGATCCCACAACCTTGGCATTATTAGCACCACGCTCTAACCAACTGAACTAACGTCAGGGTCACTTCTTCAGGTCCTCTCCAGCTCTATTTTTCTAACATCATATGATCATTTTCTGCATCTTTTAAAAACTTTCAAGAGCTGAAGCTGTTTGCTGCCCAAATTTAGCAGTCTCTGGACAGAATACAGGGAACTGATTTAACAGTGTATTTTGTGTACATATATTATTCAGAAACATGTAGTTCTAATATTCCATGAGTAGTGGCATTGTTTTTTTCCTAGTGGCTTAATGTAACAAGGTGATCTGAAATAGAAACTATTTCCCTCCTAAAAATAAACATTTTAATTTTCTATGCAGTGCTTGTGCTTGAATATTACAATGATAACATCTAAATTTATGTATGAATAAATAATTTTGAATGGTGCTAGACTATATACTTTTTTGTGTTAACAAATACCCAATTAGGCATTAAGTTGTGCCCTCCAAAGTCCATTCCTAGAAGATGAAAATACCCCAATGTATTAATGAGTCTGTGCTGACAAAAACACATCTAAAAACCCTTTAAATATGGTAAAAAAAAGCCAATTATAACTCATGTTCTTTCACACTCAGTGCTGTTCCACTGTGAAAACAATGTTGCTTCAAATCTTAATTCTTGTTTTAAAGAGCGGCATTATGACAGCTAACATTCTTGATTTTAAGATAGAATGGAGAATATAGTTGAAGTGTTCAAAATATATACATTTGAATTCCCAAGCCAGCATTAGGGGCAATTACCGTCAAACTTGGTCCGCTTTCAAATTCAAAAATGAGCAGTACAAAAATCATCTCAGGAAAGTTCTAACATTACAGAATATACTTTTCTCAGAAATTCCTGGGCAACAAGTCAATAGCCCAATTTTATACTTTCTTTCATCCCCAAATATAGAAGAATTCCACATAAGAAGGAGAAAGGCATTCCATCTTTCTTCAACATAAAATGAGCAAAACTGGCAATCTCTCAGCACATTGTTACTTTTGATAGAAACTTTAATGCAAATTGATTTAAATAACATTATGATCTTAATAATATGCATATTTTTTACGGAAGCCAGGTCAGAATAAATATACCAAGAACAGTATTCTCCTCTAGCGGAAACTACTTTTTTAAAAATGTGTAGAAACCTGGGATTGTTAGTGTGTTAAAGCATTCGTGTCCACTTTTGAACAATTACACACAAACTGTTCTCAAGACAGCAAGTCAGATGCACTATTGTTATTCAGGTTCATTTTGAGCTCCTTTCTGAGCTTGGTAGGCAGAAGCTGCTCCACTGTATCAACAGCAGCTGTGCCTAAGGACACAGTCTTTCCAAGTGTCAGGAGATTATACTGGAAAATGTTTACAGTTTCCTTTCTGTTTAGTTACAGCTCTCCTCCTGTGTGCAATTGTTTTCAATCAAAACAACATTTCCTCTTGTGGGTACCACAGGTCGTCACCACAGAGTCAAACACAGGAAATAAGCAGCAGCTTGCCCAGGGAGAGTGATGAAGCATGGAGCACTTGAGACTGACAGTTTGAATATAATGGAACTTATGGCATGGCCCAATCTGAAGACAGCGGCCAGACTGTTTGGAGGCACACCATGGGAATGTGCATTGAGGGAAGGAATGCCTTGAGCACCAGAAGCTCCCATTCCCAGGTTCTAGTGGAACAGGAGTAACACACCTGCAGTTTCACCATTCTAAAATAATGAAGCTAAGATAAAACAGAAAAGTTCCAAATTAAGGTAGATGCAAACTTCTGTAGTTTTCATTTTATCATCTTAATCTGCCTGGTAGAAGTATCTGTCTGTCCATTAAAACACCATGCTTGTTTTCTTTGCCATAGTAATTTGAAGAAGTTGGACTGTCTTGCAATGACTCATGGGTCACGTTTTATATTCAGACTGCATTCAGTTAAAACTATGGTTTCCATACTAAATAAATAGAATGTTTAAATTATAGTTCTGTGAATTATGACTGCTGCCTAAAACCAAACAAAAAACCCATTAATGGTGTCCATACAGTCTGTTACATTAGTGGCGACAGAAAAAGGACATAGCTATCCAAAAAGGAACCACTTCTTACATCCTTCATGAAACCTGTGCTCTCAAACCAGGACTTCATGACCACTATCAACAGATTTAAGACAAAATGCAGTTTCAGATCTCACTTTCTTTTTGTAACACACTATCTTAGAGATGGTGGTTGAAATAAATACCCATACATAGCAGGATGAAGGAATATGGTTAAAATACCTTATAATAAGGTTTTATACATAGGCCACAGTCTTGTCAGCCATATTGCAATCAAAATATCCTAACACCACAACAGTTTGAAACTCAAGGAAAGAACTGATTTGGCATTATCAGCATATAACACAGACTCCAAAGAAATATTAGATACAAAATGTCATGAGGAACTAGTTTTCTTGATGTACATATGCACTGGGCTAAATTATCCACTCCTTGTAAATATCTAGCTTGCCATAGTTATGAATGGCAGTACTTACTGTACAGATGAGGTTTTGCTGTTTAGTAAAAAACACTTTTCAGAAAAGTTGTCATCAGTGTAAAAAAAAAAAGTCTTGGTAAAAAGGAATTTTCATATAAATCCTAGTGTTCTGTATTTATCAAATGCTTACATAACTTAAAAGAAATGCTAGCATAATTTGGGGAGTAGGAAGTTTTGGTTCATGAAGTGCTAAGAGACAGAAAACAGTTTATTGCTTACTGAATATTTTGCAGAAATATTTCCATAACTAAAGGTTACTTTTATTTCTATCCTACCTGTCAGATTTTCAGTATAAATTCTATACCTGTTCTGCAGAGTGTTTTTATCTCTGCCCTTGGCATTTTTTGAAAGAAATACTTTTGGACACCTCTAGTTGTCTGCTACTTGCCTATTTTTCTTTTATTGAGGTGGTGTGAACTGAGACCCTGGGCCTAAATGTTACTTTCAATTTATCTAGCTAACAATAAAATATATATACTTGAAAAGTACCTGTGATACTGAGGTAAAAAGTGATGATATTTTCCTGTGTTCTCTTCCTCTTCAGAATATATATTAATTAGAAAAACCCAGAAGTACTGGCCAAACAAGTCTAGTCACACTGTTTCGGATCCAGGAAAAAATTCTTAACATTTAGGGACTTACAGTTTTGAAGTAAGGAGTTACTACTTCATCCTCCTTATAAAAAAAAAATGGCATATGGTCTATCTAATGCTTGAGTTCCATTTGAAAAGTGTAAGTTGTACCTAGCATGCTTACTTACCCTCCTTAAAACATCTGTCTTTAATTCCTTAATCCCTAGGATTATAAATAGGAGATGAGGATCAAAGAAAAACAAATATTTTAGTAGTCTAAAATTTATTTTTATTTGGGGGGGTTAGTTGTTTTCGTTGTTTTGTTTATCTAGTAACCTAATGGTTGTAAATAGTACATATTCACCATAAATGAGATTTGCAGTCATCAACTTCTCAGATTTCCTTCTGTTTTTAATCAGCCTCAAAAGATGTTTTACACTTCTTATCTTCTTTCTGCTATGAGCATTATAAAACTCATAGAACATAAATGGAAATGTTCAGCTTTTCGCACTCTACATCCTAGTTATCTGAAACAAGCTGAGCTAAAAATGTAATGAAAAATCTTTTTCTGATGACCTCGAGAAGTCCCTTCCAAACTCAACTGTACTTGCAATTCAGGTATCATATATTACCAGTTGTAGAATTTAACTTATGTGAGCCTAGCTGACAAGTAGCATTAACATACATCAATGAACTTGAAGTAACACTGCAGCATAAGGATTAATTCTCAAAACCTAGTTATAAGAATAGAAAAGTAACTTAAACCTAACCTACCTTTTAATTACTGCTAAAGTTGCAAACAGGGAACCTTTGAGATGAGTAGACTATGAGTGCCAGCATCAGCCAACTGTTAGGCAACATCTGACCTCAAACAAGTCAGTAAAGAATTAGGTCTATGTAATTTATTACTTATAATATACTTTTTTCTGTTTGAATGATGCTTTCACAAGCACCCATAGGGAGATTTGGGTAGATGTTCAGGAACCCTTCTAAAACTCCAGAAGAGAAAAAAATATAATTACTTTTAAGACTGCATTTCCTGCTGCTGGGTCCAGTCTTCAACATTTCTATTTGGCAACAGTCATGATGGTAGAACATGGGAAATGTTTCATTTCAACAACACCTGTTTGTATTGTTAATTACATCAATTTATTGTTCTACTTAACTCTTTTTTGATATCTTTGACTGATCTTGATGCATTAACAATGTAAAAGTGCTCCTCATTATAATACTTGGCAGTCCTCCCTTGCCCTGACAAGAGCTGAGGTATGTACTACAGGTCCAGGCTCGAGACTACTGAGAAGATAGTTAAGACTTCCTACAAACTATGGCTGCCAGATTTGTCTCCTTCTAGTTTCTGGAAAGCAACAGTCCCAGTGCTTACATTTGGAACTGACTGCAGGCAGCCTCATTGCAAGTGTCTATCTGAATCCCATTCACGTTTAGAATTCCATTAACACAGAGACAGAAAGGTCTGTACATACATGTCATTTTTGATCTAGACTTCAAAACTTGTACCTCAATATTTAAATACACTGTCCCAGCGGTTCCTGTACTGTGAGAAAATTCCCAGTCACTAGAGGAGTGGCCTAGCAGTTCTATTTGTTTCTCTTCTTTTTGAAAAAAAACCCTATTGCTGTATCATGCAATCTCTTTTTACTTGTGGAAATTAAGCTTTCTGGTCAACAAATGCAAATATTTTAGTGAACCTTTCCTGCTATGCGTTTCTAAGAAGCAGGTTTCCTTCAGCTATGACAAACTCTTTGATAATAGGATTCCTGCCAGAGAAGGACAGGTTGACATCTAAAGGAATTTTGAGGCTTCTTTTCACACCATTAGAACATTTTATTTATTTATTTACTTTTTGTGTATAATTTGCTAGCCAGTTATTGGATTCCTTCAAAACAAAGCACTTATGCTGTTTTATTTCTGCAATACCATGGAGGCTATTAGCAAGTAGAATTGAAAACAAGTCAGATGAATTTAACCCAAGCATACTTATTCATGATAAATACAACTTCCTGAAGGGTTTTTGTCACATTTAGAAACAGGCTTATACCATCAATTTCCCTTATATAATGTACATTAAAACACCTTGTATATGAAGCTACAACATATAAGACAGATAGAAGACAAACGCCTCATGACAGAACATACTGTCTAATGGAGTTCAAAATAATATGTTTTTAAAGAATCTGTTGCTATTTTAATATGCAAATTTCCTACCACTTGAACATCTTTAATTGAGATTGTACTATTAAGCTTTTATAAGTCATTGTCATGTGATCAGAGCCCTGAAAACTGCTGAAATTAAATTCATCATAAAATTGACATTACTTTAAAAATGTGCTTCTCATGGTTATGAACTAATCACTAAGAAGTATCAACTGCCCTTAAACACATCACATTATAATAACATAAGGTCAAATATCTTTCTGTTTTATCCAACAATTCAATGCGTTTCTTGTATCAGTCTGCTTTGTTTTTGATGTAATGTGTACAGCATCTGACAATTTGTAACTCTGTGTCACTGCCTTGAATTTTTTCATGTGGCCAGCACTGGCTGTTTTTTCCCTAGACCCATCAAGAAGACTGGTTCAGTTTTGTTTCAGACATTGTGGCAGTCTGCAACGGGTAGCAGTTACACCTCCTGTTCTCTTCCTCTGCTTCTAGGTGGTACATGCCTTGAGGATCTCTTTCAACTCAGACTACAGCTGTCAAACCCACAGTGCGCATCTCCACCAGCCATTCTGCACTCTGACCTTGGTTAGAAAGATTTCCATCCATTTCAGTAATCTTTTTCTGTCTTCAACTGTTTCTTGCTCCCAACCAAAATTCTCCTGTCAAAGGCAGACAATATTCAGTTTGGAATGTCTAAATCTGAGTACAAGGACTTTATCTTATATATTGTTAAGCTGATTTTTATTTTAGTAGGTGGATAACAAATCAACATCTCCCATCTCGCCTGATGGTTTTCACTTGCTTTACTAACTGAATGCACCTTTTGAGTTTATAATCTTCTAGAAAGAACAGTAATATTGAGTACATTGTAGAAATTATGAAGAAATTCACAGTATTTGAATGACTGATGCAAAGACATTTTCCTCCCCCCCCCCCCCCCCCCCTCAGCTTCACTGCCAAGA
>VWZF01007031.1:0-47536 GCA_013396755.1 Sclerurus mexicanus | reverse complement strand
ATATATTCGTTATATATATAAGCACCATTCCAGTGTCGTGACACTTTAATCTGCCCCAAGGGATCTATTTACAAGAACATGAGTTATCCTTGCCTTCAGGGTCGGGTTGTAACACAGCCAAATTTGCTAATGTTGTAATTTTTTTCTCATCCTGCAATACAAGTGAGGAAACATGACAACTCAGGTGATCCAGTACTTCAAATGACCACCACTCCCTATGCACAAATGAATAGTAATACTTTAAAATACTTTGGTCATTTCAAGTTTTAAACATAAATAAAACAGAATTATGGGTTTGGATGAAGAAAAACATTATCATGTTTTACCCTGACCTTATCTCTGATCCGCACATTGGTATCAGCAATACTTTTCTCAGTCATACATTCCCATACAGTTAGAGACCTAATTTGCTTGCACTGAGATTTTGAAATAGAGCTAGAAAGATGCTAATTTGTAAATGATAAAATGCAGTGTACTCATGAGGAAAATGAATGATTTAACATTCAGAATTAGCATATTATCACATTTCACTGTTCTGTTTTCTCCCACACTCCAAGCTTATAAATATCAGCCATTATAATCAAGTACAGTTTACTCATGATGTTGATCTTTAATGATGCTGACTCAGCTTATGCTGATGAGATTTTAAAACTTGGAATTTTTTGATTAGATTGCAATGTTGAAGCCTGTTAGTATCAGCAGAAAGTTTCTGTCTAGACACAGAGCCCTGTTTTGGGGGTGGGCATGTGATTTTTATTGTTTTTCTCCTGTGCAATCTGACTATGTTACTGATGTACAAAGCAGCATCACCCTATTCTTTATAGATAACAGCAGCTCCTTTCAGATTCCAAGAAAATTCAGGCACCACCAGAGAGGGACAGAAAATGCAGTAGCTTCAGAATAAATATTAGAAAGAAATTCTTTACTGTGAGGGTGGTGAGGCACTGAAACACGTTGCCTAGAGAAGTTGTGGATGCCCCATCCCTGGAAGTGTTCAAGGCCAGGTTGAGTTACTTCTTCTAATGAAAGGTGTCCCTGCCCACAGCAGGGTGGTTGGAACTAGATGGTCTTTAAGGTCCCTTCCAACCCAGGCAATTCTATGATTCTGTGTATTTCACTGAATACCATATATTGCTACTTTTGGAGTCAAATATCTGGTTGCAGACACAACATTACTGATTACACATTTAGCTGCACTCAACCAACCCCACTTAGGTTCTGATCAGCAATAGAACTTAACACTGCTCATCTGAGGTGTAATCAAATCACTTAAGATACAAAGGGATATTCACAGATGAGATAAGTAAATCTCTATTATTAATAGTGAGATTCTTTCACATCCTCCATCCAAAAGTTTCTCAATGTCATCTGACTCCCAAATACATTTTTCAAGTTATTTGTAAAATTCTGTGTCTTCCCTATAGATTCCCATCATTCTTAGATCACTGTATGCATACAATTATACTTTAGAAATCAGTGTCATTATAATGACACATAATTAAAACAGATAGAAGTCATCTCATTGATCATATCAACTAAAGCAATTTTCCTAAAACACTGATTAGCATCTGTTCTACAGTAAATGACAAAACAAGCAANGGCACCACCAGAGAGGGACAGAAAATGCAGTAGCTTCAGAATAAATATTAGAAAGAAATTCTTTACTGTGAGGGTGGTGAGGCACTGAAACACGTTGCCTAGAGAAGTTGTGGATGCCCCATCCCTGGAAGTGTTCAAGGCCAGGTTGAGTTACTTCTTCTAATGAAAGGTGTCCCTGCCCACAGCAGGGTGGTTGGAACTAGATGGTCTTTAAGGTCCCTTCCAACCCAGGCAATTCTATGATTCTGTGTATTTCACTGAATACCATATATTGCTACTTTTGGAGTCAAATATCTGGTTGCAGACACAACATTACTGATTACACATTTAGCTGCACTCAACCAACCCCACTTAGGTTCTGATCAGCAATAGAACTTAACACTGCTCATCTGAGGTGTAATCAAATCACTTAAGATACAAAGGGATATTCACAGATGAGATAAGTAAATCTCTATTATTAATAGTGAGATTCTTTCACATCCTCCATCCAAAAGTTTCTCAATGTCATCTGACTCCCAAATACATTTTTCAAGTTATTTGTAAAATTCTGTGTCTTCCCTATAGATTCCCATCATTCTTAGATCACTGTATGCATACAATTATACTTTAGAAATCAGTGTCATTATAATGACACATAATTAAAACAGATAGAAGTCATCTCATTGATCATATCAACTAAAGCAATTTTCCTAAAACACTGATTAGCATCTGTTCTACAGTAAATGACAAAACAAGCAAGCTGATCATTTGCACCCCACATACAGCCTGCTCAGTGAGACAATTTTATGAAAAGTTTCCTTTATATCATTATCTGGTTTTCAGTTGCTATGCACATAAAGTGGTATTAGAAAACACAATCCCTAGAATCAAGAAGATAGAAAGCATTTTCCTTACTAAGAAAGTAGGATCGGGAAACAAATTACTGGCTTATTCTGTTGTAAAGTGGAACATATGAATAAAAATATGCACTCAAAAGAAATTAAGCATCAAAAGGGCCTGAGTTTTGTAAAACTTGAACTTCTAAAATAAAAAAAAATTAAAAAATAATAAAAAAGAACAAAACCAAAACAAATCGATAGAAAAACTTTGAAATAACAAGTTTGAAGGAAGCAAAGAGTTTGTGATAGCAAAGAAGAAATGTTTGTTCATAGGATATTTCTGCATAATATGCTCAGTCTTTCTGCATTTCATTTGGCTGAATAGGTGGGAAAGGAAACAGGATCCCAACCTGGATTAAATCAAACCTGCATAATGTAATCAAGAATAAGAAGGTATTATATATCAGATATAATATAAAACAGGTAGAAGTTGAAATGAGGAAAGGAAAGATAAGTCAAATATGGAAAATGAACATAAACTTTGTAAAAGGCTGAGATAAGACTTTTTCCCAAGTACATTAAAAACATTGTGAAGAAGACAGATCAGATTCAAAGAGACAGCAAAAATAACATGTTGACAGCAGAGATATGAATGAAAGTAAATGCACTCATTAATTCCATATTCACAAGAGGTCAGGGTCATCAACAGAAGTCATTTGTTGAGGACAAAAAGTTGTTCTCAATAAAGGAAAGGTATGGCACCAGAGAATGTTAAAGAAACCCCAGGACATACAATTACAAAAAAACCTACATGGCATCGATAGAAAACTAAATATAATGAGATGGCTCCTAATCTTTAATTCATTCAGAGACTTTTCAGTTATATGGTGAAAATAATAGGAAATCCAGTCTCAAAGATGTAAATAAAGTATACATTTAAATTATCATTTTGTTTTAAGTAGTCAAGTAAAGAAATTAAGTAAAGTTGTAACATAAAGGGACCATTAGGAATAAGATCTCGGTTTGTTACTTTGTTTTTTCTTTTTTTAAACAGAGGATGGTTATTTGCTTTCCTGTAATGTATGCATCCACATCCAAAGTTTTATGAACAACGCCTTAAAAATAAATATATATTAACTCAGGATTGTTGTGTGCATTAAAATAATAAGGATATAAAAGAGAGAAATGTGTAAGATTAGTGAAGCACTAAACATGTATTGTATCTGGATGTAAAAAACACTACCCATCAAATCAAGTCAAGATTCCATCACTACAGGAACACTCCATCTGCCTTGCTGCTATGATTATTCACACAGAAATCCTAACGCTGAACAACACAGCACTACATAAATAATGACAACTGCCTCCCCAATATTTTTCCCTTACTTGAATTAGAACCTTGCCCTCTAAAATAGAGAATTAGTGTCAACCTACTTAAATACCCAGAGAATTTTTTTATCATTATTATTTGAGGTAATTCCTAATGTGCTTATGTTCATTTTTTAGACACAGTCACAACCAGCAGAAACTACAACCCTTGACTAAGTAACTGCATAATGAATTCCAGTTTCTCTTCTAACACTAAAACAACTCAGAATTGGAGCCTGGAAATTATGTACATTGCAGAAACCAGTGAGGTTTCCAGCCCTGTACATACTTTTCAGTGAAGAACCCCCAAATCAATGAAGGACTAAACATATGCTTAAGCATTTCCTGGATAGGAACTGTAAATAAGATTAAATTTTCTAGGATATCAGTTTGACACTAACTGTAGTCAATGCAAATTTATTCTCTCTTGTATTTGTTCACAGAGCAGTCCTGATTTCAGTTGAACATATCTATCGCTCTCATAGCATAACTCAGCAATATTCTGTCTGTGGGTTGAAATGAGCAGTTACTGTTCATGAGCATTTCTGGATTGGTTACATCTCATGGAATTGCTTTGTTCTGCTACAAAACAAAAAAAAACCCAAACATTTCAAAACATTAAGCTCATCATATGGCACGAATAGTTAGAGAAGAAAATATTTATCTAAGAGTAAACATGACTAATAAAACATGACTAATAAAACTACCAAAACTACACCAATCAACAGCTTTTAAGAGGAAGTATATATGCCTTATTTGTGTTATAGATCAGTTGAACCTGGAAAAAGACTGTCTCAACTCTCATAGCTGCCTGGGTAGCTTAGCTGAAATAATTTCAGTTCACAGAGACAGAGAGGGAAAAATAGCTTTTCCTTTCCCTGGCTTTGTACTATGGACACTGCAAAAGCCAATGACCACTAAGTGACATTTTTTTTTCCCTCCCTGCTGCAAGATAGCAAGGGCTCCCTTCTCACTTCACCTGAGCTTGAAGGCTTATCTCTTACATGAGTAAAAAGTCACACTAGGCAGTTAAAAATGGGGGGAATTGGGCTGCTATGAGAGAACAATTAGTGTCTCTCATGCACCACAGGAGAGCTGCTTGCACACACCCCTAGCATGCTGACATTAGAAGAAAGGGAACTAGCATTTTCCAACACCACTTTTAAAAGCTCACTGAATGTGTAGCAGTTTACATACAGTTTTGCCTTCGATATCTTGCAGCTAGCTGAATTTTGAAGTTTGCATGGCGACCATAAGAGCATATACATATATATATATATATATATATATACACACCCCTTTATACTTACTCCATAAAATTCTGTTTGATTTACAACTCCCCTTTGGAAAGACAACCAGTCCTAAATTTATAGACTTCAAGTAATAAAATAAATCTACAGACTATACCACATCCTCAAATAAGTCTTTCAACAGCTGCAGTACTTTAAGTTAAAAACATGCATTTAATTTTAATTTACCGAGCTTCAGCTTCAAACAACTGGATCCTGCATTATTTTTTCCTGTGCCATGAAGACTTACCTGCTGCTGGATATCTCATCCCCATAAACATACTTGCAAAGACTACTCAAAATGTCTCAATACCCTAATTTTAGTTTTCTTGTTACACAAAATTATCTTTCCAGAAAGATTCATTCTTGCAGCTTTTTTTTCTGAAACCATACTTGACTTTTGCACAAATCTTTCAAAATTCTGGACTGAAAAGAGAATCTGAAAACAGTAGTCTAGCACTATGCTTAGTAATATCAAATAGCGAATCCAGACTTCCTATTCTGAGTTTATTTCATATTTCACACTTTTTAGCTTCCAGGTTCTAGTGAAGTTCATATTCATTTTACTACGACAGCCTTTAAAATCCAAATCCATACATTAAGTCTGAAGTGAGACTTACAGATGGCTTACAAATTTAAAATTTTAATCTCCATACAGTTACATTAGCCTAGAACTTCAGAGGCCTACCAGCTTTCAAAACTCATGTTCCTTATGATTCCCAAAATTCTGGTGAAGACTCACAGTGCCTCAGGTCTTGTCACAGATGAGGAACTTAACATTTATTTCATGTCTCCCCGCACAGTCGAAAAACTAAACCCTCTATTCATACTAAAAAGCAGTAGAATTCTGATTCCTTACAAATATGGCTGGAAGATAAGGCATACTCTTTTTATGCATAGTTATGTTAACCCACCAAAGATGTGAGATGCTAAGACTAGATCCTGTCTCTTTGAAGTAAGTATTCAAATACACCTATAGAAACACTCAGAAAAGGGTATGTACTTTTAGTGTATTGGTGGTTAACCTCAGAGTATACATATGTTAGAAAAATCTCTTTTTATTAAATTTGGAAAAATGGCAAAAGTCTGCGAAACAAAAGGAATATAGCGAACAGGAAAATTTAATTACAACATGTGTTGGGTGTCTGGGTCATGCAGGACTACCAGGATCACACCTTCTGATTCAAAGGTCGTGCTTTTTAAACATTCTTAAGGCCCAACACTCTACAGCATGGGAAGGGGGCATTTATTCTCCTCGGATTGGTTCTTCTGTGCCCCCCCTCATGTCAGGGGTGGACTTTCAGGCAACATGGCAGCCTCCATGTGCCGCATGGCCAGCCACGTGTCTGAGACTGTCCCAGATATATTCTTAGTTAATATGTAATTGCCCTATTCCCGAACACTTAATCCCTGGCATACATTCCAAAATTGGACAGGAAATGCCTATAGTTTAGTAACAATACTAAACAAAAATAAACCTTAGGTTAGTAACTCGTGTTTAGTTTATTCACTTGTAATAAAACCGGTTTTTCTATCTCTCATACATATACATATACATATACATATACATATACATATACATATACATATACATATACATATACATATACATATACATATACATATACATATACATATACATATACATATACATATACATATACATATACATATACATATACATATACATATACATATACATATACATATACATATACATATACATATACATATACATATACATATACATATACATATACATATACATATACATATACATATACATATACATATACATATACATATACATATACATATACATATACATATACATATACATATACATATACATATACATATACATATACATATACATATACATATACATATACATATACATATACATATACATATACATATACATATACATATACATATACATATACATATACATATACATATACATATACATATACATATACATATACATATACATATACATATACATATACATATACATATACATATACATATACATATACATATACATATACATATACATATACATATACATATACATATACATATACATATACATATACATATACATATACATATACATATACATATACATATACATATACATATACATATACATATACATATACATATACATATACATATACATATACATATACATATACATATACATATACATATGCATACAAGTTATAGAGGGAACTGAAGGAATGCTCTATAAACACCTCTAGGAAATGTTCCATTTGGTACCTCTTGTTTTTCTTTCTTAAAGATCAGAAAGCAAACATAATTCTTGCCTTATTGCTACTCCAAGGAGTCTGAGATAATACTTTACAGGCTACGTTGTTCATAATTTCTTGAATTAGGAATAGCTACCCAAGACTCAGCTTTCAGTGGCGTTTCCTAATTTAGAGATGCATTCTTAAGTCTCCTTTCTCTCTAGGCCAATGAATCTGCCATTATACCATGTTCCATCACAGAAACCTGGGAACAGAGAATATTCTCCTGGTATCACTGAACAATTCATCTAAGTATCCATCAGCTGGTATGATTTAGAATGTACACCGCACATAGCAAGTCCTAGGGAACTTTATGCACAGGACGTAAGCATAGTTTGCATTCGACTGCCTGTCCCTATTTTAACACAGCTTCTAATTAGGAACCATGAATTTCAGCTTCAAGTTGGCAGATTCTTAGGGGCACAGACCCCCTGAAGTACAGACCCCCTCTGTACTTCAGCTCTGCAAGTACACCCCCCTTTCTTAGACAACATCATCATACACTGTTATTTTCATATTACAAATAAACTTTCTGGTTTGGAACATATTATTTTAACTTTACTACAGTAATGATCTTTAAGTTATTCTGAAAATCAGTTTACAATTCCACCTTTTTCTTTTTTTCCATCTGGATGGTCCTGCATTATGTTCTAGGAGTATGTGTCTGTGAAAACCCAAAAGAAACATCCCTACTGATGTACCCTTTTTTTCCCAGGATCTTAAGATACACTACTTAGCTTCCAAGATGTTCACAAAGTCAAGTTTAGCCACAGTATTTCCCCCACCAATTTGTATTACCAAAATTTTAAGACAGAACATTTTACATCAGTATGGTTCTAGCAGATGATGGTCACTGACACTTATTCGCTGTTCTCCATAATGTGGATAGGTCCAGATTTCTCTTAAGTTCATCTATAAAAAGCTACTCATTAAAAGTCTTACAGCTACATAAAAAATTGAATATTATTCTCACTCCTAAGAGATATTTCTTCAGTATTAGAAACACCGGAAGGGGTAGTGTTGAACAGGGGGAGGATCAGTCTCCAGAAATAACAATCCAACATCTTTCATGAGCATTAAAGTCAGTTGAATAAAGCTAAAACGCAGAAAATAGGCTAACTTGAATTGCAAATGTAATCACAGATGGCAGACACTAACCTTAAAGCTTTCAAGGTGAAATGCACCCATCCCTGCACCATGCTGAGGATTGAATGCAGTGCCCTGAGTAGGCATTGTGAGAATGGAAGCCATTTACCCCAGCTGTGCACATGATAAAGACTTGTCATAAAGCCCCTCTCATTCCAATTCTATTCATGCACTGAGAGAAAAGCTGCATTTTTCTCCATCCCCTTATGTGGTCAGGGACATAGGATCTTCATAATAATGGAAATGGAAGCCTCTCCCTCCTCCTGTCAGAATAACTCTCAGTCATATAGCCATCTTGGCTAAGGGTCATGAAAAGTCAGGAGTCAAAGGTTGCATCTTATCTTGCAGCAGATATGCTGTTTTCTAAAGACTAAACAGGTTGGACCTTCAGTCATTCAGAAACAAAGAACAAAACATTTCACCTCCAGCACATAAACCCACTTGTTTCAGGTAGTGAGCCCCAATAGCCTCTTTCTTGTTTTTCCTTCTCTTTCTCTGTTTTATTCATGATATCTACTTCAGTGGCTCAAGCTGACTGCAGTGCAGCTAAGGATCAAACACTTAAAGCTTTACTTTCAAGCATCAGGCACTAGACATGCTTATTAATATTCACCAGATAATTTCCTACTTTGCTGATAAAAGTTCTCTCAAAAGAGATTTCTTTGGTGAAAAAAAAATAATCCATATACAGTAAATGAGCAAACAAACATTACGTATTATTTGAAGACAATTGTATGCAACAATGACCTTGAGAACCAAGAGACTAAACATTTAACATTCAAATAGTTCAATCCCGCTCTTTCTGCCGCCAGCATTTACATATAGCATATGAATGCTGATGATCTGTGACATATGAAATAAGCCTTGAATCATCAATCCTTCTGATGCAGACAGGTGTACATGAGAGCATCTACCAGAAAGCAACAGCTTCCATGGATGATGCAAGGTTCTGAATAAAATTGGAGAATGCCCTCTGACCAAACTGAAGCTTGGAGACTTGACATATTAGGTAGATAAGACACTGTTAAACAGAAACTAGAATTGTTCATAGGTTAATACTATATGCCGTTCTCTGATGTTTTTTAGTCCTTTATGCCCCAAATTATTAACTTCTACCATCCAAATACCTTTCCAGCTGTATACTACCCCTTCCCAAAAAAAGAGTTACTCTGAACCTTATTTTCAGCTACCATGATAACAGACTTGATATGTGAAAGCAGATTTCTGGCATTATATGTGCAGTATTCAAACAGATCAGTTGATGCAAGTATCTTAAGGAATTTTTGCATATAGAAATTCAGAATAAATGTGCTGTGATTGGGGAAGGTTTTGAGTAAGCATCAAACTATAAGCAATGAACACTTGTCTCTCTCAGAAGTAACAAAAAATTTTCACTTGTCAGTGGCTAGAAAAAAGTCAAAAGTACCAAACAAACAAACAGAAAAGCAAGAAATAGTGTCTTTTACTTTTTCTGTCCCTTTTTAATTAAATAACATACAATCAAACATCAGAATTAGACAATGGACAAGTTGATGAGCAAGAGAACAAGGAGGATTAAATGTGATACAAAGAAAGAACACATAAAACTTCAGAACCACTCTGCATCACACACATTTGCAAATCTTGTACCAGAAAGTCCTTACGATTGGTGAATATGTGCATATTAATAAAACTAAGCAAAGCAAGATAACCCTCCCCCCTTTGCCAAAGGGTATGTGTTATCTAGTCACACCAAGTGATCCTTATGCTGAAGAGATTAATTTTGTAACAATAATTTTATTAATATATTTAATAACGTAACTTTGAGGAAGTACATGTAAAGCTACAAACAAAAACAAAGAAACTAAGGATGCTTGAGCATCTTCTACTTAATTCCAGATGTTATGTTATGACATTTATGAGACATGTGCAGATGTTAAAATTATGTAGGATGTTTAAAAATTATGTTGGTTGAAAACTGAAGGTGAAAGATGTGGCTTTACTAGGAAAAGCTGCTCCATTTTATGTAATGGCTTTTCTTATCTGAAATAGTACAGCAGACTAGCATGGCAGAGTAGACTGAATAATACTTTAAAGTAGTTATTACAAATAACTTACTAATAACAACAAATAGTTAACAGAAATTGCCTTTATAAATTAATGATTATGTGATACGTTTGATAAGTTGTGAGAAAACCATTGTATATAATTATGTTTTTCATTTCATAAGTGAGTTGTATGTTTGGACAGGAAAGAAATAGATCTTCTGTTAATTTGTGTTTGTGAATAAAATTACACCAAGAGGAAAAAAAAGGCTTAACATAGATGCACCAACAAGAGTGCCACAGAAAGCTGGAAGGGAGGTTAAAGTGAATATCCTTGTTCTTCAAATGATCTATCAAGACTCAGTATAAGTGCAGCAGAGAATCAGGAGAAAAAGGATTTGGAAAAAAAAACCAAACAGTTGTCTTAAAAGTGACTGACAGGTCATGGAGACCCTGACTTGGCTAGGAAGGAGGTAAAGATGACTTTAGCAAAACTTAACCTCAGGAAATGAAGCCAAGGAATAGAGAGGGGCAAGGACGAAATCTGAGGAAAAGCGCCTCAGAGCACAGATATGAAATCCACTTAACTATGAAAGAGAGAAATGTAGATGCTCAGGGATATATCTAGAGAGTTAATGGCATAAAGGAAAACACTATGATGCTACTTTGTGTGTGAAGCAAAAGCAACAAAGAAGACATCTGCAATAAAAGATAAAAGCCAAAGATGGCAAAATTTAAGGGAGAAGAGAGCATAAGGAGTATATGAGGAAAAGCAATGAAATAAAGAAGAATATACAAAAATCTTCAGTTCTTACACCTACCAAGGAGAACAGAGCTCTGAGAGGAAGGAAGCTCATATCAGACTTTGTATGTAAATTATTGGCCCTCATTTTCAAAGCTTTTGTATAAAGAATAGATAAAAGTAATCTACAGAAGTCTCCTATAGCAATAGTAATTGCTACAAAAAGGATTGCCAGCAAGTAAAATTAACAGCATCACCTGAGCTGAAGAATAAATTTTATATTAAAGTATTTAAGAAAAAAAATTATATTAAAGTGTTTGAGAATTCTTTTTAGGCAGAATCTTTCCCTGGGGAGAGTAGTGTTATATAGTCGTTACACAGCAAACTGGCAAAAATTCTGTACCAGTACTTGCAGACAGATGCTCTGCTATTCTGCTACATCACAAGAAATTTTGCCATTGTTAACATTTTTATTGTTTACATGCTCTTTATTAACCAGGCTGAAATTCTTGTCGTGATTTGGGAATGGCATTCTCCAATTTAGTACTCCTACTAAAAATATGTGCTACTCCCCCTTCCCCCTCCAATTAGAGGCAAAAAAGTCAAAGATCACAGGTCAAGACAAGAACAATTTACTGGGAACAGTAACAAAACACTAAAGACAGAAGGTATAAGAAAAGAACCCCTCCACACACACCTAATACTAGACAACACCAGACAGCTCACTCTGCCACATTTTCTCAACAGGAAGGAACCCCTTATTCCTAGAAGAGAGTTCCTTTCCCCTACCCCCAGCAATGACATGAGGTGGTACAGAATAACCTTTGGATCCCAGCCACAACCTCTCCTAGCTACTGCAAAAGATTAACCCTGTCCAGATCAGAACTAGGACGGTTCTTTCTCACAGGAACAGAATGAGTACAAAAGACCTCTCCCAAGGACTTTGATTTGCAACATTAACTAAAAAACATCAAATAAGAGTCAGAGAATAAAAGCAAATTAGAGAAGTATGGCAAAACAAAGCATAAGGTATACAGAACCATCTGGCAAAAGCAGACTTCTCCCTTCCATTTGTCTACCCATTATCAGGTTTCAATTTATCAGGAATATCTTGGACAGAGATAGTCTTGAGGTAGCAACAGAAGGAAGGTAAGTTGTTTTCTCGGTGACTCCATATTTTTCTTTGGAGCTCTATCCTAAGAAAGGCAATACTAAAGAAGGAAACAAAAGTTCCAGGTCAAGAAAAGGCAGAGGATGGCCCTGTCAACTGTAAGCAGGAAGGCACAAGTGCTGAGATGCTTTGTGTCCTAATTCCAGTTTCCTCCCACCCAGTAGGAGAATTTCAGGACCCTCCAAACGGAAGGGATGCAATGTTTTGGTTAGATGAAGTGGACAAACTCTAGAGCTATCAGGCAGTATCTCAGGAGTAAAGTTTGGGTTAGACCTTGCAGACAGACCACAATGTAATGTAAAAATGGACAGAGTCCAAGCACGTTAGCATGATTCACATTATCATCTCCCTGACTCCAATACTGTTTGCTTTAAATTGCATCAGCAATTAATAGTGTTGTTTCAATCTACTTTTGAGATTAATAGAGATGCAAAGAAAATTTGTGCTGAACGTGCAATCAAATTTTTACATTTATATTTTGTCATAAATTCACATATCAAAATAAAGACTATGCTATAAAAAACAGAACTGTCCCTTCAATGCTCTGAGGTAATCAGCCCTATTGCATAAAGGAATTTAGAAGCTCCAAAACTATGTACTCCAGTAAGGGGGACCCAAGTAATTAGGTTTACAACAAGCCCCACATGCATTGGCATTCCATTCAGGAATGCCAGCAAAGCAGTATTTGTAACTGTATTCACCACAGTTCTTAAAAAGATGACTAGTCATTCATGCCATACATTAGTGTTTCTCCAGACCAACTCTATCAGTACCATAGGACTCCTGAACTGATTGTAGCAAAGGAAATGCATGTAGCATTTGAGAATGAAATCCTGAATACACCAACAAGTAGAAATATAAATTTGGGTAAATCATCATATCAACCCTTTGGAACACATTCATGGTGGACAACCAGAGCTTCACAGGCTTAATTGTTTACCACAGAGTATTGAGATGATGTATTTTCTGCTTATATATACTGCAATAGCTAAAGGCTGCACGAAGTTACTTAAGTAATTTCAACTGAGCCCAAAATAGTTACAGTACCCTAACTCTGATTTAAACTGACCTTTTATTTAGATTAACCTTTTTGGTTTGGTTTGGTTTGGTTTGGTTTGGTTTGGTTTGGTTTGTTTGTTTGGGTTCTGTTTCGGTTTGGGGTTTTTTTGTTTGGTTTTTTTTGTTGTTGTTGTTTTTTGGGTTTTTTGGCTTTTTTTCCACAAGGTACATGCAGAAGACTGGGCAGAAATACTAAACAGAGTGCAATATAATGTAAATATAAAAGTAGAGTGAAAGTAATTCCAGGCTTCATTTTGTCACAAAAATTTCTTCAAATGTACTGGAAATTTCTTTTGTCCAGACTTAAAATCTTCTCCATGATAAATGTGAAATCATTCACAAAAGAATCCCATGGAAGTCAACAAAGAGTAGTGATTAATCACTCATACCATGTCTAGAAGTCAAGTTCTTCAGAGGACCATCGTAGCACCTATCCTGTGTAATAGCTTTATCAATGATCTGGAGAACAGGCAAACTGTACCATCTCTGTCAGATCTCTTACTAAGAGTTTAGCTGCCCCAAGGCCAGTGCTGATAAGGTGCAGCCACGTAACATTCTGGAAAGATCTCAGAGAAAAAAGAACCAAAAAAAGCCTCACTTGGTATTTTCCCCCTACACGCTTTACAGAAGGAGGGAAATGAAATGCAAAATGCTAGCACAAAGCTTAATATGTCAGATATATATTTATCTAAGTAGCAACATGCTTTTTAAAAAAAAAATCAGAAATTAAAAGCTTGCAAAATTGATAAAAAGTCATAATATCAGCAGAGTTTAACACAGGATGTGTCATAGTAGAAAAAATTAAGGAGGGAGAGACTAGAATACTCGACTTTGACATATTTGAATGTATAACGTGTCTTCTGGGATATTACGTAGAGTGCAAATACCGTATGATTGAGATGTACTGGGGATCTTGCTCTCAAGATTAGCAAGAAGGTCTAAGGCAGATAAAGAACTCCACAGTAAGGCACAGTTCAGCAATTTTAAAAAGATGGAAGTATTATCAGGATTAATTAACTAAGCAATTAGAGTGTAAAAGAAAATACTCAGGCACTTGACATATTCACACAACTCTAGGTTCAAACAAAGAACATGACAACCTATCAGTACCAAAGTCTGTCAACTATAGGCTTTCTGTCACCAGTGAATGTCACATACTTGCAATTTATTATAAATACCAACAAAACACCAAAGTAACTATTTTAGCATTACTTTAAAAAATGCCTCTTTGAGTTTGGTACCCTTTGGATCCAAAATTGTTTCTGAAATTGGTATATGTAATACTAGCAAAAAATGACAGGAATCAAGTCATCGTCAGCAACATTTCAGGAGAAGAAAAGAAAATGACAACAGCCTAATGAAACTGAAAACACTGTAAATTTTCTTGCAAAATGTCAATCAGTATATACTAAGCAAGTTACTTTGGTCACATCTTCAAAAGAGGAGACATCAAGTTTGATTGGATAAAAAACATCAGTTCCAAACACTCAACCAAGATCCACAGAAATCAAAGCACCCTCAAGAGAAAGACAGAAGCGTGATAACTGACACTACAGATACTACAACAATGTACACTTCAACTGATGTACCATCTCTCTAGGTAGTAGAGAAACACAAATTCCCTGCTGGATTTTCATTCTGATGAGCACTCTAAATTTAGAGTGTGATACAAATGAAATAAATTATTTGATCAAGATTATAAAGGAAGAACACAGAAGAACACAAATGGAACCCAAGCCTTAGCTAGATACTCAGGAATTGGTTTCTTCCTTTTGGCCATGCTTGAACTGAGAACAGTAATCAACATATACCACAGATTGAAATTCAACAAAATTAAATTACACAAATGGCCCTCAGGCCATAATCTGACTATCAAAAATCCCTTTGTTGTAGTGAGCAAGGAGGAACTTGAAAATGCAAAGTTGTAGGTATGCAACTGAAGTCCTAACCTAGTAGTAGTTGTATATTCCACTGCTGTGCTCAGGAATAGCCTCATCATTTGATCTTGTCTTCTCTCCTCAAAAAAAAAGCTATATCCTAAAAAAAATTTGCATCTCAAACCCAGAAAATTCTTGCCACTATTTAGGAGATAAAAATCCACATTGCAAGTAGGCAGCTTTTCTTATTAACCTTTTACACTCCTTTCCATTTCATGAGGTCTTCATTAGTTCCATAATTAAATAAGCCTTTAAAGGGCAGAGTGTAAGGATTTAGATGAAGTAGATAACCTCAAATGTTTTTTTTCCCTACAAAATCTGTAATGATCATACCAAGAGTTCTGTAAATGCTATGAGGATAATGGAATGCTAATATTTCTTTGAATAACATAACCCACATGTGACTTTTCTTTCAGTTTAACTACAAGTGCTACATGGTGCTGCACTACCAACACCTATCAATGCTTACTTTGTACTAGGTGATTAAGAGCATCAATGAAAGTTTTCATCTATTTGTAAACATCCAAAGCCACATTTGTTCAGCTATTCAAGGACAAAATATTTTTTATGAATGTTCATCTGTATGCAAAGTTCAGGTTGATTGCCAAAATCCTAAATACAGAAGCACAATGTATAAGTATGAATACTCATTTTCTAAACAATGCTTCCAGACAAATATTCCTGACATTTTCTGAGATAGGGAGCTTTGGCTAAGGATATCAGGTGTGGTTCCATTCTGAACTCAATGCACATTGAAGTTCCCCTGTGTGTAAGCAGAAGTATATAAATGGTCTAGAATCCATAACTCTGTGAGTTTAGAAAAAAAAAAAATTAAAATGATATCCTTGCATTCTGAAAATAAATGGAATATACCAACCTCAGAAGCACTACAACATCTAGGCTGTGAAAACCTTCCATTATGACGTATTGATGAAAAACTGTTTTCCTGCCTAAAATAATAATTGTCATTTAAAAAGACTACCTTGTTTGTATATTGCATACTATAAGGTATGCCTCAGAATTGTTTATCAAACATGTCCTACAGTTCTAAACCAATTCTTCATGTATATGAAAATCTGCCTTGTTTATAGTCTTTGAAGTCAACCCTAAGGGAATATTCACATACATACTCTAATGCTGATTATTTTATCAGCCACAGAAGCAAAAAGTGCTTTATCACAAGACACCAACTAATGCAAAAACAAAAAGCCCTTCACTTTTAGGTCTGATATTGAAAGGAACTCAGTTACAAAATAATTAATGAGAACTGTAGCTTCTGTAATGCACATTGTGAATATATACTCCCTGATGTTTTGTTAAAAAAAGTGCTCCATTAGGATTACAAAGGAAAAATGTATTTTGTTTTTCTTTTCTGCTGCTGAAGTGTTGTATACATATTACTACCCTTTCATGTGCCATACACAGCTGCACAGCACTTTTATGAGACACGCAACCTACGGACTAAATGATAACATAAGTCATATGAGTAGTGATTAATAAAAGGCTGTTGTAACACTGTACCAATTATTCAAATTTTGATTCTAGAGACCCATATTAACAATATATTTGTCTATAAGACTCAACAGTTACCTCAAAACAGGCAAAAGCTTCAAAAATATATACAAAGAAACATTTTCAGGTTCCTGAAACATCAGTGTAATTTCTCTTTTATTTACTGCTGTTCAGATTTTTTAGATGACTGCTTAAATTGTCCTCACTTAGGATTTTTCTGGAGTGTGATCTGTCCTGAAAACATCAGCCCAAGAACAGCAAACTGCTTTAAATTGAAAATTTGATTCATACCAACACAGTTCATCCAAACCACAGACTCACAAGTTTGCCAAGGGAATCCTGTGTCACACCACTTGATTTTCTGGGGAAGTATTCACCACACATATAACAAAGTGATAATTTGAACAGTTCCTTGCAGTTTGTCTTGGGAAAACATGCAGCTATCAAAAGTACCGATAAAGGACTCCACTTTTCCTACTGGAAAACAATGTGTGCACAAGTCTTGCCAAACTTGAAGTGGCAGTGACCAACTTTTGAAAACTTCATAGAGGTTTTAGTACACATTTCTGCTGGTGATCATGCTGAGGGGCCAACCAGGCCAAAGTCCCCTTATGCCAGACTCTGCACATTCCAGTCTTGCTCCAAAGAGCTCACAGCCTAAGAGTTAAGTTGTCTTTGCCCAATTTACCCCTCTATTTTTGTTGAGTAAGCCTGTGACACTGCTGGGACTGCAAAAAATGAATGCCCCCTGACCCAAGTTGCTTCAACTGGTAGAAATATGAAAGATGATAACAGGGATAACAGCCAGAAGATGTTTTATAGAGAGAGCTGTTAGTAATAATCTGTGTCACAACTACTGATTTGTACATATCTGAGTTGGAGGAAGCTTGCTCTCTGAACCAGCATGCCTTTTGCTGATTTACAAATATGTTTGCAAGGCTGGCAAAGTTAATTAGATTGAAAATTTTAAAGCCAGAAGAAAAACTAGATCAGTAAGAAAAAATAATTGGAAATCATTTAACATCTGAAGGATGCAGAAGGGGCTGCGTTCTCACAAGAGATACAAATGACTGCCATTTTATACTTTAAGTTCTTCCAGACAGTACAGCACAACAGACTAATCAACTATGTCTGTGTAATATCTTCAGCCTAATGATTGGGCTTAGGTTGCCAGCTAGGGATTTCCTCATTCATTACTTTCAATATACCTACCAAGTCTCAAAACACTAGATTTTTTCCATTTTAGCTTCTCCACTTTGGCAAAAGGGAAGAAAAGTTCTGTGACTTTGGTTCAACAGTGTCAGATGTCTTTTCCTTCCTTGGCTTAGCTCTATTCCTCCTGTGACAATTTTAGTTTTTAATCAACACTGTGAGCCTTTATTTGACCATCTGCATCATGCAGGTGTCCACAGAAAGTAGTAGAGGAGCAACTCACTGATAAAATACTTTCAGATACCCCTGTGTTAGGTACTGTAAATCTCAAAGCTCTTATGACACTATTTGCAACTTTTTGCTTTCACAAAAGATTGTATGTAACAGATCATTCTGCATAGGCATAAAAACTCTGGTTAAATACACAGGATGAATTTTCAAGACTTTTTTTATTATTTTTAAGTGCACACACTAAAATGAGGGATTAGTGCTGAGAACCAGGAGATGCAGAATTTATCAGTGGCCCTTTGTCCTCTTTCCAGCCAGGAGAGAGGTAATTTTTGCAGTAGCCAGGAGGGGGCATGGCCAGGACTCAGAGGTTAATCTATACCACCTCACTGCCATTGCCAGGGGCGGGGAAGTCTCTTCCAGGGAGAAGGGGTTTCTTTCAGGTCGGGGCAGGGAGCGGTCAGATATTGTTTCCATGTGAATCACTCACCAATTTTTTGTAACCTCAGTCATTAGTATTGTTGCTGTTTACTTTCTTATCTCCTTGCTGTTTGCAGTAAATTGTTCTTATCTTAACCTGTGATCTTCACATTTTGTGCCTCTAATTCTCCTCTTCAGCCTGACATAGTGGGGAGGATGATGGGGAGGAGGAGAGTGAGCAAGTTGCATGTGGTTTCAGTGAGAGCACCAAATTGGAGAATACCATTCCTAAAGCATGACACACTTCCAGTATTTTCTTTAAGCTATGGACATGTCACTTTTGTTTGCTGTAATTTATCTTCCTTGGAAATGAAAGCATGACCTTGCAAAGCTGATGCAAAATCACATTCACAAACACAGTCTGAAGTTTTTAAGATACAAAGTGATAATGTTTTGAAGCCATAAATCTCGTAATTCTCAACTCTATTTGCTGCATCAAAATTGAGCCCAGAAATTAAATTACCTTAAAAAGGATCTGCATGTTCTTAGTTTCCCTAAGAATCAGGCTTTCCTTGTTTTAGAATATGACACAGATTTGCTAAATAGTGATATTGAGTCATCATTTCTGGCACCTTTTCTCTTCTATCTTTTCTAAATAATACCAATCAAGATTTTTTTTTTCAAAAATACCACCCAAACATGCCCAATACCAGTGATGGCTTTCTGTTATTTCTGGACTGTTAGCCTGGGGACTGCCTTGATGCTGTCCAACTTGAGCACTGACTTGCTTACATTTTCAGCAAGCCCTAGTGAAACGGGAGTTTTGAAAAGCACGAGCAGTTTGTGGTCATCCTCTGCATACTAATAAGAAAGAGTTAAGATACTGCCAGTCCCAGTTCAATCAGAATCGAAAGACAGATGAACTTAATTCCCTATCTTCATGTTGTCAAAAATTGAAGAGAAACCAAACACATTCTCTTTCACTTATCTTCTGTCTCAGAGAAAGGGACAAAACTATTTTTTCAAAAATTTTTAGTTACTTTGCCCCATGAATTTTCCACCTTTCATTTTTTCAACATATTCTCCTCAAATCCAGGGATTTTCTAACATTTCTACTACATTCTATTATTCTAACCTTTAAAATATGGAAGGACTGTGTATTTCCCTTATAGTTCCATCATCCATGTTGAAAGAAAAGGGAACTGAGGTGGTTAATACGACACAATTTTATCTCCTCCCTTCCAGTTAACATCAGGATAATAAGTGACAAGCCAACTGTAAAGCTAAATTGTTATTAGTCACCAGAGCTGAGTCCTCCTTGTTCCAGTATTCTGGCCTTAATCTACTTGATGTGTGACTTAATACTGCTCAAATATAATCATCAATATTAAATTTTTAGGTAATTTGCAGCTAATTCAAGATTTGATCATTTGCCATGAGAGGTCACTATATGCCTGCCAGTTTCAGTAATGCTCAGTCACTGGAAAATAAACACAAAGAGTGCAAGAGGTTCCAGAACAGTCAAATGAAATTACTGACCTAAAATTAAAGAAGTAATAATGAGAAACTTTTTACAGCCTAATAAGTGTTTCAAAGAAGCAAAAATCTTCCACAAGGATTAGATTAATTTTAAGAAGGATTAAGACAGCTATTTCTACAGAGCACAAACTAAAATGTTGTCGTTTGCATAAAAGAATCTTGTATTTCAACACTGAACTGAAAACATCACATAAATAAAGAATGTTGTACTTTCCTGGCACCAAATACCAGCCAAATTCTTGACAATGATGGGGAGAATATGGATGCTGTCAATGCATTTATATTTCAAATTTCTGTCAGCAATTTCCATATGAATCAATTTTCTAACTCTGGGCAACAACAATGCATAATGTCTTGAATATAAATATACAACATTTCCTTGATAAACAGAAAAGAAATATAAAGAGGTTTCAGATGTTTACACAAATATACAGCCTAGTACACTCATTAGTTGAAGTCATCGGATTACCTATATGCTATGCTGTAAAGGTCAAACTAGGATAAAAAAGGTAAAATAAATAAATAAATAAATAAATAAACACTCAAACAGATTTTATACAATTTACTAACTTGGACTGTACAGGTCAGAACTGAAGAATTCATCAGATTAACCTCTCAGCAAACACGTACAACCCTAAAGCTGTCACCCAAGTTCTTTTCCTTTCTTCATAGTAATTCATTTTTCCTTTGTGTAATTTCATTTCCATTCCACCTCCCTCTATTACACCCAACACACAATTACATGTGCAACCTAGCCTCTTCAGACCTGAATTTGTTTCTGTGGAAGGAGTTTATGAAGGACTGATTAATTCACTTTTATTCCTTAACATTACTAACAGACATGTCTTCGACCTGTTTTTTTTACCAAAAGTAAAAAAATTAAAGCTCAAAATTTCACAGTCATATACCTGTAAGTAAACCAAAATGAAGGAGGTTTTATATTTCTCATTTATGTAGATAATAAAATTGACTTCACTGCTGTTCATCAATGATATACAGAAAATTCGATCATCACCAGCTGAAGGGAAGAATCAGTATGAATTTTATTTTTTTTTAACTTGGAGTAACATTGGATCAAGACAATTGAATGACAATTTAGATTGCTAATGAAGTTACTGTATGCCATTCAGAGCAGAATAGCATTTGAGATCAAATTAAATAATCTGTATTACTGCTGGACACTTAATTCCATAGTGCTTTTAATGAATGAAATAATGATTTTATACCACAATAAGTGCTTACAAGAATCAGAGGCAAAACCCAAGAAATCATATTAATCATGTTGCACTAGGAAATGAATCAAATGCCAAGTGAAAAGTCTGCTTAGTACAGTACACAGAGTAATAAAATATGATTATATTTATTGTATTTACAGTCTTGTAGTGACAGTGCTGTTTCCCAGTACTGTCAAAGTCTCAAATTGCAACACAAGTCTCAATTAATGTAAAGATGTCATAGCATCTACTTCTCCATTTTTGCAAACTTTCATGTGTCTCATGTTGCAGACTGAATTTTGCAGCCACCAGTAAACTGCCTATCTGCTGAATAAAGATGTTACTTCCGATAAGAGTTTCCTATATTAAAGAATAAATTACTTTTGAGCAGTTAGTCTTGACTGGCTGATTGGGTGAGAGGAATATGCTACTTGTAACAGAAATGTTAAAATAAATGAGTTCAACAACAAAACTCCTTTAAAGTCCAGCCCAACAGCATTTCAATGCTTTGTTGGTAATATTTAACCAATATCAGGAGCTCTACTCATGGACATTGCTAGAACAAAAAGATAGCCCTTGTCTCAGAGACTTCAAGCCTCAGTTCAGGCTGACACTTTATAAACTAGGAGACTATAAAGAAAGGAAATATTGTGGCCCTTATAGTTCATCTTGTGCTGCAACCTTATGAAAAAGGATTGGTAAAACTATCTGTGGTGCTCTAAAGGTGAATAGATATTCTAGGAAAGGACTTCTGCAGACTTTTCCATTCTAGACACTTGAGATACTTGATTTATTATCATAGACCTGCCATTCTCTTTTAATGAATGTGTCTCTGAAGCTTGATTTATCATCAAATCTTCACATCCACCAAACTTATTCTTGGATCTGTTTCAGAACAAATTATTTGTGGAGTCTAGTTTGTCTAAAGGAAAAAAAAAGACGAGTTAAAGGGGGATGGATAGACACTGGTCACACTACTCCTTTCAATGCATATTCAATCAGATATACATTGTGTAAGCAGAAGATGGTGTAAGTCTCTGACCACAAACACCTTCACCCTCATAAAAATGCAAGTGCACAATCAGAAACCTTAGTTTTGCAAAATGACCACTTTCCTCTGATTAGTCGTAACTGCATTGCTGGCATATTTAACATGATTTTTCATTCAGATAAATTACCATTATTTTGAAAGCATAAGAGCTTTAAATTCCATGAAGGAGGCTATAGGTCAAAATTAAATATGTATTGGCCTATTTCTGTTGATTCCTTTATACTCAAATTGCTTAAGCACATACAAGTAATCTCAGGGAAAGCAGAAATAAAATAATTGAAGTATAAAAAGCACACTTATATAAAGAAATTGAGTCCATTTCAATTACTTTTTTGATGGTCATTAGCTAAAGCGAAGACATGGAGATTCTTTTAAGGGACTAAGCGATACTGACATGTTAATTAAAAGTACATGATACCAAAATGGCAAAGCAGTCAACAAAAAGGTGATGCCAACTTTGTCTCTTCTCTTGTATAATATATATAATATATATTAATATATTAATATTATTATATAGTAATATATAAGTTCATGTAATTAGGTTTGTTCTAATGTAAATCAGATTTTACTGATATTAAAATCTAGAGTGCATCACTTGCTTAAAACAAGTAAGTTCATGCTTTCCAGCTAATGTTTTAAGAAACTTTGACTAAATATTGCAAAGGTTCTTTTGGAGTTAGAATATTCCAAACCAAACAATTTAAGATATTTCTAAGAGTACCAGGTAACATTTCCTACAGCGAGTTAATCCACCTGTTATGCCACCTGGCACTAATGCATTAGGTTTGTGACTTCAAGAAACAGCATTAAAAATGTGAATGTGTGGACAGACTCAATCTCTAATGGACATGTTCAACTCCTACTTATGTACATCATGCATAAACAAGGTAAACACAAATCTACATAGGGAACAAATGTGTTCGTGATAAAAATTTGTGAAAGTGGTTGGCATGCTATTAAAAGGTGTCCAGCTCTTTGATAGGCATGTAGTTTCACAAAATCTAAACTTATTAAGCTTGAAAACTTTTAACATCAAGGTGCCTTACACATTAAGATGCCAATCCAAAACATCCAACTAAAGAAAGCCCCTGCATTCCATCAGCAGATGGTGAGGTACTCTGCTGTTGGCTGGGATTAAACCACAACACTGGAGTCTACAGCAGCCATTGTCCTTCTTCATGTGTCTGCAGAGGTTTAGACCATAAGTACTTTCCAGCTATGAAGTCGGATGTGTCTAGCAGGCAGAAATGCCACGTATGGACCAGAAGGCAATGGGCAGGCATAGGAATCCAGATAGATTAATTGTGCAGATTGCATTGTTACTCTATTTTGTGTGTATTTACACAAATCCATCTTTTGGATCTGTAAATAAATAGCTGATTAGGTGAAACAAAAGTAGAAACTATAGGTGTAACAAGGCCTTTGCCCAAGGTGCTGTGAAATCAAGGTTCAACAAAAGAATGAAAAGATACTTCCCAAAATACTGTAACCACAAAAAAGCAGTACAGAGTATACATCTCAAGAGACTCTTCTAAATAGGAATGGGTAGGTGAAACTAATATTTTACCTTCCACAGTTGCAAACATTCAAATTAAATAACTTCCAGTTCCCTCAAGGGAAAAAAAAAAAAAAAAAAAAAAAAGGAAAAGCAGTATTTAAATAACTAAATTCAGGTTCTCCCAATAACGTCTTTATATTTTGAAAAGTCACACATTTATACAAAACATATATTTAGCTTTCATCTTTCTTTAATGGAATTTTCTGTGAAAGCAAGCAGAGCTGGAAAAGAGAAGCAATTTCCACAAATTTACTTCTGCTTTCTTTGGAAAGCAAACAAAGCAATATTTTTTTTCTTCTTGTTACATATAATTTTCTCTTTTGGCTATCTAATTTAATTTATAAAATAGTTATATAAGTTCTGTTTTCTCCTCATATTGTAATGAAATGAAATATATTATTTTGCTATATATTTTTTCTTAAAAGCTCTGATTATTGTGTTAAATCAATGTGTATCAAGGCTAATCTGTGTAAGTTGATTTTCTCTCTCTTATGCTCCTATTCCTCTTCTCTCTCTCTCTGTTACAGCTCACTGATCAATTTCATGTTGAGAAAGGTAAACTGCAAGAGAATACAGCCTTGTCCTCTCAATATCCCAAGCGTTTTCACATTTCTCACAATCACTATGCAGAGAAAGAGCAAGGAACATGCTCTTCTTACTAATAAGAGTGTCTTTCTCAGTCCAAGGTCAAGATATGTTTGCTTCAAAGGTAATCTACTGCAACAATTTATGAAGTCTGTCTCAGTAAAGAAGTTCATACTGCTGGAGTTTACAAGACAAAGGAATTGGCATATCTCTGATGATGCAGTTTCATGCATGTTACCATTCCTCCTGTTGCTTTTTTAGTATTTTTTACATACATGTTAAGTTACCCCATCTGCTCACAACTCCAACTACCAGCACTTCACAGACAACTTCTAAGCTTCATTCTCATTTCTGTAACAGAAACCCCTGCAAGCACACCAGCTGAAAAAAAAAAAAAAAATCACTGGCATCACAGAAAGGGAGAAGACTATGGTGTTTGGTAGGTTAAAAGACAGTAACTGTGGGAATGGGTATTCTATCATTCCAGTGATTCCATGTGCTTTTTTATTTACGAAACAGTAGGCTTGAAAACACAGAACAGTTATGATTTCTATTTACAAACAGTAGGAAAGAAACAGATATTAAAAAGTTGATTTTCAAACTTAGATAACGTTATTTAAAATGGCAAAACTAAATGGAGTGGAAACATGTACTCAGTGCATTGTGACTCATATTGCCATCACTATGATGAAGAGTTCTGGTTTAATCCTTAGAGCTTTTTCTCTGAATGGATTTGGTAATTTAGCAAAAAAGAAACATAGACAAGGAAAGGCCTGTCATTACATTATCCTAAAATAGTTTTTAACATAAAGAAATTGGTCATTTATGCCTTAGATTCAAACAGGTACTACCACGTGGAAATTTAAGTGCATAACTGAAGTCTCTGCACACATACTTGTGTTCAGAATCATGAACATGTTCAAATATTTTGCTAAATCTCTTCCTTAAATATTATCCAGTGTTTTCTAGAGCCCAAAGCTGATTTCAAATAATTCACGGCTGAGTACCAAATTCAATGCATTAAGTACATTCACACTTCACAGTCAATGCCTACATGCAATATTTCCAGAAGGCACTCCTCTAGAGAATATTTAAGCAAATGTCACAAAAACACTGAAAAAAATAAAAGCAATATTTAGTATTTGAGAGGAAATCCTAATGAATTATAATTACAGGGATTAGATGCCATTTATGCAAAGGCTTGTGTTATTTATTTGAATAGCAGGTATTCAGTGTAATTTACCTGATCAGGTCTATAAGGCTATTTAACAATCTTAATTTATGAATTAAATTAATGTGATATTCTGCACTACAAAAGTTTAATAAAATAATTAAGCGTTAACTCTTCTGAATTCCTGAAGCAGAAAGAGTTTGACCACTGAAAAATATGCTTTGGGGGCAGCAAACTGGGGAGATATAGATAGATAGATAGATAGATAGATAGATAGATAGATAGATAGATAGATAGATAGATAGATAGATAGATAGATAGATAGATAGATAGATAGATAGATGATAGACTGATTAAGCTCAGTACAGGGATCTAAATATTTATGACTGCTCTGGGAATGACATTGCTATTAGTAACTCTCAAACTCCTATGAAATGACTGAAGCATGCTCATTAAAATAAAATGCCTATTAAGCAATCCTGAAAATGCAAATGATGCTTCCCAGATGACATTTTCTTTCTTTCCATTCAGTTTCATCCCCTTTGGGTTTTAATACAGGTAGCCAGATCACTGTAGATAGAAGAAAAAAAACCACAACACTTTATGCAAATACGCTATTCAGTATTTCAAATGTTTCCTTTATTTATGTCATGAGGAAATAAGAAATTAAAAGAGCAGTGAAAAAGTCTGTTGGTCATCATTATAGGCAGTAAGGAAATTTCTATTAAAATTATTTAACTAGAAAAAAGGTCAAGTTATTTAAAACTTTTTTTTCATGGGGTTCTAGCAGTCTGGATATTATAAATAAATGCATATAATATTTTTCACCAATTTATATATAAAATGATACTTTTAATACCAGATAAACCAGCTCCTTGTACATAATATTGACCCAGTATGGGAATAATAAACTAGTGAATAAAAATTTACATAAGTAAAAACTGCTTTAACAACCTTAATCATAAGCAAAAAGACTACCTTGCTGGTTCTTATAAATTTATCCTTGATGGATAAATTCATCTGTAATATGGATAGGCTGTTGCGATAAGCCCTGGCTCGTTCCTTAGAAGGAAAGGACAATAAAGAAAAAAGGTGAAAAAAAGAAAGAAGCTTGCATAAGAAATCTTCTGCAAACATTTATTTACTCAATGGATGTCTGATTTCAAAATCCTCAGATCTCTGAGTTCGGATAAGTATCTTGCTCATGTAATGATTTTACACAAATTTTAATATTATCATTTCTATCATCAACCGCTTTTGTCCTTTTACCAAAAGATTTTACAAAATAGCGCTACTTGGGCACAATTTGTCTTGTCAACAGAAGGTGGCAAGCTGACAGGAATCCTCTTAAAAATGCAGCCGAATTCACATTTCTTGAACAAATCAGTATTCTTTCCCTTCCAGTATTGGTCAGCATATGCTTCACTTGTTAGGATTCAGAGGCCAAATTAAGGCTTTGAACACTAGAACCAGTTAATTATCAAGTGCATTTTAGTGAACTCCTCACATTAACACTGAAACAGCTTATGGACCAACAACCCTGAGAGCACCAGCACTGAAATTCTGGAGACTTAACTTCCCCCTCTTGTTTCCTGCCACCTTGGTCCCAAACCTGTTCACAAGAGTTCAGCTTTTCCTGAGGGTTGCAAACAACTCATTTGTTGCTGGAGATGAAAATGAGAAAAACAGACAAAAAACATACCCCCCAAAAATCCAAGCACAACACTCCATTGTTTTCCCTTGCTCCAAAACCAGGGAAGCAGGCCACATCATAGGAGAACAAACAGCTCTTTTACACAAAGTATTTTTATGCAATGTCTTTTAAACACAAAACAAGTGAGAAAGAGCATGTACCAGCTGAAAGAACAGATAGCATATAACAACAAATACCTGCAGACAACCTAACAGATGAGATATGTAATTACACATTTCTGTTTAAAGCAGAAAAATATCCCACTGCCCTCCTGTCTTCATTCTCCCAGCCCTACCCCAGTTTCCCTCTCATGTTCCCTTGGGATACTTATCGCTATGCACTCCAAAATCTCTCACTGTTGTTACTTCAAGATAATACTTTAAGAAGGAAAGTTAAGCCAGGCAACAAAACTACTGATATCCAATTGACAGAAACATCATGTCTGTGAACCAGTAAAGAAAACATCACTATAGAAAATCTTACTACATCCTTCCTTCCTTCCTTCAAACAAACAAAAAAAGTAATCTACTGGGGTCTAATGAAGACTGGTGTCTTACAGATTTGTGACCCATGGTTGATTGACCTTGATGTGTATTGAAGATGTAAGATCCAAGTGGACCTCTTTCTGAGTCTAGGATATTTATCACTTTTTTACTGAATAGTCAAGTAATACAGCATTTCTCTCATTTGGGCATGTTATCCATCTGCTTATTTCAATGTGATTTTATCATACTGTCAGACATAGTCAAAACAAGTTCCTATGATCAAAATATATCTAAAACTCTTGTTTCTCTGGCAAAACCAAAAAATTACCAAACAAACACGTTTCTAAACATAAAAATGGTGTATCTTCACAGGCAAGGCCATCTTGAGGTCTTTCTGATTGTCACAACTCTGTTACACATTTACTTGATTAAATCATAGAATCAGAATATTCTGAGTTGGAAGGGACTCAAAAGGATCATCAAGTCCAACTCTTAAGTGAATGGTCCATACAGGGATCAAACACACAACCTTGGTGTTATTATCACCATGCTCTAACCAACTGAGCTAATCTCATGGCATAATATTTCACATCTTATTAACCCTCCAAAATTAAGAGAATCTAGCTCTTCAGATTGGTCATCCCACCTTTTTTAAGCTTTAACTACACCACAGACCCTAGTTTAAATTTATACCAAATATCATAGAACCATAGAATCATTAGGGTTGAAAAAGACCATCCATATCATTGAGTCCAACCTTTGGCCAATCACCACCTTGTCAACTAAATCCTAGCACTAAGTGCAATGTCCAGTCATTTCTTAAGCACTTTCAGGACGGGTGACTCCACCCTGTGAACCCTGTTCCAATGCCTAACCACCTTTTCTGCAAAGAAGTTCCTCCTGATGTCTAACCTCAGCCTTCCTTGTTACAGCTTGAGGCCATTTCCTCTTGTGGTGTCGCTTGTTATCTGGGAGAAAAGGCCAACACCCACCTGGCTACAACCTCCTTTTAGGTAGTTGTAGAGAACTATAAAGTCTCCTCTCACGAAAGGTATGCCAATATCATATATGCCAATTCTTGCTTAATTGCTTAAGTTCTTAACATTTTTACGAGTTATGGAAATATTTTCTAACATCTCATTTCAACATATACTCTTTTTAGGTATGATATTAAAGTACATAGCAAAAAAGGGGAAATATTTTTGTTCTTAAACAGCTTTTTTAATATCTTTGAAAACCTCAGGCAGTACATTCAAGAAGGTATTTAAAACCTTTAAGAAGTCTTAGATCAGCTACAACAATGTTGAACAAGATCTACAAAGCAAGAAATAAAAGACAAATAGCTACTACCCCTATGAATAATTTTCATAATTTTACTTCCAGCTTGATCAAGCCTGATTGGCAACTTTTCTCTCATTTTCACAAAGCCCCAACAGCTGCCTAAAAAATAAACTAAACTAAAATAAAAATTTAACCACATAGCAAGATTTTAAAACAAGAAATAAGAAAATCTTTATCTGATAATAGTCATAGTACATTTCAAATTAACTACTAGAACACCAGGAAAACATTGTGTGGTAGAAAAATGTAAAGAACTGACAAGGAATGGAAAAACTTGTTCCCAAGTTCATGAGAGAAAACTATAGGGAATGCTTTCTCAGTAAACAGGACTAGCAAGTAAAGACTATTGAAGTACCTACATCGATCTTTATAATAAATGTTGAAAAACAAAAAAATCCCCAGAGAATACCTTATCCTTCATTTAAGAAGGGCAAGGAAAATGATAAGGGGTACCAATTCAAATGTTTAGTTTTCATGAAAGCTGAAAAAACTAATTTTATGATGAATTTCTGTAGGAGTGGACTTGCAGTATCAGGAATGGAAGAAGTCATGCCAGAAATGGATTTGTGAAGAAGATGAAGAAGCCAGCCAAGATGCCACAATAACTGAAGTTTTCCCTGTATTGTAACATGGATTCCCTGTCTTTTTTCCCTGAATCACCCTTCTTCTTCCCAAAACCCCTTGGGAGAATTCTTATCTCCCTACCTTAGTATGCAGGAATCCTTTCCTGTAGAGCTAGGTGAAGTCCCCTCATTGGCCCTTAGTTAGCCCCTTCCCCATTGGTTGTTAAACCTTTAAATACCCCGACCCATACTGAATAAATCTCTCTCTCTCTCTCTGCACCCTCTCCGGTGGTCTCTGTGTGTCTCTCCCATGGGATATCTCAGGGACCGCATGGGGGGGGGCGAAGGGGGAACACTCCACTCAGCAATTTCCAGCTACTGAGGCTTTTTTGTCCCTTCATTGTTGTACAGAGTATTTTGTTTTCCTTCTTAAAATCTTTTCTTTTGTTTCCAGATCAAAATCACTGTAACTCAGGAAACAGAGGACTGTAAATCCAGTTCTCCATGGGTGCCTAAATATATAGCTTAGGAAAAAAGCTACAGATCCAGTGACAGCTACAAAAAGTACTGAATATCCCACTGCTCCCTTTACAGAGATAGTGTAACATATGGTTAGCGTGGGGCTTTTCTCATCAGCTCAGACTGATGGAGAAAGATCCAGCTAGACTAAATTTGCATGTAAAATAGCAGAGCAGAGTGTGTACAGATTTGTAAGCCAAAAGTATTCACAATTTCAGGAAATTAAAAATTGGAGTTGCAGACAGCTTGAGCCAATCTTAAGTCTCATACAGCCCCTAGCTAATTCTCAATAAGGCATGCAGGGAATTAAGCATACAATTCCCATCATTATCAAAGATTGCTGCTACTCAGAGTCTTTATATGTTGAAAAACCACCCTCTAGTGTTTACTAATAGCATCCATTTACTACAGCAGGTGAAATGTTGATTGCTTAATTTATTTCTTAGTTGTTCTGCAAACCTCCTACTGCATTTATTTTGCATATCTTGCTTTTCTTCATCTGTAGATAAAGGCCACTGAAAAATTCTCAGGGATACAATGGGGCTGTGACACAACAAATGAGCATCACAGTATGAATACATTACAGGGTATCAGGGTGAGATATAAAAAGCTTCTCAACAGTCTATTTACACATTGTGAACTAAATTCAGCCACTGTATTTGTATATGAAACTTCTACCTACCCCTGCAGGACTGATACATGCACACTCAACAGTATACTTCACCCTTTGATTGCTTTAGCATCTAGTCTGTAATTTCACCAATACAAAAATAGACCATTCAAATATTTTAGAGGCATTACAGGAAGGAGAGAGGAAGAGAAATAGTTCAATACATCAAGTTTTAGTAAGTTGCTTTCCTGAACAAGGGCTCGATCTTGCACATTCTCCATTCCCAACTGAGAGAAAGCAATCTTAATTTGTTACTAGAGAAAAAAAAATCTAAGTTATGCATTATTTCATGCCTTTCTGGCTCATAAGTGCTTTCCTACTCTCTTACAAATGTTTAGAGGTAAACAGCTTTTTGTCAGGAATACATACTGATCACAGGTTTTGCAAATAATGAATAAGTTGATGCACAGAGAAAAAAAAAATGTGATGTTGCCTCTTTCAATGCTGACTTACAGTAAAGAGAAAGGAATTCCTGGTGCATGGTATGTAGTTTTTATTTCATTCTGCTTTATGAACACAGAAGTGCAGTGACAAAAAAAAACACAAACACAAAAAACCCAACAAAATAAACAAACAAACAAACATACAACAAAAAACCCCACATCTTAATTTAAACTCAGGAATTTTCCATAGCACTCATCACTATAGTAGCTTAAGCTCCTCTCAGATAAGGCTTTCAGGGAATTTACAGTCTCTGGTCTTCCTTTCCTTTCCTTGATTATAAACAGCTAAATTATATGATTTGTAGCTCTGAACATTCATTGTCAAAGGCTCTTTCTACAGAAAAACTTTCTTTTTTTAATCATTTGCAACACAGTGCCAAGCTTCCCAACCAAAAATGTTACTGATTACTTAAAACAAATGGTTTTATGAATAGATGATGAGGTACAACTCAGATACAGCAGAATTGCTTGTTTCCTCTCCTCCCAAATTTTAAAGTTTTTTTCCATCTCCACCACCTCAACACACTTACTTGTCCTATAAAAGGGGAAAGACCTGCTTACCTACTATAAACAACTAGTTTGCAACTTTGCATGTTGCATAGTAGAGGTTGGTTAGCAGAGTTCTGTCCTTCCTGTTCTCTGATGGCTAAAAAATAACTTCACTCGCTTAGCTCAGCAGTGTAGGAATCATGTAAAAGAAGATGTGATCAAATGAATACCTTCCAGGGACCAAACTTATTTTATAATTCATCTATTCTCTGATACTGGGAGTTACACTATCCTGTAAGGTACAACTGTACTTCCAATGCACTGCTTAAATGTTAATGCAGTGAAATTACTCCCATCCATATTTTAACAGGCTTAAGTATGTCAGCTCACTCACTTCTGTAATGAAACTTAAGAGAAAAAGTCTACCAGAAAAACTTAATGGAGAAGTTAACTCTGAACAAGTTATATAAGGTTTGCTCTTTCAGTGTGGATTTTAGGAAGGGGGGTGTTGACTTTTAGGGGTTTGGGGGTGGTTTGGGGATGTTTTTTGGACGTGGATTTAAATACATGGATATATTATCATTTGCTACTTCTCGCTCCTAACAGTCAAGTAGTAGATTGTAAAAGTTGGTGCTTCTGAAAACTGCTTGTGCTTCGGGCTACGTGAAATGCTTTTCTCCCTCTCTAAAGCCACTGTTATATGCAAACATGCCTATTCTTTAGCTTACAGTTGATTTAATTAGACTAGATTATTTCAATCAAATAATGATAAAGTGCACCATTTTGACATAGTCTGTGTGTGTTGAGCTTTCAGAGAGAAAATAACTGAGACACTTTTGGATGTTAAAGAGCCCATATACTTATATATATATATGTACATATATATATATATACACACACATATATGTATGTATGCAATACTCTGGATGCATACTCTGAGGCAGACAGACTCAATCAAAACTCAAACACTTTTCAAACCCTTCAATGCCATCAGCTGCAAATAAGTCTGATATACTGATTCAAGAAAACCAAAAACAACCCCAAACATGTAGTGATGCTAAAACTTCATATTTTTCCCGTTTTCCCCAAAAATGAAACTAAACCATAACATAAAAAAAAAATAAAAAAAATAAATTATAGGTCTATAGTCTTTTGCATCCAGAACAGGGCATCAAAGCTGGTGAAAGGGCTAGAACAAATGCCCTATGAGGAACAGCTGAGGACCTCAGGTTTCTCTAAGTTTCAAGAGAAAGAGGCTAAGAGGAGACTTCATTGTTCTCTGCAGTTTCCTGAAGAGGGTTAGAAGAGTATTTTGGCCAACATGCCCTTAGCGACATGCTTTAACTTTTGGTCATACTTAAATTGGTCAGGCTGGGTGATCATTTTAGGTCCCTTCCAACTGAAATATTCTATTCTATAGATGTGCTAGTCTAATAAGGAACTAAAGACAGGAATCTGATTTTGCTAAGCAACACCAATAACACTAGAGGTGGGCTAGGGAATTCTTTTTTGCATAAATATTGAAATTTTCCTAACAGTCTTATCTCATCAGTTTGGTCAGATTCCTTGTGGTTCTTACTCTCCTGATTCAGTGGGAAAGGAATACAATCAACTAGATAACCACATCAATGAGGGCCATATGAGAAGTGTTTTGAATCACTGCTACTTCACCACAGAAAAGAAAAGAAAACAAAATAGACGCACACTACTTCTAGGAAAAGAGTCACTTGACATTAAAGATTCTCTTGGATGTAACATAGTATCTGATGATCTTCACTGACAGTGTATCAAATGTGGAGAAGTAGTTTTAGAGGAAATTTCATTTAAATAGATCAGGTGATTATGGTGTGTGAAACAAGTGATGAACCAAGACCCTAAGAAATTCACATTTAGGGAAAAAAAAAAAGTGATACAGTAAGTTGTTACATCCAATTAATGTGGTATGTAACCAAAATAGTGGCAATAAGTGGTTGGCTGGACAAAACTGTTCACAAATGAAAAAGGGAGGAATAAAAAAATCATGAGGCCATACAATAACACAAGAGTTCTCTCAACCCTCCTGTCTAACAGTTCAGTGTGTTTTGAACTATATAGCACACAGAACAAATTAAAACATTTTGAAGGCAGAGGACACTGATAAAAAGCTCAGATAATCTATGTCCTTCAGGGCACATCTAACATTTGCTGAAGCTGATGAAGAGTGTAACTAAGAGATTAAAACAGTGGAGTAACCATGATAACAAAAAAAAACCAAACAAAACCAAACCAAACCAAAAAAAACCCAACCCCAAAACAACCCAATGTTTTATACAGCGAGTCAAAGAAAATATAGGGAATGTGATATTTGGACATAGTACCCAGCTGAATTGCTTGTTCCTCCTTCATAAAATTAATTCTTTATTCAGTACTGAAAATCAATTTCTCTCCAACGTCCAAAGAATTCCTATAATATACATAATGAGGGACAAATAGTGAAGGATATATATTAAAAAAGTGTTAGGGTATTGGTTTTTATTGGCTGAGAAATATATTTTGAAATACTGCAAGAGTCTTTTCTAAGAAGAGCTTGGATAATCTTATTTAGGTTCTTCAAGTATGGACAGAAATCATTACAGGTATACCAAAGAAAGAATATGCATAGAGAAAAATGCCACTTTCAAGTAGTTTTATCCCATAAAATCAGAGGAGGAAAAAAAAAATCATTACTTTCAAGTGTAATATATTATTTCGAAATACTTTTCCAGAAGAAACTGGAATTCATTTAGCAGATGTTTTCTCCTCTTTGAGTTACTGTGTTCTGCAACAAGAAAGGAACAACTTTTCACACAGAAGTCAATACCATGAACTTTGCTCCAATATAAGGAGTGAGCAGGTGTGTACATATAAATAAACATACTCTCTGCTTATGGTTTTTAAATCCAAATATTTCAGTCCAAAATAGAGAAAGTCTGAGCAGTAAACTCCTTAGAGTTTGTGAGTCACTGAGAGATTCTTTGATGATAAGAACCATGAAAATAGAGAGCAAAATTTGCATTTAAAATGCAAATTTTATGGTTCCTCAAGATAAACACACCCCTCCACATACAATTTGAAGCACTTTAACTGTTGACATCAGTGAAGCCACTCCCAAGTCACCATGGTGAAAGGGAGAAAACAAGTACTGTTTCTTGAGATTTTGATAAATTTTCACCTAGGATGTTTGAGTCAGACTTCAAAAGGCATTTAGTTATCTAATTCCCATTAGTGAGGAAAATATACAAACACATTTCATAGTCTGGCCTTTTACATAAACCAAATAACCAGGGCTGTCTCCCTTTGTAATTTTTAAACAAGTTTCACAGCCTATTTCCAAAATTTTTATCTTCAGTGAAACAGCTTTTTGATTTTACTCTTTTGCCCTAAGGTGTTTAAGGCAAGAAAGAATGCTTCCCCTCCTCCTTCAGTTGCAGGGGCAACTAAAACAGGGCAAAGAAAAAAATGGGTGAGGTCAAACATGTTAAAATCATGAATTCAAAATGAGAAATTATTAAAAATATGTGTTACAGATTTTAAAAAAAAACATATTACAGTTATAGATAAATAAACAGTAGGCTACAAAAAGAGCAGGTGGGTTATTAAAACATTTTGAATTTTGTATATAATACACTACTAGGCTTCATATATTATATTTAACAATTTCTCCTTCCAAAACCAATGGCACATTTCTCACAGTTATTTTTGAATTAGAATTGAATATCCTAAAGATCAATGCATGGCAAGATTTCCAGATGAAGTCTGGAACATCACAGACTTCACTTTAAAAGGCTTAGAACACTAATTTTCACTGTTTTCTCTTTATATATATGAACTTCTCACTACTCAACCTTTATTGAGAAAAACATTCCCTTCTACATCAACTAACCAAGTAACATAATATTTCTCCAGAAGAAACTGGTTTTGTAAGTAATTAGCAGAGCTCAATGGGCAGCCAAATATCTCTAGAAGTAGAGAGTAAAAATGGACTTGTCCCTATCTAAAGATGTACGATGTTATTACCTGCATGGTGTGCCTATGATACCACTATTATATCACAGAAAATCAATTAAAACTATGGAGAATACATATAACATATCTGAGTTCTACAGTTTTTACACTTATCACACAGATGAACCATATCCATAGTTCTACTTACTGTATATAAAGGAATATACAATGAACAGCAATGTTCTGGATGCAATATAACACATTATTTTTCCCCAATGCATCTTTAGGTATTCATCAGTGTCTATTCCCCTCATCAACATTTAACTTAGTCTCGTATCTGCCAACACAGCTTCCACATACACTTAACCCAATGAGTGGTATCCCACACAAGATCCAGGAGCAAAAGCCAGGCAGAGCCCTGCTTGCTTCACCACCTCATTTGAAACCTTCTGACGCACATAAAACTCACCTCAGAACTACTCACCTATATGAATCTCAGTTTCCTATATTAACTTTTCAATTTAATTACCTTTATTTCCCCAAGACAAATAATTTCCACTGTACGGAAATTTAGTCATAGTTTAATCAAATTAATGAATGTGGCGGGACCAATGTCAAATTACACGGAGTGGAAAAATAATAATCTTAAAGATCAAGAGACTATGAGACACCATAAGGAGATTCCGATGAGAAACCTGCCCACGTCATGGAGAAAAAATGTGAAAGAAGAGCTCATAGTTTAATGTTCATGGTTCTTTATTATTAGTTAAATGAATATTTGTCAGAATAGTCATAATTCCAATTGTAAAAATTTGAATGTTCCTATTGGTCAGTTTTCCTCCGGTTCTGATTGGTTCCTTGTTGGTGCATTGCACCATTTCCCTAAAAGGTTTTGTCCTTCCTCTTGTCTCCCTTATTTGTATTTGTTAATGCCTCTTATTCCCTTTTATGTTGCATTCCACCCCTGTACCACCCTAGACTCCACCCAAGTTCCAGAACCTTCCCCTCAGATCCTATTTAAACCCTTCCCTCCAGGCAATAAATGCCATTTCTGCTTCACCCTGCTCAGAAGTGTGTCACTTCTTTATTTACCCTTAACGGAACGCGACAAATGAAGACTTAAAGAAATGTATCTTTTCCAGCATGAATAAATTGGAGTTTTATTAATGCACATTTCAAAGATCTGAAAGCTCTGTTGTAGTCACTAGTCCAGGTTGTCTCACATTGTGGCTGTAATTTCCAGCTGGATAACCTAAGGTAATGATGGCTTTGAATGACTAAAACCAAATTGCTACAAGAAGTCTTTAATTAAGAAAATTAACAGTCATAAAATTAATTTAATTGGACCAAAGAAAAAATTTCTTGAGCAATCTAAAGTAGTATTTGTTTATTATTAGCAGCACCTCAGTTATTCCAAAGAAATAAATTGATAATAAATACTGTCAAGTGTTTAGAAGGTATGACAGCAGGCAATTTGCTTATTCTGGTTTAGAACCAGATGGAAAATACAAGCAAGGAAGGTGTACAAGGGTGACTTGTACACCATGCTGGGCCTCAGTCAATGGGAAAGTTTGTTCTGTTACAATAGAAAATACTGTGTTACACAAGTAAGTCACAAGCTACAAGGCTTTCCTATAGCAAACTGTTTTCTTGCCACCATAAACAAGATGCAGCAGCGAGGGGAAAGCCCACATCTTTGGATTTCAGAAGCTTTTGTGGAGCCATTCTGTAGTCAATAAACTCAGTGATGTGCCTGGTAACTAACCAGAGGTAAAGCAGAAGTCAGGAGCTAACCCAGTTAAAACACAAATAATAAAAAACCACTATCCCTTTCATAATCTGAGTAATGAAATGCCCAGTAAAGGCCATGAGTGATCCATGTACTCTGCAAGTTTTTCCCGTATTTCATTATTTGTATTTGCTTTTTATTTTGCAGCAATGATCTTGAATATAATTTAAAATTTCAAACTGTGCAAACTAATATTATAATTTCACAAGTATTAATTTAAACAAGTAAAACTGCTTCAGTTTAATTTTTAAAGTTTCCTTTTGCTTTGTAACTGCTATAGGCTTATGCAGAAAAGACACACTTTTTTTTTCTGTGGGATTGACCTGATAAAATAACAACAGATTATGTTATATTAGTTTTGGTTTAAGGTCTTTGCATTAATGCATACAGAACTGAAACACAAGGGTAAACAGAAAAACAATGCACCAAAGAGTGGCTTATGTAGAGTGGCCAGGGTGATGAACTGAAACAGTTTGATAGATCTATTTTCAGAAGTTAATATTGCTTATATAATAAACCTGAGATCCTGATAGAATATCTTTCAAGAAAAATAAGCTCCTGATAGCTTTTAACAATGAGAAGTATTTCATCATTTCAGATGAGATGCCTGAGACCTGTGGTATTACATTCTCTGTAATTTGCATAAATCATTGTGGAACCAATTGATTTTTACAAATTTGATTCAAAAAATCATAGTATTAACTGTAAAAAGTTCCTTGTTTCTTCTTACCTCATGTATTTCTTAAAATTTACAGTACTTAAGCAAATAAATGAAAGTATATATACACATTATTTTATATTTTATAAATTCACAGAGGGAGAACACCTAACAGTTTTCTGGGGCTCTCAACAACAGATTGGACTCCATAAGGCCCTTCAGAACCCAATGAAGTATTTGTTGAAAACACTCAGTGCCCTTAGGCACAAGCCTCAAAGAATACTAAAAGAATAGTTCTGTGAAATCACTATTTCAACTGTTTCTAATTTCTTGAATCTACCCAGACTGCAAGAAAACTTGTCACTTGAAAGTATCTGATCACTGAAAATAACTACATCATACACACCACAGTACAGAAAAACAAATTTCTGTTTGCCTGCCAGACAACAGTATTTCTAACAGATGAGCAAGTTGTTCACATGCTGAAATATTGCTCCTGTGCCAAAATGGTAGTGAGAAAAACCCAGTGCAAAATATTGTGACCTCTTGAACTCAGCCATCTGAAACTCATCTCTCTGACTGTCACTGAACACAAAGACACCCATACTGGGAGCTCACCATTTAGACAGCTACAGGCTGAGCCCTGGCACAGGGGTCTCCAGCAGGAGGGAGCATCTCTGCCAGCATGGGGCACCTCAGCACACAGCCAGTGGAGCTGGCTGTGTCCCCTGCGATGGCCAAGGGATCAGAGGTCATAGAATCATAGAATACAACAACTTGGACGGGACCCAGAAGGATCTTTAAAGCCAACTCTTAGCCCTGCACAGTATTATCCCAAAGAGTCACATGATGTGCCTGAGAGTATTGTCCAAATGGTTCTGGAATTCTGTCAGGCTTGGTGCTGTGACCATTTCCTGGTCACAGCCTGTTCCAGCACCCAACCACCCTCTGGATGAAGAACCTTTTTCTAATATCCAACCTAAACCTCCTCTGACACAACTTCAGATCATTCCCTTGGGTCCTGACACTGGGCACCATAGAGAAGAGATCAGTGCCTGCCCCTCTACTTCCCCTCACAAGGAAACTGTAACTGCAATGAGGTCTCCCTTCAGTCTCCTCTTCTCCAGTCTGAACAGACCAATTGCCCTCAGCTGGCCCTCATATGGCTTCCCCTGAAAGCCCTTCACCATCTTCACTGCCCTGCTTTGGACACTCTCTAATAGCTTAATATCTTTCTTATATGGTGGTGCCCAAAACTGCACACAATATTCAAGGTGAGGCCACACGAACACAGAGCAGAGTGGGACAATCCTCTCCTTCAACTGTCTGGCGATGCTTTGCCTGATGCCCCTCAGGACATGGTTGGCCCCCCTGGCTGCCGGGGCACTACATATGCCAGCTGCTGCCTCTGTGTTGGGAGAGCAGGCAACACAGTACAACCTTGACAAAGCTCCCATTTAAAATAATGCTTTGATGAGGGTGACTCAAACTGCTGCTGTTTCTCTCTGGGCTTTCCTCCTGTGAGCCCAACAAACACAAGTTCAAGAGATTCTTTGGAAGGAGGAGAACTTCTCATTCTTCATCATATGGCAAGGAGCCACACTAGGAGCTGCTAGGCAGCTGTTGATCCAAAGGGCAAGCAAACAAATATAGCAGCCAAGTTGGCTGGATGGCAAATACTCATTACCTGGAATACAACCACCGTTTAAAATGCATTTTCTTCAGAACTGGGGAGAAGAGGGAAGACACGTACACAGAATCAAACAGGGCAAACCCTGAACATTTAATATATTTTCATAAGAATCATGAGATAAACAAAACAAAATAGAATGTTTAAAATACTGAACACGGCAAGATTTTGTCCCTAAAATCAGAACAGGAAGAGTGCAACTTTGTTTGTGAATTAATTTGTCACTTATCATTTTACAAGGATGATAGGCAGTCTTGGCCACACTAATGGCCTTTATTGCTATTGGCACACCATAGTGAGGTTACATCAGTTTGGACATCTGGCTTATGTTCCTTATCATCCACCTGATAACCTTAAAATGCTTTATTAAGCTGCTACAGCAAAAATACTAGGGAAAAAGGAATTTACCATCAAAACCTTCCTGAAGTTTTATACTTCGTTCACACTTCTAACAGTCACATTATAAAGTGTCTGAATTTTATTTAAATCCCATTGGAGATTATGTGAATATTTTATGTACAAGTGCATTTCCCCATCTCATTTTTTCCATTCTGCATCCCTGAAGACAGTATGCCCTGGCATCAATGGCATAATCCTTTGATGTTTCTTGTAAAAGTTGTGGCTTTCTTGCTTAAACAAGTCTGAAGTTTAGGTCAAGAGAGGTACCAATGCCAGCTCTGGCACTGTCATTTGACTGTGAGCTCAAGCCTTGGACACAGAATCCTTCTGGTTTCAGAAAATCTGCTGCTCTTCACTACAAATAAATAATTTTCTCTAACTAATCTTTACAGAAATCACAGAAATATTTAAAACACTCAATGTCACCGTGAGAGACCAGATTCATAACACACTGGATTATTTAATTATTGTGTCAGAGTAATGTCTCTGTGTATGTGGAGGGAGCTCTGATTGCCTGCACCAGCTCTCACTCTGGTCTGGAGGGCACTGAGTGGTCATTGAGCTGGATGTCCCACCTGGGAGGGGTGGCCACAGTGGCCAGAGCATATAAATAGAGAGGCACAGTCTCCTCTTTTTCTTCTCCGGTCGTCACCATGTGAAGGATTCTCAGCAGTCACTATTGTTCTCTTATTCTAATCTTGTTCACTTCTCCTTCTCTCTCTCTGTACTTCCATTTCTTCTCTTAATCTCTTTCCTTTACTCTTTATTCTGTCCTTAATCTCTTTTGGGTATCTTGAAACAGATGGGTTGTATTTTACTAAGTGTTGTGAGGATTGTTTTGTGCTAGTGCTGGGTTCTTTAGTGAAAGGCTTCTGCCTTAATTCTACACTGTGAAACTTTTACCAAAATACCTATTTTCTTACTAAATTAAAGGAAATCTCTTAGGAAAACGTGTCTGTGTTTTCTCTTTATGTGACCTGAGGCTATTAAAAAACTAAAAGGTTTAGCAAAAGTTTGGTGAGCAAACTGTTGGAGTCTTAAATATAAGTGAAATGCCTGGGCAAAGCATGGCTTAAACCCAGGGCTTTACAGCCACTAGCCTAAGAAATGCATGGAGCTCTCCAATGAATATAAAGTAGTGTGAACTCTTCTGAGCAGTGAAGATATGGAATTGTCAGAACAGATCTACCTAGCTGTAACATCTGGCAAGTTATTTCCATTATAGAAAGCGTTAAGACTATTGCAAGTAAAGGTCTTCTGCAAAAGGGGGACTGAACACTAGAGGCAGTGAAACTAAGTCTTAAAAGATTGACAAACTGAGTCAGAAAAAAAAAAAAGAGGGTTTGTTGCAATCAAACCGAGGTCAAGATGCCAGCTCCCTCACTCATGGCTTTCACAAGTTCTCTGTGGATGTATTACATGGGTTTCTTACCCTCCCTCAACCATGTCAGTGCTCTGCAAGACTGAACAGTCATGCAGCATAGTACAGACATTCTGTAGATAATCAAAAATTTCTCATGAAGCCATAAGGTAGATATCTTCTGAATTCAGGAAATGAGCATTTCCAAGAGAAAATAACGCCTTAATAAAGATGATTCAATTGCACAGAAGGAATGGAAAAAGCAGCTAACTGAAGGAAGCAATGAAAATTACTAGTTTCCATTCTCTCAATACAGCAAAGGTGACTGAATTACAATATACATTAGTAAGATAGGAAAAATTCTTCCTTGGTCAATATGGATTTTAGATATGTTCTTATAGATACGCACCACACCATTTGTGTACTTCTCTCTTACTCTGTGTACACTTATTTTCAGAGATAAACCTGAAGAAGGTTTCTTATACAAAAAAAGGAGCTTCCAGCCACTGTAAACTACTATGAAGTCACCTTACATAAAAGATGGTTTCGTGGCTCATGAAAATTTTCCTTTCAAGTTCTTTTAACACTGAGGCATGTATTTTCACATTTTATCCTCCTGAATTTTTTACTACTCACCTATCACCTGTGAATGCAGAAATCATGGAAACAGGCTCTTCTGGATAGGCCTCATGACCAGAAAAACTTCCTGTGGTTTGGGAGAGTCAAAATTGTGGTCTTTCCTCCCAAAGTATTTTCTGCATATTTATCCATTAGTTAGGAACTGGAAAATGTTTTAAATCTTCTGGAACAAGAAATAGAATTCGATAGTGCACTAATCCAACCACTAAATTTTCTTTATAGAATCAGTCCCATCCCAAAAAAAAAGCAAATGAAGGCAGGAGTGGCCATTCTCATAAACAAATCTTTCTCATCAGTCATGTAAGTTAAAGATAGGAAAGAAGGATAGGTTACATGGTATGTCACATAGGGAGGTATCTCATTAATGTGTACAAATATCTGAAGGGAAGGTGCCAAGGAGACAGAGTGGTATCCATTGACAGGATGAGGCAATGAGCACAAAATGAGATACAGGAAGTTTCTTCAGAACATCAGGAAACACTTTTTTTTTTTACTCTGAAGGTGAATGAGCATTGGCACATTGCCCAGAGAGGCTGTAGTCTCCACCTGTGCAGATACTCAAAAACCATAAGGAAATGGTTCTGGGCAACTTGCTTGAGCAGGAAGGTTGGATCAGATGACTTCTAGAAGTCCCTGCCAATCTCAGCCATTCTGTGATTCTATTATCAATCGCAACAATCATTCATGTGTGCCTCTCATAGTATTTCACCTATATACTTAGAGATGAAAGTGTGAAAGAAAGGCGACATTGAAGGAAGACTTTTCTCTGAAATAGCACTGACAATGCACAAACATACACATTTTAAATCACTAATAAAATCCAACTGCCTGACGTGACTTGGACAATTAGGTAGACCATTTGCTGACAGCATGGATCAAACATTTTAAATAGTTAAATCAAACACTACATACATCCGGCTCCTAATTTTCAATAAGTTTCTTAAATCATTGCTTCTTACCCTGTTTATAATCCCTCAAAAGTCAATGAGTGGTGAGTACTTAATTCACACAGCAGCACTGTACATAGACAAACGAACTCATGATTAGTGGGTCAGTTAAACCTATAAAGCAGGCTTATGTGTTTTCTTCAAAGAGCCTTTGCAATGCCAGATGTTTGTTAGCTACTAACACTAGCAATCCTTGGTCTCCCACATTAAAGTTTGAGAGAATATTCAATGTCAATTTTTGCTGTGAAAATGCCAAGGAGACAGGTTGAAAAAGGATTAAAAAATACACAAAATAATTTCCAAATATTTTAATAGAAAAGCTCAGGGAAACTTAAAAAAGGAGGTAGATTAAATTTTATTACTAATTTTTATGTTTTGGGAAATACAGGTGACAGTTAGGGGCAAGCACTGATCTATTCTCTCTGGAGACCACTGACATGTCAGGGGAGGTTTAGGTTGGATATTAGAGAAAGGTTCCTCACCCAGAGGGTCACTGAGCACTGGGTCAGGCTCCCCAGGAAAGTGTTCACAGCACCAAGCCTTACAGAGTTCTAGAAACGTTTGGATTGTACTCTTGGGTACATGGTGTGATTTTTGAGGGTGTCCTGTGCAGGGCTAAAAGGTGGACTTGATGATCTCCATGTGTCCTTTCAAAGTCAGAATATTCTGTGATTCTGTGAATATCATGACAAAAAGCAATAACGTTCTGAAATAACATCGGTTAGAAGCTTTTTCCCCCTCACTTTTCCTTCTGCTTTTTACAGTTTTTTAAGCCCTTGCACATGTTGTTGATATATCCCATACACTGCCCTTCTCTCATCTCTACTCTCATCTCACTGAACAGAGACAGAAACATGAAATTTATCCTGGAAGAGACTGCTTCTTGGTACATAAAACCAGTAAATGAGCATAATCTAGACACCAATACTACCTTATATACTTCATAATAGCTTTTCACAGTTTTCATTAAACCAAGGTTTATGTCATTGAAGCCTTTTGATAATGAAGAGGGGTGTTGTGCAACTTAGAAACTGTCAACATCTACTCTCTAACCTATGATTCCAGGTAGTTCCATTAGACAATGCTAATGGTGTCTTGTCCAGTTTGGGTGACAGACTTTGATAAGAATTCAATTAGTTCCTCCCAAAATTTGTTCTTTTAACTCCTCTGGGATTCAGAAATGGGTGGGGGGTCAGAGAGAGAAGTAGAAATGTAATCTAGAAGAAAACTCAGAATCCACTGAAATACAATTTTCTTCTTTTTCTAAATTTTTTTACAAAGGAAAATATGGGAATATGTACATTGTATACAGACATTAGGATAGTGAGTGAATAAAACACATTTGTAAAGGTTATATTGCCTGTATTAGAAAATTTTATTCTATTTTAAATTTAGAAACCTGGATTTCAAAACCAGGATAGTATTTTGGAGCAAAGTCACTGTCTCCTGTCAAAACAACCTCTCTCGCTCAAAAAACCTCCTTTATTAACATGTAAGTAGGTAGTCAAAGTTATTGATACAGCTTCAGGTGTGTCTTAGATGTTAAACATCACTGAAGAAATAACTCCACTTTGGTTTCTCACTTGGTTGCCTGAGATGCTAATTCTCAGTTCAGAAGATTACCTCACACTTGACTAGCTTTGGTACCTTAGCATAACATCTGCGTGAACTTTTTCTGCACTTCACAAATACACTGCAGGGAAGAGAGCAGTCATAAAAGATTTAAAAACAAATAATGAAAAAAGCTATAAAAGGCCACAGCCAGTTTCAACACAATAGCTACTGTTTTCTTTAGATTTCAGACACACTTTCCCAAATTTTATCTTAAGAATTATTCAGAAAGAATACAGATAAGAAACCAAAGTAATAGATTGTTTCTTCCTATTCCCTTGAGGCAATTTCACAAGTGCTTGCAAGGTCAGCCACTGCACATAAAAGACAGAAAGTCTTCTCTTTGACTGTGATTAATCACATTGAATCATCAGGCAACACACTTGAAACCCTCATATTCCAAGTATATACTTTTACATATATGTACTATAAATTTTTATATGTTACATAGTATAATATACTCAAGAAAATGTGTATCTCCACAGCCAATGCTCAAGAGACAATTTGGTTATGCTTTAAATCTTAAGCTGCAAAAATTCTATTTCTAAATAGTGGGTCTTGATATACTACTGTAATTTTTTTTGGTTGTCTTGCTGATAGAGGAGTTAAGTTTGACCACACTGAAGCAGCACAGGCTACTTATGCTACAAACAAGTAATCAACTTAGAAGACCTGACTATAGAGTATTTCTGTGAAATAACTATATCTATTTATATAAACATACATTCTAAAATTATGCTGTATATGCAATTTTTTAATTTTATATAATTATAGGTTTTAATATATTTACATCTATACATTTTGTAAATATATATCAACAATAATCTACTGGTACATTAAGCAGCAGAAATTGTCCCTGTTTACCCTCAGCTATTCAGTACCAGTACTCTGAACTCATGATGGGGCTGACAAATCTCTTAGTATTAAAAAAAATAAGGCTGTATAAATTAAGAGTTTAACTGGTAAAAGACCCAAATCTTCAGGGTCATTTGTATGAGTTAGGGGTGCACAGCTGAAATTACAATTTGTTCAAAGATGTACGCAAAGAGTTCATTGTCAAAGAACATTCACATACCTTTTTGTGTAGAGAAATGATGGATTCCTTGTTTTAGCCAGGAATTTGGGGTCAAATATTTTCTCTAATGGAAAACACAGATTTGCTGAAACCTAATTTTTTTTAAAAAAGAACCAAAACCACATAAATTACATTTGTAGCTGAAACCTAAAATTTGTTTTAAAAAGACACTTAGATTAGATTTGTAGTAATAGAAAGAAAAACCTTTTGATTAAATGCAGTAAAACTAAATTCCACTTCAAAATAATTCATAGTCTAATATATGGAATCTCTATACTATGATATAGTAATTTCATCTGAGTCTCCCTTATTTCAGGTGAGCTTTCCAGCTCTGTGGTATTTGTTTTTTGAGTTTTGCTTGGTTTTATTGTGTGGGTTTTTTTCAAACCTGAAGTAGTGTCTCCAGCAGGAGCTGCTCCAGGGCTTCACTTTCCAAGTGCACAATAATAGTCTCTTAAGTTTTATCTTTTCTATCACAGAGGGGGCTGATAAAAACCAAACTAAGCCTTGGTCCATAATGAACGTCCTACCAACTTCACAACAAACAGCAAAGACATTTTCATTTAAGTATCTTGGGCATTTAATTCTTGGTGATTTCCTTCTAAAATGTGTAAGAGGCCAGTGTGACAAACCTGTCTGAAACCAAACTGTATCACAGATGCTGCCTGCCACTCACCCAATACTCAGTGAAAAAACTACATCAGTTTAGCATGTCTCCTTCTTGAAAATCCATGTTGGTTGTACCTTGAATTCTTATTAATCCCCACATTAAATGTATACCAGAACAAATGTTGCATGTTTGTAGAAGTATTTATGTAAATTTATGTAAGATCTATAGTCCAATTTTTATTGTGACTAATCAAACACAAATTTTTGCTATCAAATATTTGGTTTCCTTTCCCATTTTGCAACTTGCCTGTATCTTTCTTGACCTTCCTCTTTTAAGATAAATTTAAGAAATCTCTTTATTATGTATTTTTATTGAGAGGTCTGCATTTTACCCTATAAGCTTTTACACTTTACACTTTTACATATAGGTAGACATAACACCTCAAGACTGCATCCAGTTGAATCCAAGCCAATTCAAATTATCAACACCTGACTTCAAAATTCATGATCTTTGAAAATCAGTATTCATAGCATTAAGTATTCTAAGTAGACAGTATCAATGAAAACTGTTCAGTCACATTAAGTGTACAATTCTGAAGTCTTGAAAGAGTATGCAAATATAAAGGTCATCTAAATGCAAAAAATCAGATGCAGCCTTTAACGAATACATCTGTTATAGTTTCAGAATCTCA
>VWZF01007029.1:0-12496 GCA_013396755.1 Sclerurus mexicanus | reverse complement strand
GTTCATCCTGATTCCTCATGGAGACCATCTCAGGCAGGGAAAGAGCAGGGTCACACCCTGCGGGGCTGAGGTGCCTCCAGCCTCTGGGAGTGGGAGCTTCTAAAAAGCACAGTGCGTATCAGGGCAGTAGGATGCAGTCAGAGGCACATACACCCCCATGAGTAACCCCTCTGAGCTGCCTCCACAATTTCTTTGAGAACNCCTCCACAATTTCTTTGAGCACCTAAATGAGAAACAAATGCTTTCAGTCATAGCAGAAGTGTCCAAAGAGGAGACAGGACACAGGCAGACCTAGAACTCTCCAATAAAGTGGACTAGAACAATCAGATATCACCAGTGGAGTCTCCTGTAGTGGCACATGGGCAATGTCCCCAGCGTTCAGGGCAGGGAATGTCCCCATCATTCAGAAAATTCTCTTCCCCTCTCTCATGACTGTGGTTGGGAACAACCTCATCGTGGCTCTGCTGGAGGAAAACTTGAAATGCTCTCACAATTCCAGCCCCCTGAGTGAGCTCTTAGTGGGGACAGCAGTCTCTGCTCCCAGCACTTTTACTGCCATTTCCTGCACCTTTGGCACATAGAGTGTTTTCTGCTGGTGGGCACATCCCATGACCAGCACTGGGCTGTTTGCCAGCCCTGCCCTCTGCAAGACTCATGAAATGGAAGGGTTGTGTCCAGCAGAGCTGCACCTTGGCTCAGGGGAGTTCTCTCATCCACAATCATAATTTCCTTCTTTTTCCTTACACTTTTTCTGGCCCTGACTTATTGCACCACTTCTGTGATTGTTCCAGAGGGCTGGAACTATCCTGCAGTGATGCTCCTGCTCTTTGCTTTCAAACTTTCCTTTTAGCTCAAGTCTTCCTGTCACCGGAAAGGGGCACTTCAGATTTTGCCTGTTTGTGCCCCAGGAAAGTCAAGGTCCTGGTGTCCGACAGTCTATCAGTGTCTCATGAGACCCTTTCGCCAACAGAGTCACAAGATCAGAGGGGGATTCAACCACCCTTGTCAGAGAGGACTCAACAGAACTGAAGACCCCTCAGCAGGCCCTGCTAAGGTGTTCTCTGTTGCCAGCGACTGAAAGGATTCACTCTAACAGTTCATGGAATAACACTCTTTATTCATACATATTATGGCAGGTTAAGAAGGTTCCTGGTCTTGATGAGAGTGTCTGACTGCAAAAATAAGTTTTAAAGCAATCTCCTGATTGATAAATTAAGTGAGCAAAAGATCTAATGCAAGCAATTCACAGGTATACTACAGGGCAAGTACAGGCACAAGCTCTAGCCCTAAAAGCAATAGTTAATGTGCATAGAGTATAATTCTTACTCAAGGTGTCCCTGTGGGGGGAGAAGACAGGCTCAGCCCCAGCAGTTTTGGTGGAGTCTTCTCCAAATTTCCCCATCCCAAACTTGCTTTTATAGTGGTTTTTAAGTTTTAGGTGGAGCTTGAGTCGCTTCAGTCATGAATACTTTTAATTTCTGATTAGGGTAAGGTTCGCTCTCCATACCTACTGGTACCTGAGAAGGAGGTTTGATGTGGTTGTTGGTTCAGCAGAACACCTTGACCCATCTCCCTTGGTTACAGGCATTGTGCGGTCTCAGGATCTTCACAGGACCACAATGTTCTCCCTTTCCGCTGGGATTTCAGTGGAGGGAGGCCACGTCATCTCCACTTTGTTCCTTGCTCTGTTCCATCCCTCTGAGCAGATGATTGTCTTTCTTTGGAGAGCATGTTGATCTCATTCCATCCAGGGAGTTGCAGCTGCATTTTCACTAGAATTCTTAGTCTACTCTAAATTTTAACACCAGCCATCATCCCACACCATGGTGTCTTAGTTCAAGGGGAGAACTAAGATATCTACGTTGGCCAAGAAATAATCCCTCACTCTTTGATCACTCAGACACCTCTCAACAAGTCACTTTTCGCTTTGAGCTGCAGGAAGGTAAAAGCTTGTCTGTCCTTCAGTAGTTGATCTAATTCTGCCTTCAGCCAACTTCTCATTTGTGTTTATTTTATAATTTCCTTTGTGTCTAATGCATGTCATGCATGCTTATGCCCTGGGGAAGGTGAAGCTTGATGGTGGTATCTGACACTTCGCATACAGTTGAGTAGTGTGTGTTCAGTGGTGAAATTTATGAGTTTTAAAAAAGACTAGAAAAAAAAAGGAGGAAAAAAGGGGCAAACCCCCTCTTTGCCTGTGTGCAGCCAGTTCTCTGAGCAAAGCAGGTCCCAGTTTTCTGGTAAAAGACATGATGTAGTTGAGGAGCTGTGAAGCAGGATTGTCCACACTGTGTCAGACCTCAAGGCACAGCTTCTCCAACTAGCCCAGAGCTTTGCAGGAGAGAGCCAGGATCAATATCAATCAGAGAATGCTGCAATCACCTCTTCTATAAAGACTAAAGCAATTAAATATAGCCTTTAAAATAAGAATGTATTTTTATTAGAAGCTATAGTAGGAAACATCTGTAATTAACTCTGCTGGATCAGAGCAAAATCTCAGCTAGAGCCGTGGTAGCTGCAAAAATTGTACGAGCAGTAAGTGAAACATTAAGGATCCTTCCAAGTGTTTATTACCACTTTTATGGCAGTTCGTGTGAAGGAACGACCTACTTGGATTCACTAATGTCTGGTCAAGAGCGCTACAGAGAATAGTGAAGAAAGCTCCTGAGAATAACCAAAACTGTGAACTTCCAAACAAGAAGAATCTGCTTTCATGCTCTCCTAACGCTGACCCTTGGATTTTTGATAAGTATAAACCTCATCCCAGGAAAATATTTTAGACTGGCCATGGTCCAATGTACATGTTGTTCAGTAAATTCCGTGGGTTTGTGTACCACATTCGACTGGCCCAGGGCCCAAGGCAAGTCTTGCTATTTATGTTTTACATAACAACCAGTCCTATATGCAATCAGAGTAGAAAAAGGCCCTAGGGTTCACTAGATACCATAATAGGCCAAAAAGAAGATAAAATCTAAGTAGGATGTAAAGGAATAGATACACCAGCACAAGAGACAAGACAGGTTGAGCTAACGATAACATCTTTGAAGACCCAATCACTTACATAGAGCTCAAAGACAAACAATAAGATTTGGCTAACGAGAGAAGGACAGGTTTCTTGCATATGAAATATTATTGACAAAAATAGTGTAGATGAAGCCCAGTATGAGCTTAAGCTACTCATGAAAAAAATCATTTTCAGTCATGTGCTCATTTGCTAGTAGAGACAGGGGCACTTCCTCTCTGCTCCTCAAATCAACTTGAAAAAAGCCTTACTAGTAAAGAACCTAACAAAATGAAAACTTCTTTCCTGAAATGTGAAAGAATTCATAAGTTTAATTTCATTGGACCTCACGTAATTAGACATTTGAATGAACAAAAATTATTATTATTAGATCCCACATATTCACTCAAAAGAGTCGAAATAAATGTCCAAGTAAATATATCTCACATAAAACAGAGTTGTCAGCCTTACATACAACAAAGTCTTAAAGGATGAAATGTCTGGCTATCCACTAGATCCCAACACACCATGACTCAAACAGATATATCTGGATGGATTGGTACCAGATTGGGTGTATAAATTACCATAGATCAGGAAGTGTTGATCAACAAGCTCAGTGCTGTCACCTCTGACCTAGGAAAACCCAAAGTACCTCTGTGCTGTCCCCTATGATCCCATTGGCAGAGACTCAGTCTTTGGCTGTCATATTCTTAAATTTAATTGCTAATTACATAGCTGAAGATTTTGTCAAGATAATTGATTATACTGGAGACACTGGCAAAAAGATTGCACTCACAATCCAGGTCACCCAGACTCAGCAATGGGTACAGTTTATAGCTGCAGAAATACTAAGAAAAGAAACATCAGGAATATTACCTCAAGAAATTACAGAACTCATAGCTAGAGAAGAAGCCAGTCCCCAGTTTGAGAGACACCACCAGGCTTCGTGGCAATTAGTGAACTTCACATAAAATTGAGGACATGAGCAAATGGAGGCATATGTTCTCACTATCAGTGCAGCAAAAGAGCAGTCAATCTTTCCTGTTTTCACTCTGGGAGCCATACACCAAAAGTTCATTGTTAGACTAATAGTCTATAATGGCAAGCTATGACTGAACCAAAGGCAAGTGGCAATCAATTAGAACCAAGGCCTGTATTCTCAGAGAACAGCTAGGATACATTGGCAAAAATGTAAAAATAAGAGAATGAGGATCTGTATTTAGATATTAAAGACAGCACCTGTACAGTTGAGATGTCAAAAAGTGAAAAGTTTTGTCACAAGTATTTTAGGTAGGTAGTGGGTGTGCATGTGTTAGAACATCTTGTTTTAATGTTACTATAGATCACTGCCATGAAATGACTAATGGTACTAACTTTCATTTATGCAACTTTACCAGAATTAGAATTTGTGATTTTAATTATGTTGTACCTGTAAGTAATAGACAATTTATTGAAGTTGATTATACCTTTGTATCATGATGTGCCTAAGTTACAGATAGGTATGGATATTATTCTCTTCGAAGCAATGCTTAGACAAACAGATGTAGAAAAAATTAGTCCAGGAAGTAAACCGAGCGACGCAACGCATGCTTTGGCAGGTAAAACATGACTCTGAGAATATACCAATCTATCTTAACTGATACAGAATGTCTCAGAGAATGAAACTGGTGGAATGATATTGTAAGATATTCTCCTAAAGAAACAAAAGTATTTCATCCCGTGGTAGTTATATTGGGAAGAATGGTCCTTTTATTCTTCCTGAATATTTTTCTGTGGTAGAAATTCAGTACCAAAATTAAGAAATTACGAGAAATGCCAGCAGTGGTGCATGTCAACCAAAAAATCTACTTCTGAAGTTTGATGAAAGAAATCGTATAGTTGTAAGAAAAGGGAGGAATGAAACAGGGCAAGGATTTAAAAAGCTAATTTAGAAGGAAAACCTGTACCTTGCCCTAAGAGAGACACTCTTATAAAATGGGAAGATATGTTGCCACAGATAACTGACGAAAGGAATGCCTAACATTTTGTTACAAGAGAGATAACAAGAAGAGTAGGCATCCAGAGAGATAGGGACCACTGAGTCAGGATGAGTCAGGAGGTTTCCTTTGCATGTCTGGATATGTAGACAAATGGTGAAAAGTTCAAGAGAGGAAGAGAGAAAACGACCTCTTTGAGGCCAAAGAAATAGGAAGGATCACAAAAACCCTTCTAAAAGATGACTCCTCCCCAGGCTTTGCCCAAATCCCACCTAGTCTGAATATTATAATTAGATGTCGGGACCAAAAGAGTATGTATATAAAATGTTGTACTCCCCTGGAAAAACTGCATAAACACCAAGATTTTACACTGGATCCGTAGAGCTATATTTTCCTATGTGAATCGAGGGCTCTCCAATTTTGTATACAATAAGTACCTTTGCTGCTTAAAGACAATATTCTGTCTTTGAGCAGTTTTTCCTTGCTATTTTGGCATCACTGGCGAGAAAAATAAGGAAATGCATCTAATAGAAAAGCTCACAAATCTGTCCCCTTGTTGTTTAAAAGTGGTATTGCAGCTAAAAATATATGACATTACATGATATAAGGTATTATATGACATGATATATATGATAAGATGGATTATTATATGACATGACATAAGATCGCAGGAGATGACATGATACGATAACACACGATATGATATGACAACATATTAAAAGAAATGATATACATGAAAGCACATGAGGCAATATAATATGATAAGACAAGAATTACATGAAAAAACATGATATGATATGACATGACAAGACATATTATGCTATGACATGACATGATATGATATGAAATGGCAGTATATTAAAATGACATGATATACTATGACATGACTTGATGAAACATGCCACGATATGGCATGGCATAACATGATATGGTATGAACTGTTATGATATGACATAACATGATATTACATTTGATATCATCTTATGATATGACATGAGAAATTGTGATATATTATATCATATGACATGACGGTGTATGATATGACATTATATGATATGATATGATATGACAGGATATGACATGACACCGTAAAATATGATAAGAGAATAAAAGTTATGCTACGGTATGACATGACATTATAGGACAGGATATGGTATTATTTGATAAGGAAGGATATGATTTGATATTCTATATCTTAATAATATACATCATGATATATTACCATACATGACAAGCTATGACATCTTGATATATTACACACTACGGTATGATATGAGTACATTTTACATTATATGGTGGGTTATGCTAGGGTTTTTTTTTTTTTTCTTAATTTGCCTCAAAAGTGAAATTTATTCAACTAAACAATTCGGTTAATCTTAATATAGTTTGGCCTGCAGAGAAAATATACAGTTGCAATATTTCCATATAAAACTCTGTGAATTAATATCAAGGCGGTATTTCCGTAAATATTAAGATTATTATAAGGAGAGTTGTTTTTAATGAAGTTACAATTTCTTCTTAACTTTTATTTATTAATAGTGTGATAAGCATCTCTTACTTATAATGCAGCTGAAGATTTATTAAACTTTTTATTGCTTTTTTTACTCTGCAGAAAATAAGGAGATCATATCGTGTAGCATGATATATGAAACCTTAACCCTACCTTATAGAAGCATATAATCATATCAATCAAGATCCTGGCATATCATATATTACCATATCATAGGATATCATATCATGTCATTAGAATCATGTCATATCATGCCATATCGTGTCCTATATCATATCATGTAGTATCATATTTCCTCAAATCATGTCATAACATATCCTGTTATATCTTATAATTATTATATCATGTCTTACAATATCGTGTCATATTATATGTAGTCATAGGATATCATGTCATGTCATATAATGTCATATCGTATCATTTCATGAACCATCATATCATGTCTTATCATACCGTGTCATATCACATCATGTCATATCATATCATGTAGTTTCATTTCTTCTCATATCTTGCCATTTAATATCATGTCATATCATATTATGTCATGTCATATGGTGTTGCACCATATCGTGTAATATCATGTAATAAAATATGTCATATTTTTTCATGTCTTAGAATATCATGTCGTATCACACCATATCATGTCATATTTTATCATTTTCCGTCATATCATATCCTGAATTGAAGATTACTCCCAGACAGAAATGTCCACGACAGGATTGTGTTGCTGCTTTTGGAGTCTCAAGGAAGCCACGTCTTTTGCACCTGAGGGCCAAATGCTGCGGGCTTCCTTCTTGGACACAGTTCCTGTCATTCAAGGGGAGAAATACTGTGGGAAAATTTCCACTTTTTGGCCTTAATTGAATACGGTCGAATAGTCCACAGACAAAAAGTGAGAGAAGATGGATATGTGGCTGCTTTTGGACGGCCAAGGAAGCTGCATCTTTTGCACCTGAGAGCCAAAGTTGGCTGGCTTTTTTCTTGGAGAAAATCCCCATCGTTTGAGGGCTGACACACCGTGGGAGGATTGCCACATCGAGGCCCAGTTTGAATACGGACAAACACTTCTCCAAGAAAAAATTCCAGGACATTGAGTCGTGGAGAGCCAAAAAAAGCCAAACCAATTGTTCCTCTGAGACAAAGACAGCGGGCTTCCTTCTTGGAGAACATACCCACAGATGGAAGGCAGGTCAGTGGGAAAATTGCCACTTTGAGGCCGGGATTGAATATGGACCAGGATAGCTGTCAGACAAACGTGACAGAACACAGAGGCGGGATTCCTGCCATAGAAGAATTTTGCCACATTTACTTGTGTTCTCGCTCACACTTCATTCTGAAAAACATTCTTTTTTTAAGACACCCTTCAGAGAAAAATGCGGAGACAAAGGTTTTCTAGCAGCACGACACCGCTGTGCTAGTCTGTGTATTCCCTCCAAAGTCCACTAGAAATCCTCTTCAATTTTGCCGTCCCTCGTCCTCTTCTTTTCTTGAGTTAGAGCGACATCTTGTGGCCTTGCAATATTATCTGGCTGTGATGTCCTTCAGAAATGAAGAGAAAGGGCTAAACGTGTCCTGCAAAAAGCTTTACAGTATGCACGTTTCGCCGTATAAGGAAGAGCTGGCAATCTTAGCGTTTACAAGCACACTGTGAGAATGACAGAATGCGAATTCAAAAAGGCCTGGGAAGCACAGGGCGTCTCACGGGGTTTCTGCCATAGAAGCAGTTTGCCACTTCTGTTCTTGCCCACATTTGGTGTTAAGAAATAGTCTCTTTATAACACCCCCTGCAGACGGAGGTGAGCCGAAAGAAAGCTTGCTCGCAGAATGATGCGTCACTCTGGAACATGGTATTCCCTCCGCAATCAAGACACTGAACTCTTCACATTCCGGCTCCAACGCGCTCGTCTTTTCAAGCGGAAGAGCAGCAACTTCATACGTAGTGAACCGAAAGGAGGTTCAAAAGAGTTAGGGCTGAGAAGAAATGTTCCCGCCGTGTCTTGCAACAAGTTTTCCTCCGTGCATATTTCTCTGTGCGAAGTGCAGATCCAAAAGCTTTAAGCTTCGTAAGCACACTGCGAGAGAGAGAGAGTGCTAATGATGTCCTGAGAAGTGCAGGGCCATGGACTGTTGCCACAGGAGCAGTTTGTCTCTTTGCATGTGTTCTCCTACATATTTCCTTGTGAACAGCATTCTCCTTATAAGACCACTTGCAGAAGAAAATGCGGAGACCAAACGTTCTCTTTGCGTGACACCACTCTTTGAATATCTCTATTCCCTCTAACATCCACTAAGTGTCCTCTTCGAAATTTTGAGCTCCCTCTTTTTCTTATTTTTTTGAGTTACACCGACAATCCTACAGCCTCGGCATATAGAATAAGTGTGGTATCGTTTAGAGCTGATTAGAAAGGGATAAACGTGCCCTACAATAAGCTTTTCTCTGTGCAAGTTTCACCGTGTAAAGAAGAGCTGGCAAGTTTAGCATTTACAAGCCAGCTATGAGAATGACAGAACGCGAACGCAAAAAGAGCTGTGAAGCAAAAAGCAGCACATGGGACTGCCGCCACAGAAGAAGTTTGTCACTTTACGTGTGTTCCCGCACATATTTCCTTTTGAGAAATAGTCTCTTTAGAACACCCCCTTCTAGAGGAAGGTGCGGAGACTAAAATCTCTAACGCGGAATGATCCTTCTCTCTGGATCACGGTATTTCCTCCCCAGTCAAGATACTGTACTGTCCACATTCCTGGTCCCACTCTCTCTTCTCAAGAGGAAGAGCAGCAACCTCTTCCGTGGAGAAACGGGAAGATGTTCATAATAGTTAGGGCTGGAAAGAAAGGCTCTCGCCTTGTCTAGCAACAAGCATTCCTCCCTGTGTATTTGTGAGAAGTGCAATTCAAAAAGCTTTTGCCTTCGCAAGCACACAGTGAGAGAGACAGACTGCGAAGAGAAAGAGACATGTGAAGGAAAGTGCAGGACTCTGGACTGCTGCGACAGAAGCAGTTTGCCGGTTTGCCTGTATTCTCGCTCATACTTCACTCTGAAAAATATTTTTCTTTTAAGAAACGCTTCCGAGGAAAATGCAGAGACGAAAGGTTTCTCACAGCATGACAACACTCTGCCAGTCTGTGTATTCCTTCTAACGTCCACTACAAATCCTCTTCAATTTTGACCACGCTCTTGCCCTTATTTTCTTTAGTTCAAGCGACATCTTCCGGCCATAGAAGGTAGTATGCCTGTGATGTCTTCTGGAGCTGAATACAAAAAACGATACACGTTCCTGCAATAAGGTTTTTTCTATGCAAATTTCGCCGTGAGAAAAGAGCGGGCAAGCTTAGCTTTTCAAGCCTGCTATGAGAATGAAAGAAAGCAAAAGAAAAAGAGCTGTAAATCAAAGAGAAGCGCGCGGAACTGCTGCCAAAGAAGCATTTTGCCGCTTTACTAGTGTTCTCTCACATATTTCATTCTGAAAAACAAGATTTCGTTCTCCACACCTCCCTCTTCCTCTTGAGAAGAAGAGAGAGTGGGACCAGGAATGTGGACAGTACAGTGTCTTGACTGGGGAGGAAATACCGTGATCCAGAGAGAAGGATCATTCCGCGTTAGAGATTTCAGTCTCCGCACCTTCCTCTAGAAGGGGGTGTTCTAAAGAGACTATTTCTCAAAAGGAAATATNCGGGAATATTTCTTCTCAGCCCTAACTCTTTTGAACCTCCTTTCGGTTCACTACGTATGAAGTTGCTGCTCTTCCGCTTGAAAAGACGAGCGCGTTGGAGCCGGAATGTGAAGAGTTCAGTGTCTTGATTGCGGAGGGAATACCATGTTCCAGAGTGACGCATCATTCTGCGAGCAAGCTTTCTTTCGGCTCACCTCCGTCTGCAGGGGGTGTTATAAAGAGACTATTTCTTAACACCAAATGTGGGCAAGAACAGAAGTGGCAAACTGCTTCTATGGCAGAAACCCCGTGAGACGCCCTGTACTTCCCAGGCCTTTTTGAATTCGCATTCTGTCATTCTCACAGTGTGCTTGTAAACGCTAAGATTGCCAGCTCTTCCTTATACGGCGAAACGTGCATACTGTAAAGCTTTTTGCAGGACATGTTTAGCCCTTTCTCTTCATTTCTGAAGGACATCACAGCCAGATAATATTGCAAGGCCACAAGATGTCGCTCTAACTCAAGAAAAGAAGAGGACGAGGGACGGCAAAATTGAAGAGGATTTCTAGTGGACTTTGGAGGGAATACACAGACAAGCACAGCGGTGTCGTGCTGCTAGAAAGCCTTTGTCTCCGCATTTTTCTCTGAAGGCTGTCTTGAAAAAAGAATGTTTTTCAGAATGAAGTGTGAGAGAGAACACAAGTAAATGCGGCAAAATCCATGGCCCTGCACTTTTCTTCTCAGGATATTCTCTATTGGCAGTCTGTCTCTCTTGAAGAGTGCTTACGAAGATAAAGCTTTTGGAACTGCAATTAGCACAGAGAAATATGCACGGAGGAAAGATTGCTGCATAATAAACACCAATTGCCACTTTTGCGGATGGATTGGAATACAGATGTGGATTGCTCCCAGAACAAAGTGCGAAAACATGGAGTACTGGATGCTTTCAGAGGGGCAAGAAAGTCTCATTTATTGTACCTGAGAGCCAAAACCTGGGGGCCTTCCTCATGGAAAAAAATCCCTGCCATTCAAGGGCAGAATCACCATGGAGATATTGGCATTTCTGCGATATGAATTGAATACGAACAGTGATTGCTCCCAGGCAAAAAGGGCCATATTTGGAAAGCTGCTGCTTTTGGATTGCCAAGGAAGAAGCATCATTTGCACCTGAGAGTCAAATGCGGTGGGCTTTCATCTTTGAAAAAATCCTTGTCGCTCAAGGACAAAAGCTATGCGGGAAAATTGGCACTTTGGGACCAGACTGGAATATGGACGATGATGGCTCCCAGAAAAAATATGCCAGGAGAGGGATGTGTGCCTGGTGACTGAGACCCAAGCAAGCCACCTGTTTTTCAGCTGAGGTCCAAAATCTGTGGGCTTTCTTCTTGGAAAAAAGCCTTGTCGTTCAAGGGCGGAAGCAGAGTGGGGAAATTTTCACTTTTGGGGCCTGAACTAAATACTGATGAAGATTGTCCCCAGAAGAAATGTGCCAGGATAAGGACGTGTGGCTGTTGTCAGAGGGCTAAGGAAGCCTCATGTTTTGCACGTGAGAGCCAAAGGTGGCGGGCTTTCTTCTTGGAAATCATCACTGTTGATTGACGTTAAAGCATCATGGGAAAATTGTCATTATTGGGGCCTGAATGGAATATGGATGAAGATTGCTCCCAGACAATAAGGACCCATGGGCTTTCTTCTAGGAGAAAATGTCCATCGTTGCAGGGAAGAAGCACACCGGGCAAATTCGCACGGAGAAAATCTGTGTCATTCATTAATAGAACTATTTCTATCAAATGGCTATTTTTCAGCCTGAATTCCATACGGAAGAAGATTCCTCCCAGACTAAAAGGTCCAGAACAAGAAAGTTTTGCTGCTTTTGGACTGTCAAGGAAGCCGTATTGTTTGCACCTGAGAGCCAAAGCCTGTTGGTTTTCTTCATGGAGATACCCTCTGTCGTTCGAGGGCAGAATCACCATTGGGAAACAGGCACTTTTGGGTCCTGAATGGAATATGGATGAAGATTACTCCCAGACCAAAAGCACCCCATGTGCAATGTGTTGCTGCTTTTGGACTGTCAAGGAAGCCGCATCGCTTGCAACTGAGAGCCAAAGTTGCTGGCTTTCTTCTAGGAAAAAATCCCCGTCTTTCGAGTGTGGAAGCACCATGGCACAGTTGGAAACTCTCGGACCTGAAAGCAATACGGATGTAGATTGCTCCAAGAAAAATGTGCCAGAACATGAACGTGTGGCTGCTTTAGGAGGGCCAAGGAACCCGCACATTACTCACCTGAGGTCCAAAGGCTGCGGGCTTTCTTCATGGAGGACATCTGTTTTGTAACACCCCCTTCCAGACGGAAATGCTG
>VWZF01007028.1:162888-183004 GCA_013396755.1 Sclerurus mexicanus | reverse complement strand
GCAAATCTTCATTTGCAAAGCCTGGCCATGATGATGTTTGCTTGCAAAGAAAAAAGATTTTATGAACACTCAGGTCTACAACTCGTCTATCTCTAGGAAGCTGCCTTATTGAAAAGATTCAAATTTTGGATGAATTTTGAAGACACAGTGAAAAATCTAAATATAATAATATCTTTTGTGATAGGTTTTTAAATCCTTTTTGAATATTGCCATCCATACACATTTCAAACATGTCAATAAAAACTTCTATGTGGATTCAGTCCAAAAGACTGTCTAGTGCAGGACTTTACCTCCAGCAACAGGCAGGGAGGAGAGTGTAAGAAATTCATAAAGTGATTGTCTCAGTACGTAGCATTCAGTGGTTTGGGCACTTCTTATCTAACCCAAATCACACCTGGCCCAAAGTGTTGCACTCAAATTTCTCACCTGATTTATACAGTTGCATGTAGAAGTTACTTTGGCCCGATTACCTATCCTCCATGAGGATAACAGTGAATTAGGTATGATAGAATAGATTAATTCAGCCAAGACATAAAAGAGAGTTACAATTACACAGGATCTTCAAATGTGTGCACAGGTAAAACTCAAGCAAATTTAGAGCATATACATCATGCTAAAAATATTTCATGGCAACTGCAAATTGAGGGTTTCACTTAATGATCAAACTAAGCAAGAGCTGCCAATGGCATTCAGGAGGCCTTTGTTCTCTGCTAGGTTATTTTATTCAGTAGATTGTATTTCTTTCTCAGTAGTTATCTAACAATAAGGGAATATTGATGTATCTATATATATGAATGTGTGTGTACATATATATAAATATATGTATGCATGCCAGTATTTTCGGGGGGAAAGACATCTACAAAATGGCTTCACTTTCCAATTTCCATTAGTGATCTAATTTGATGCCTCACCATGTAGGAGCTGAGGATATTGTTGGTCTTATGAGTGACTTTATATTTTTCACTTCCACTCTGTAGGCTGCATTTTTCTCAAGTAAAAAATTAATACAGTGGCACTGCTCTTTGCAATCTGACTTTTGTGTTTCACAATAGAAATAACAATATAAAAACTAAGTTTTACAGAAAAAAATCCAAACAACAAATTGCATTTTTTTAATTTCATACAACTGTTCTGAATTTGTTTTTATAGAAATCATGATGGATGTAGTCCTGACTGCACTAAGGCCAATGGCTGTGCATGCTAATTTACCTTATTTTCTATTTCATAAACTTGCCTTTTCAGAAGCATTTGGTAACAGTTTTCTCCTTACTCTGATATAACTTTTGAACAATAGGTTCACTTAAGATCTTTTTTAGAATTGATAAATATGTCTGAAAACCAGAAAAATTCAAGAAAAGAAGAAATAAAAAGAGTAAATAGTTGAAGTGAACTAAACAAAATCTTAGTTATAATCTGTATATCAAAATGTATAATTTTATAATGCATGTTCATTGCTACCTCTAATCATATACGCTTTTGAAGTCAGAACTGGAGCACTTGCTTTGCTTTAAAGGCAAAGAGGCTATGTGTAGGTATAAAGGTAAAATTATGCTCATGGGAATTGCCAGAATTTGGTATAATCTGCTAATTTGCAAAATTTAGCAATTCTAAGTGAGTTTTCTTATTGTAATTTTGAATCAGAAGAAACATACATGGTTGAAAATGAAATTGAACCAAACCAGAAACTACTCTGGAGAGATATTTAGATACTTAGAAAAACAGTTACAAAAAACATGTATCTAGAACCTACATAGTAGAATCTATGCAATATACTTATGTGTTTTTAAATATTTATATATGAAATATATAAGTATTTAAAGAAAATAAACTTTTAAAGAAACTAAATATGTCTCAAGTCTCATCTATCTTCTTGGTAAATGTTTACCATGGTGGCACAACTGAAACTCAGGTTTTTTACACTTTTTATGATAACAAACTGGACAAAATATATCATAAAAAAGAGAATGTTTTAAAATTCTCAATCAAGATGAGAACTTACAGATGAGGAAGACCCCTGTGTGATGCTCTCTGCACTGGTGCACAGAGGCCAGTGGACCTTCAGGGCATTATTTGAAGAGCTAAATTCGGTGTGATAGAAGAAAAAGACAAATCTACCTCCCACATATAGGGTTCCTTTTCACACATGTCAAAACCAAGGGCTTGTGCACGTGCTTGGAGGATAGTTTTGCCTTCTTGGCAGTTTCGACACTCTAAACTGAACAACTTCTTGTTTTTTAACCAAACAGAGGTCAGACAAACAGAAGGTCTGACTAACCAAAGGGATAAATAACCCAGGGAGTGGGATGAGGAGGAAAGCTTTATTATTAGTTTAAAGACTTCTGGAGCAGAGTTTATGGGGAAGCCAAGTAACAACTAGCAAACAACATGAAATGTTTATGTATGTCTATGGAATCCAGTTAGTCTTCTCTGTCTTTCTGCTTTCCTCTAATTTACTGTTCTAATCAACAGACCTATTTTCTGCCCCCTTAGATGCTACCGTCCCCCTTATGGGTTGGCATAAATAACAAACAGCTCTAGCCCTTGGCTTCACCAGTATGAAACACTAGATACAAAATGAGTTACTGTAAATAAGGGAAGGACTGGTGTCGTAAAGCTGTCACCTTTACCTCCAGGATTTTCCTTCCTAATAGACCTACACACTTTCTTGTTATCATTCACAGTAATTTTCTCTAAAATGCTGAAGGGGCTATTAGTCAGATAGAAAATCATTTAGGGGCAGCAAGCTAAGGCATGTTTCCTTAATAAACAGCAGGGAGGACAGTAACCATCAGGAATTTTGGAGTTATTTCTGTGAAAGAGAGATTCTGATTCTGCACTCCTTGGCACTAATGATAGAACTCCTGAATTGTGAAGAACTGGGAAGGATCTGACTGAACTCAATACTTTTAGGCCATTGGGATGCTGAAGTGATTGTATTCCAAGCTACAGCTGGGGATTTATGTAGATGGTTGCATCTCTGCTGCCACCCTACCTGTTTTTTAAATTACAGCTTGAGTCAAATTTACCAGCTATAAATAACAGCAAAATTAACTAAACCATGTATGTAGTGCAGTCAAATATGTACAGCACAGCAGTTTGAAGCCGACATTTGGTTTAGTAAGGGGGAAATGTCACATGACTTTTGAGGTCTGGTTGCATAAAACAATCAAAAGTTCAAAGACATCATGATAGAGTGTGACATTATGAATCTATTACATACATATGCAAACATTTCAGTGCATGAATTGTTCAGCTCTATGTGTTCTTTATGGTCCTTTCTTTTTTTTTTTAAATATTTACTGTCACACTGAAATTCATGTTTATACCAGGGAGAGACTCTGCATTTCTAGCCTTTGCCTTCACATAGACATCTGTGTTCAGTCCTGGAGCTGAATGACTTTTAACTTTGTTTTCTGTCTTCTGGTCTCTATCTGAGGTTCACTGAAGTCAATAGATTGATCTAAAGTGATTGTTGGGTTATCCTCCTTGCCCGAAAATGAATATTCATTCCAGCAGCTCGAGTGCACATGCTTGGCAGGTGCTTGTTTCTAAGTTAAGCAGAATGAACATCTCAAATGCCATGCAGGCACCTGGTTTTGACTGGAGAATCTGCAACAGGTAACTTCACCTTTAGAACAGATGCAGCAGCTTACACCCAATATTTAGAATTTAGTTGCACGAGCCCTCTGAGCACAACAAACATTACAGCAACCCCCTGAAGCTCAGAGCACTGCCAATAACTGAGAATCACCATCTGGCCCTGCACCACTGTCTGGGCCATTTCTGTGAAGAAACAATTTACTGATTCAGCTCAACTAATAAAACTTCATGTTTCTCATTATAATAGACTTATGCTGAAGGTGCACTGATGCAGAGGTTGCAAAAACGTTAAACCACTAATCCTACACTAATCCTCACCTTAACCCAAACTAATTGCTGAAAATTCTGTTCAAGCTTCACCTATGAATAAAGTTTAATTCAGAATTTTCTAGCTCATTTTATTCAATGATCTCAGCACAATTTCCTTTCAGTTTAACAACATTCCCTTGTGTGAACATTACTTAAGACTTCTTTAATGTCTTGCAGAAGTTGCAAATTAACTGCATACTAGACACCAGTAAGAAGCTGAATTCCAAACGCTTCCCTAGGAATAAACACTATCTCACAAATCTGCAGAAGAGGTGTTTTTTTTTTCTTTTTCCATTTTACAAATATAATTCTCAAGGTATACAAAATACCTGTCTAGACACATGAGAAAGGCTACTAGCAGGACAGAGCTCTGATCTCTTACCACTCACCACAATTCCATACTTCCTAAAAGTTGTCATGAAACTTTATGCAACAAGGGTTTGAGTTGCTCCTGGTATCAAAAGAAAAAAATGTAACATATTTTAACTATTGCTAAAATAACTAAAATAACTATGTGAGTGAACCTTTATATATTAGTTACTCAAAGAGAAGAAGTACTGTTTCTCTTGTGTCTATTCTTTTTGTATATTTGAGAAATAGACACAAAAGTAAGCTCCCTCTTTGCTATCTGATGTTCTCCTTTAGCATTAATCTTACTGTTGAACTTGCACTGGATGCTGCAAAAATCTAAAATGATGAATACTGAATAAGTAGCTAGTGGCATCATCCAACAATAAATCACACTTTTTCCTGCCCAGTTTTGCATTTCAAAAAGAAATGTTAACCACAGGGTGAAAAACAACGCTTATCATAAATGACAATTTAATTCTAAGCCCTGGTCACCTTGTAAGAGTAACTGTGGAAAGACCAGATGGTGAAAAAGGTAACTGAGAACACAAACACATGTATGTATGCATGTATGTATATATGTATGTATGTATATCTACTTGCACATCCAGACACATGTACTCGCACATCTTTTTTTGTTCTATGTTTGACAACTATGACTTGTCAACCTTGGCATGTGAACTACATGGTGGATTCAACATATTCAGCATGGGCTTGTGCCATATTTTGCTTGTTAAGATTTACAGCCTTTCATATGTTTGAAATATACACATAATCATGCACATAATTGTACATAGAAACACACATGTGTATCCATATACATGCACACACACATATAGAAATTTTTATTCTGAGGCTACAGACCATTCATTTCTGCACTGCCATGATGGCCTATCTGAAACAACAGCTATTTAAAACCTCATGTAACATGTGGTATTCAGGTTGGATCAAAGGGGTAGAATGAGAGTTTTTCAGTGCACAACTGAAAAAAAACACAAACTTGTCTTTCCTCAAGCCAGTACTACCACAAAAATCTATACTGTGTGCCTAAAAGAAAAACTAAAATGCACTTTATGAGACCATAGGTAAAAAACACATCTTCCTTTAGGATTCTGTAGAACGTGCACAGATTGTACACTAAAAGCAACCATAAGTAAGTCTATTGTAGTTTGTGTAACACAAGCTTTTTCTGTTAAAATGGCAGCATGCATCTCACATGTAACGGTTTAATTTACTTATTACATTTCCTGATAAAGAAAGGCAGTCTTTGAGAAAAAATATTAGAAAAAAATCAAAGATTATGAAGTTATATTTCAGGATAAATTAAATACAAACATGTTACTTTATTTGACCAACTGGGAAGGTGTCAAATTTACATTTGAGCTTATGGCAGTATTTATATGGAAAACACACTGACTTCTGCAAAGTCTAATATATAACCTGAAAATATGGTGAGCTAGATCAACTTCAAGTTTCTTGTACTTGGAATACTTACGTACGTCTCAGAGAACTGTGTAATTTTGGTTAGAACTTATGGATCAACCCCACAATTTAATTCAATACACAAGGATGCAAATCTGGAGTTCAGATATCATCTACTGACATGAAATATTCTCTGCATAGTCCAAAGACTGACATTTGTTCATATAAGAGATGCTTTGAAGTCTTTCTTCAGGAGTCCTTTATGAAACTAACTGAAAAGACTTCAAAACAATTACATTTTTTATTGAAATCAGACATATTTTTAGTACTTTAGTGCCCTTGAAAAAGTGGTGTACAGGCTCCATTTCAGCCCCAGGCACAGTGCAAGTAAGTTGTCTGTAATTCTGCTTTGTTTTAATGGTCATTACAATCACACCAGCATAAATATATACATCAGCAAATAAAGAATAAGGTATATTTTTTGGAGTCTGAAATTACAGGAGTTGCCAGAGTAGCTTGTTTCTAGTTAATAATACAGGCCTTCTAAGTCAACATGATTTATTTTCTTGGAGTGATGTGTTAAGGTAGTCACTGCTATAAACAATGATGGCTGTGAAGTGATTTCACAGTTTTTGCACCATTAGGTTACATAGCATAATAGGGTCACAGAATGGTTTGGATTGGAAGAAACCTTAAAGCTCAACCCATTGAACCCCCCTGTCATGGGCAGGGACACCTTCCACTGGAGCAGGTTGCTCCAACCTTGACTTGATCATTTTCAGAGATGGGGCAGACACAGCTTCTCTGGGTAACCTGTGCCAGGGCTTCACCTTCATCACAAAACAATTATTTGATAGAACTGGTGTGAATCAACTCTTTAATTTTAAAAGGGTTAGTCCTTGTCTTATTGCTACAGGCTTGGTCAAAACTCTCTCTTCATCTTTCTTATAAATCTCCTTAAGTACTGAAGGGTCTCAGGGTCTCCCCAGAGCCTTCTGCTCTTCAGGCTGAAGAACCCCAACTCTCAGCCTGTGTTAACAGCAGAGATGCTCCAGTCCTTTCATTAATTCTGCAACAACCAGGAAGCATTCTGGAAATCTCTGATGAGTTTATAACACGAGACTGATGGACAGAAGAGATTTTCTCAGACTTAAAAGAGACAAAGAAAACTTTTTGACTTGCCATATACTGTCAAACTTTACCTGGAAGAGAATAAACCAGCTGTAAACTTCTGTTGTATGTTTTTTGGACAATAATCTCCAGCTTGGTTCCTGCTCCATTTTCTCCCACTGCTGTCTTGGCAGATATACATTCATGTGGAGATGATAGCAAAAACTTCTTGTTTCTAAATATACTTATTTTCTGCTTTTAATAAGTCCAGAATGAGTGTGAATGTCTATGAAATACTGCTGCAGTTACATACACAAAAATACACTAAAAATAATTAATGAAAATCTTTGTATATGCCACAAAATAAAAGATGCCATAGTTACATTTCCATGTGAAAGCAAAACTGAAGTTATACTTCAACAATCTGCAGCAAAGCAGAATGAAATAGAAATGTTGCTTTTGTTCTCAGAGGAGAAGTAGGGTATAAATACTAAATGGTTTTCTGTACAGGAACTGTAATTGTCACTTATGTTTTTAGTATCTGCTGGACATATTTCTGTAGTTGACTAGCCCTAGACAGCACGCAAGACTTGGAAAATGGACTCCGCATAAGTGGAGTCCAAATAAGTGAAACAAGCAATTTTTATATACAATAGCACTGTTTCACTGAAGAGGGGATAGAAAAGATCTGCTGGATCATATCCTGGAATTTCTACAGTCTCCTTTGGGTGTGAAGGCCATTAGATTAATTAGCTGTAAATAGTTATTGCTTACATGTTTAAAGTTAAGTGACTTCCACATAAGAAAAATCCCCTGCAAAGAGCCACATATTCTGTCCCTTTCAATTCTTACCATTTTAAATATTGCCATAAAAGCACAAGAAATTACCAGAGAGCAACAGATAAACAGTCGCTAGAGTATTAGCATTGCTTATTATGCTTAGCCTTAGATTCCCTTTTTAGACTTTTTGTTCCTTCATCTGCTTGCTCTACCTTCTCTATAATTTAGGTAATACTTATCTGATTTATATATATATATATATATGTGTGTGTGTGTGTGTGTTGTGTGTTTATATTTTTTTTGGCAGACACAGTTCTCTGTACAGAGAAACCCTAATCCTTCCTACTAATTATTCCAATGCAAAATAATCAGCAACAGCTATACTAAAACACAGTGACATTAAGTGGAAGAAACAACACGTAAATTCCCTGGAATTAAAGTTCAAACAAAACTGCAAGACCTACAGTGACTGATATCCACAGGTAGGTTGATTACAGACCTGTCTTTCTAACAATTTATTATAAATGCAATGTAAATATTCTCTTTTAGAGATAGTTTTGTCTCATCAGAGGAAATTGGAAAAGGAGAAACATATATATATATATACACATATATATATATGCAACCACCAATATTAATTTATAAGAATATATATGAATTTATAAGAAATATCAGGGTCCTATATTATGATGGAGGCTATAGAGTTAATACAATGAGAGAGAATTTTAACTTTATCAATTATTTGCTGCAAAACAGAGTTACAACTGTTGCCAGTACTAATGGCAGTATGTTCAAGCTGCAAAGGACAAAACCAGTTAAAACCGAAGTAAAGTTTGGTGGAGAAAATCAGTTGAAAGTTGTCAAAATAAAACAGTTTTGGGAAAAAGAAAAAAGGTGATTTTTCTGTCACATTCTTGTCCTCTAGACATCAGACCTAAGCACCATCAGCATAAACCTGGGGTACAAATTTAAAATTTCTTGAATTTTGGAACAATTCTGGGTCTTGGCAAGACCTAATCCTACTAAGAATCTTCATTATAGAGCTTAATCAGCAGAACTGCTAAATAATTTGCTTATTAAAGTATTCAGGCATGTATTTAAGAAACTGGTTTTGGTAGGATTCAAACACACATGTATAGTTAATGGTGGGTTTACCTGTTTTGGAGAGTCTGCTCTCAGTCATGGAGAACCCATCCCATAAGAAAATTTACAAGACAGCTTTGAATCTCTGAAAAAAGATCATTATAAACTTTTCATTTTAAGTTCATTATTTTCAAGTACTAACTACTGGACTGGACACAGGTTGGGGACATATATTGAAGATTATAATCCAGCTTTTTAGGGTGAATTTGGCTTTTAAAATGCTTTTTCTGGTAAATATCATTCTCCTTTTCATTGCTGCAGCATTTTCAGTCAATGTGCACTTTGTAGATAAATCTTTTCTTAGCTCCCATTACTAAATGATGCCATTTTACTCAGCGTGACATATGAATTAAATAACAAGATATAATTTCAGAAAGAATACTTGGCATCATCAGATCTGATAGTGCTGTGCCACTTGAAGCATTTATAGAAGATAGGTGCATGATCCTTGGAGTGATTGCTTTTCCTACTTCAGTTTATTTATGCTCTCTTCAACACTGAAACACATTTCAAAATAAAGAACTCACTGAACTACAAAATGGTATTTCAACATGCTATTTTGTTATTTCTAACATAATCATGGATGTATATAAGACTAATATTTCACGTGTATGTAATAATTATCATAATAAAATATCTTCAGAAATATTAGATGTACAAATTCCCAGGTAAGGAAAATTTTTCTTTTTTTTTTCTTTTTTTCGCTGTCTGTTAATTTCATAATTGTGCATATGTGAGTGTGTATATTCTTTATATGATTCTTCTTTATTAAGAACATTTTCTGTCCAGAAAAGGAGTAATATGACTCTAAATCTGTCCCACTAATACTTTTAACTAGAATTTTAAAAACATGGAACAAAAATCCTGCTTTCTTCTTCAGGGAACCTACTACCCCGAATAGGATAAAATAAGGAAAATCATAAGAAATAAGCTGGATTTCAGGTGGAAACAAAGAGGAAATAACAGGTTTTTAATGCTGAAAATATTATATCACAGATCAGGAAGTGGGTATCCTGGGGGTTTTTTGTGTCAGAGTTCATGTAAAATCTTGTGGTCATAAGTCTCATTGTAAAAATGTTTCAATCTCAAATTTGTTTTTAAGAACACTGATGATAAATAAATGACAAAACATATGACATTGCATGCCTTTTGATGAATATACCCAATATTTAAAATAGCAGTACAAGATGACATATGCCAATGACAATTCATTTTGTCCTCCATCATTACTCTGTCATGATGTAGCACATCAGTCAATGGGGGAAAAAAAGATATATGGAACCATTTCACATTGATCCTATTGATTGGCATATATAGAATCATTGACCATGCCCTGTTTGATGGGTCAGCATTTGTCTGACTGTCAGTTTTATTGTGTGGGCTATCACTGAGATCGAACCCTGGGGCTATCTGAATTACAGTGAACATAGTGTGCTATACCTGGAGGAGAAGACAAAACTGAAAAACAAAGTAATTAAGAAAACAAACTAAGGAAATACTTCCCCTGTGTATCAGCAGCTCACCGTATGCAAAGATAGATGGCATGTGACCTGGATAAGTGTCAAAGCTGAAAATATGCCACTCTGGAGTTCTCACAGCATAAGCAGTGAAGTGTAAGAAGCAAATGAAGAAATTAGAGTTATGCAGTCCAAATGTACACCAGCATACGTAATGCTTACTGTTCCCAGTGATCAGCTATCTGTTTGGGAAAACTTACAAGACGATGTTGGTTGTTAGATGAGGAATCTGCACTGGGCTTGGGAGTAGCTGTGCTGATCAGTGTGCTGCACATAGCTGGGACTCCTTTTCTCCTCTCCCTAAAGAATGGATGAATTTCCCCTTTCTGAGTGAACAAAACAAACATATTCCTTCTGTGCTCAGAGAGTAACTCTGCTCTCTGTTAGTTAGTTTACTTTACATTTTCTGCTGTGGTATGGCTTGCTGTGAAATTATAGTTTGTCCCTGTCTTAACACATCATTATTAGTCTGGCTTAGTGATGCTCCTTCAGAATACCTCAGAAAGAAGAAAATAGTGTGAAAGACTCATGTGCCTATAGAACAACAATTCTACAAAATTATTGCTGCCTGATCTTTCTAGGTTTTGATTTTATTATTGCAAAATGCAATGTTATTAGAAACTACATGACCATTTTTATTACAAAATAAGCAATGCAACATCAGAGATGTAAAATCTTCAGGCCCACTGTGCTACACATGATGAAGATAACTGCAGACTTGTGGATGGCCAAGACTTGAAAATGTGAGCAGATATCTCATATACACATCACAAGACAGCCAGAATCATCACAACATACCTAAGAAGACCAGTTTCTGAAATAAAAACAAATAGCTGATTATGATGGTGACAGGTTAAAAAACAGGAACATTTTGACTCATCTGCAATATCAGAAAATATTAACCATGGAGATGTCATCCAAAAATGAGTCTGTGAAGAAAATTTATATGTTACATTTTATTTTAAATATGTATTTATTCTTTAGTGCATGTGTGAGATTTAAAAGACTTTAAAGACTATTGTAAAAGATTTTAGGGTCCTTCCTAGAAGTCTGTTATGAAGATAAACAGCACATATCACTTGAGAGCTGTGAAAACAACAGACAAGTTTTCATACATCCATTTTACTTTGTCTCCCACAAGGTAAGTGAGCAGCATTTGGGTTTTTTTTTTATGTATGTTAAGAATCTTCACTGTAAGAGGTATAACCAAAGACAGGACCCTGGTCTCGTGGAGGGTGTCCCTGACCATGGCAGCAAGTTGGAGCTAGATGATCTTTAAGGTCCCTTCCAACCCAAACCATTCTGTCATTCTATGATTCTATTATTTTATGCCCATCTAGCAATAAGCCTATTTGATAGGAAAAACTCAATTCCTGAAGTTTCATTTGCAGGTTTTGGACATGGTATATAAGAGATGTTCTCTTTATTCCCTACCTAGGGGATATCTAGAATTAAGAATTCATATTATCATTCTGTTTGGAAGACGTCTCAGAAAGAAGTAAAGTTCAGCATACTGCTCAGAACAGTGGCATTGTATAATTATGCTCATTTTATTGATGATTACAAATCATGCAGTCTAGTTCTCAGCATTGTTCTTAGAGATGTGTCGCTTTAAAAAGTATTGTGATAATTCTTGTTATAATTAATTTGCAGTTACACAGGGTACAGATGAAAACAAAGTTGGAAAAATAACGACTCAGGAAAAGTGAAAGCAACATTTAAATGTTTCCAGTTAAAGAACTTCTGTATATCTACATACCAATACATAAAGTTGGGACATTTCAAAAGAAAAGTGTAATTAAAAAGACATATAAATAATTTAGGAGCCTGAAGACAACAGATGCTGCTCAGGTAGTGTTTCAATAGATCTGTGCACTGAAAGCACATCACTTTAGTCTTCAGCACCGAGGAACACAGCCTGTAAAGCTCCTTTCAGGCACCAGGAGCTTCCAGCTGTCCAAGTTATGGTCTGGGCCAAAGGGTTCCAGAAACCAGGCACAAGGTTAACCAGTTCCGTGCCAGTTATCCTTGCCAGAAGATAACACATTCCTGTCAGCAAGCTAAATTATCAATGAGAACATAAAATAACAAGTGGAAAGTGCGATATCACCTTTTTTGTTACTAAAAACAAAACAAACAAAAAAAACAACCAAACAAAAAAAACCCAACTAAAAAAAAAAATCAAAACCCAAAATAAACTAACATGTTTTCACTTCCATAATGAGAAATCTAAGTTTTGCAATGGGTCTGAGCTTCTGTCACACTATTAAAGTGTTTGTCAAAAAGACAATGTGGAAAGGCAATTAGCAAACCCCTGATTTTTACAGGAGTCATTTGCATCTCTGTCAGACCTGAATCAAAGGAAGAGAATGTGATTGTGGCAAATCTGTCTAGGAAGAAAAGCATGAGTAAGTCATAAGAAAGGAAATTACTGTTTTGCCTAAGTTTCAAGGGCTGGTCACTGTCAATTAATATGGTTTCAGTTTAGCTGTAGTTCTTGTTACTTAAAACCTTTTCTTCTGCACACTCTCTATGGAGTGTTACAGGGACTCTCTAATAGTCTTGAAATCAGCTGAAAATAATGGTTGCTCCTCACTCACAAACAGAAGATTCAGTTTTAAGAAAGATGAGATGGTCCAGAGAGCATAGTAATAGATATCACCTACCATTTAATTTATAAAAATATTACTCCTTTTTTTGTAATAATTGTTAAATAGATCAGTGATTAGCTAATGTATTCCTTACCCTGCAATATAAAAAGCATTCTTGTTAAAATCAGCTGTCAAACACTCCTTCATGGAATACTCTGAAAAACACATTATCATCCAGCAAAGCAAAAGTTTGTTTTGCTTGATTTTATTTCCATTTGGTGTATAGAGTGATTTGCAGTAGGTACCTTTTTTGCTTTCTGTCACATGTCCTTGGGCAATTATCACTATCTTTAAACACAGAGTTCCATTTTTTTCTAGTTTAGATGCTGAGGTGATTTAATAAAGCAGGTTTCACCAATCCCATCATTTTAAATGATATCTTCTCTATTTGAAGTCCTTCACTAATTTAGGATCTGCTCCATATTCATGTGCTCCATAAAGTCTATGGAAACACCTCCATTTATTCTATTGAGCAGCAGATCAAAAGTTCTATAAATCATTTATTATTTCAGTTGGTGGTTGTTTGAATTCTTGGTCTGATTACTAGTTCTCAGTATAGGTACAAGCTGTGTAGGAATATGTATTCCTATGGAAAGAATGGCTCTAAAAGACCATGAAGGCTCATACATTTATTCCCATAAATTACTCACTGAGCATAAACTTAAGCAGGATTCATCACCTTGATTTTCAGACAGTTTAGTCCTGAATGTCACTTTTGTTGTGTCCCAAAACACAATTTTCCAAAGCTTCTCTCACTTCTCTGGAGAAATATCCATTGCCAATATCTGACGTTTTTTCATTCAATTCTCCTTTATATGTGTCTGTTCAAATATCTGTTTCTGGACCTTCTCCGAAGTAACTGGATCTGAAATTTATTCTCATGTAAGTCCCTTGGTGATTCATAAACTCAGGGCTACCTCAGCAAAGGAGCTGTTCAGGGAGGATTTTAGAAGTCACTCTGTCATCTCTGAGTGAGCATAAGAACAACGTAGCAATGCTGCAATGCTCTCTTAAACGCTTAGCTTTAAAATCCCTTGAAAATAAAGGCATTTTTAATCTGATTTCAAATTCTTTGAATCGGGTCTCTCAAGTGGAAGATTCACTGAGAAAAATTCATTTTGATATTCTTCATTTGGGTGTGTCTGTATTACTTGAAAATGGAACAGGGGCACAATTTACACTTGGTGTACATTGATGAACCATCCAATCAACACTCAAGGAATGAAATGCACAAAATCTGCTGAGCTTACTTCTTTTCATCTAGGACAATACTGATATTTCCCAATAACTTGGAGGAAATTATTCAGGTATTTGCATTCAAAGTTCATACATTTTATGTCAGAATAGAGTCACTTCAGAAGACAGTTCCAAGTGACTCTATTCTGAGCTTTCAGAATACCAAAATCAGAATTAACATAGATGGTATCATACATGATCTGCTCTCTTTATAGGCTGCTAAACTGAAATATTTTCCCAGCACTTTGGTGAGTATCCCTATTCTTCATTAAATAAATCTGAGTATTAAGATGAAAGATAAAAGGTATTTAATATTAAATGACCTTACAATGCAGTAGGTCATTAAAGTACTTTGTAGCTGAAATCTTGAAATGTTCTTTTAAATGTATGAAGCTCACTAGTATTTAGTAAGATTAAAGAAAGGAAATATGAGTATTTAATTCAATTTGTCCATTGACCTATTCTTTAAATCTCTATTTAATTTTCTTTTCTTCATGGAATTGCTGGCATTGGTTCTGTTAAGAATAGAGATGGCTCTCCAGAGCTTTTTTTCAGATAAAGGGACAACCAATGATTTAAATATTGGACATCGGTAATCTCTTACTTCCAAAACAGTACTTGCACAGATGTCTCATAAGTGTTTCACTTAAGAGGATTATATATTTTTGTACTTAAAAACAAAAGCAAGATCTTGGATGCATGGCAGGAATTACTCTGTCTTATTTAACCCCTAAATATTACAAGCGAGAATTTTATTTGATGTAGGAATACTAAAATAGAGATGAGCCTTTTTCTAAATATCTGAACCTAAAACATTCTGAAAGTATTAAGTATTAAAGTATTAAATTAAATTAAAGTAAAGTAAAGCATTAAATTAAAGCATTAAGTAGACTTCCATCATGTTACCCAAAATTAATTCTCAGGGACTGAACCGTCATTTTACTGTCTTGTATTCACAATCTGGACAAATTTTACTCTTATAAGTACTTTACAAGTACTTTACAAGTATTTAAACCAATCTGAGTATATTCTACATTTTTGTACAACTCATATAAAGAAAGGAAAGAGAAATGAATCTTTTGAAAATCACTGAATTTTCACATAAACCTGAAATTCATTTTCTATCTTGTGTCAGTGTAGAAAGGACAGTAGCAAAATCCTGTAATATTTCCGCTGTGTGGTTGGGAAAAACTCTTGAGAACTGAGGAAAGATTAAGGGTAGTTCTGCATACTGCATACAGTAAAACTTCTGATGCAGGTAAATACAGAGAAGCTGAGCATTACACATCTCTTCACAGCACAGGGAAGTCAACATAAATCTTGTCACTATCTTCAGCTGGCTTTGGAAGACCAACATGCTAACCACAAGTTCATGTGACAGGAAGAAAAATTAACCAAACATTCAGTCAGTTTGATCCAGCAACTCACAGAATATCCAGAAGAGCAGTGTCACCTTTTTCAATTTATTTTTTAACAAGGAGAAACATATTATTGATTATTTAGATTATTGTTGAACGAAATTACTCCCAAATTTGTTTCTTTTTGCCCTCCTTTGAAAAAATCTGTATTTCTCAAGTGGATAATAAGAAGGCAGGTGCACAGTGTGTTTCTGTGCATTTTGCAATTACTGAATTGATTTTTATAAAGAGCTCGTTTTGGAGCAACTGTGCATCAGTCTTGAAACACACAATATTTATCAGAGACTAGATTTTAGCTTATTTTCATATTTCAGGAGACCCGACAAGAGTAATCTCTGTCTCATAAAGGGACCTTTTTCACTATAATCTTCTCCATAAGTTTCATAGCTGTATCAGTGAGGTATTAAATGAGATTTGGAGCAGGCTTCATCTGTTTTGAATCTGGAAAAAGCTTGGTGGTTTTCATTTCTCTTCTCTAGAGCCCAGGTTGAACACACACGCCTGACCTCATTCCAGCTATTTTTTTTTTGCTAAGTAGCTTTATTCAGTGACATGACAAGGGTCAGGAAGAAACGCTGATACTTTTCTCAATGTTAATTCCATTTTATAAGGCCTCAGCTTTTCCTTGTTTATTCCTGAGGCCTGGCTAGGAGCTGAATGTTAGAGTCTGATACAGTCGTCCAGGAATAAATACAGAAAATATAGAAATCTCTCTGATTGGTCCAATAGCTGATGTAGACCAAGATATTCAGCAAATTGCTACTCAAATCCATTTCATTTTTATAATTTACTTTTAAGATGGGGACTAGTGGAGCAATAGAGACTGAATTGTTGACATAATAAAGATGATCCCTCTTGGTGAAGTTTCTTAGGGGACCACAGGCCTTGCAGAGGGATGTAGAGACTGCACTGAGCAAACATCAGTGCCATGGAACTTAATGAGAACAAATGCCAGATTCTGTACGTGGGACAGAGTAATGCTGGCCACAAGTATAATCTGGGGAAGGAGTGGCCAGGAGAAAGGGAACTTGGGGTGCTGGATGACAACAGGCTCAGCATGCCCTGGCAGCCAAGAGGACAAACCACGCCCAGGGGTGCTTCAGAGTCTGAAATTAATTGAAAGTACTGTTCTATTAAACAGTGATCTAATAGACATAGAACTCAAACATCTTCAGATACAGGTAGATTTTCCAAAATAGGTCATCTAATAGAAACCTGAATCAATATGCCCCATTTTACTGGTGTGGCTAAGGATATTCCTTTTGCAGAGTCTCCCATGAACGTGCACGACATCATACTATTCTGCTTTTGAAATCCCCTAAGTAAGTATCTAGTTATATCTGAACATATCTTCCTGCACAAGTTAGTCAAAGTCTGTGGAATTTTAGTGGGATGCTGCTCGTAACAACCACAGGACCAGACAGGGTGGACTGGAGTTGGCCTGTAGTGTCACTGGTGGAACTGCTGAGCCCTTGATTACACACAAAGCAAATATAAAGATAATTTTTCAAGAAATGTATCTCAGAAGACTTAATATAGACTTTGGTGTTTGTGAACTAAAAACACAATCAGCTCTGCACAAACATACACATAAAAAAAAAAAGTAGTGGTGTTACTTCTCAGAAAGAATTAGAACTGTAGTTTGAGGCAAAAAGTATGAGGCAAAAGAACATAAGAAGAGATGTCCTATATCACAGTGGCACGTTTTGAAATGCAAAGAAAAAATCCCTATTCTTTGCACAATAGAAAAAAAAAAAAAGACTTGTTTAAAAATTACTCTGTTTAACCTGAATATGTTGATGCACAGAGAAGCACGAACAAAGAGGTGAAGTAAAGAGAGCCTAGGCACAAGCGAGGGTATGATTGGGGCTCCCTCACCTCAGTCACGTACCTCCTATTCAGCTCTGTCACATCTGCACTGGCTGTTTACCCATATTGCAGCAGATGACTCCACTACTTGTTTTGGGGAAAGTAATTTCTTCAACTCAATTACTGTCATCAGCCACTAGATAGTTTAAATCACATATCCTCTGTCTCTTATGCAAAGTTCTCACTTCATTTGTCTCTTTGATTGTTTTAGATGCCACTTTGTCTTACAGGAGATAACATAAAAAGCATCAGAGAGCATTTATCAAATATCACATTTTCTAGGTCTGATGGTGTGCAAATTGGACTCCCATTCTAAAAGAGGAAAGGTAATTTCAGGGATAAGACTCTGTCCTATGACTTGAGAACTCTGTATTCTTCTCTTGGACTTAATGGCTGATTTTTTTTTCATGTCAGATTCTCCAAAGTACCTAGAGTCATAACACTATCCCAGTTCTTTTAGTTGGAAATTGGTTAAAAAGCTGGATCTCAACTGCAAGTTGAGAGAGAAGTACACATTATAGGGTCATTATGCTTGTGGAAGATCAAATTTAACGTAAATGAGTAGGTATTATAATAAAAAAAGGTACATCAACACCAAGACATGATGGAATTTATTTATCTGATTAGGGTAAGTAGTTTAAAATGGGAAATTTCCTTAAAAAGAAAATTGTGGTTGATATAGACCTATACATATTTCTGAAAATTTAATACATAGTATTAAGTGGTACTTAGCATCAAGGCAGAAATAAATTTATTTGCACAATCCACTCAGATGAATTACTTTTTGTGATTATTTAGGTAATTCAGCTTTGAAACCCATTATCTTTATTCCTGTGTTAGAGAATGGAGACACAAAATTGTACTTGCTCTCACCACAGAAATGCCAGAATTTTTATTATCTGTAAGTTTTCTGCTCTCTGGAGGAATTAATTGTCTTCAGCCCAAAGGGAAAGACATATCATAAGCTACAAAGTATTTGTTGTCTTGGGATGAATTTTTCATGCCTTTGGATCGCTGACCGTGATGAATCAAGTGGTGCAGAACAAGGGATCAATCAAGAACAAGTGCCAGTGAAAGTGAGAAGCACAGCAGACAAAGTGATATCAATGTCAGAAGACATGTCTGCTCCACAAAGTACCGACTCATCTTTCACCAAACTCTAAATATGGTGATACCATTTTGAAACTGTTGACTGAACTTGCTTCAGTGAAACTGTGAATATCAACTATCCAGTAAAAATTATCTGCCTGAATTTCAGCAAAGCAAAGCAAACCAAAGCCTTGCAACTTTTCAGCTGCCTTCAATCCTGCATTTCTGGAAAACTTAGCTACTGTATGATTCAAAATATTCCTTACAGAGAGGTACTGTGTGATGATGATGCTTCTTTCTTAAGAGTTTCTTAAAGGGATTTGAAGTAACATACATTTGGTAAATAATCTACCAAAATCTAAGGTTCCTGCTCCAGACAAAATTAACACTCTCTAAATAATAATTGGTTCACAGTTTTGTCAGATGTAGAAGATAGATTTTTTCAGTTGAAAAAATGGATGAAAAGAAGTTTGCAGGACAGTAAGTGCTTACTATTTGCCTCACTGAATATATATATATCTCTCATAAATTTATCTTCTTTAATAAAAGTGAAATGTCACTTGAAGCTTCACCTTCGTGCATGTTGAAGGCTTAGGGAACTCTAAATTCGTTAGCCTGCAGGATCTAAAAGAAACCAGCTCTTTAGACTGGGGACTGAAAAAGTCTCACATTCTAAATGAATTAAGGTTTGAGGAACACCCACACCACACTGTCTAGCACACTATACATTTTTAATTTAAACAGGGACATTATTATCACCAAAATTATAGATGATTTTAATAGAGGAAAAATATATTAGGAAAAAACCCCTTGAGTGAAGCCATCATGTACATTTTATATAAATAAGAGGAAATATTGATAAATTCTGCAATTGGAACTGCTACTGATTGCTACAATTTATTAGTTTCAAAAACTCCCTACACCAGTTATATCAATCACCTTTACCCACATCTGAGTTTTGGCTACTGCCACCTACCATTTGACAACTATTCATCCCAGTTGCTTACTCATCCAGGTGCCTCTCAAACAATGGAAATTATTAAGTATCTAATAGTGTGCACCTCACTCCATGAACTCCAGAGAATGCCTACACACGTAATCAAAGATAATGTTTTCAGCATTACTTATCCGGGCTAGTTAACACGTATTAGACCCCACAAAGTTTCCTGAACGTTTTTTTCTGGCAAATCCCAGAGCTGCCTGAATCTTGAGCACCTAGTTAGGCATGTCATATCTAAGACTATCAAGGTTTGAAACAAAACAAGTTTGTCTCCTGGAGTTTCAATTTGGCAGCAAATCCTAGGGAAGAGCAATAACCTTGGGCCCTGCCCAAAACATGGAAAACAAGAAGCTGGTTGTGCCTACACATTTGTTCCATAATCCAGTAATTGCAGCAAACAACTGTTATCATAAAATCACAGAATAGTTTGGGTTAGGAATCCCCAACCCCCCTGTCATGGGAAGGGACACCTTCCACCAGACCAGGTTGCTCCAAGCCCTGTCCAGCCTGGCCTTGGACACTTCCAGGGATGGGGAGTTCAAAACCTCTCTGGGCAACCTGTGCCAGGGCCTCACGACCCTCACAAGGAAGAATTTCTTCCTAAAATCCAATCTAAACCTGTAT
>VWZF01007028.1:141903-162863 GCA_013396755.1 Sclerurus mexicanus | reverse complement strand
AAACCTGTATACAGTATTCACAGTTTGTGTTCCACTTGCAGAGATAAACACTGATTTCACTGATTAATTAATTTACCAAAATGCATTATAGAATGTTCTTACCTTGAGCCGTTGTATCTAGTTGTAGCAACTTTACAGAATTTATCTTAGTGTTTATCACATCTGCCTTTACTCTTCTGTAGCCCAGAAATATAAATCTTATTAGTTATTCTCTTCCACAATATATCAAACACAAAACACTCCTAATGTTCACTGTTCTTTACATTCTGTTACGAATCGCTTTATAATATTAGCTGGACACAATACTATTTCATAATTCTGCCCAAACCTGCAGAATTTACAGGAGTAATTCCTGAATATTCCCCTCTCTGTGCTCCATCCCACTTAACCATGCACTGCTTTAACCATTTTAATATAGGTATTTCAGTGGGTAGGGAAGAAAATAGGGGTCAAGGCACTCTATGGTAATTTCAAAGAGACAACCAGGAAAAAATACAGACTTCTTTCCTTGGCTGCACAGTATTTCCCTGTTCCACTCCCCTCATCGCCTACTCCAGAGTGAGTGCCTTCCCCATTAAGATGCATCCCTTTCTCTGGAACACTCAGTATACAAAAGAAAAAAAAGTAAAAAAGGTAAAAAAAAAACCCAGCTGTATTCTTTCTGCTCTACTGCTAAGGTCAAACTGCCAGTTTTCTTTGTGATACGTGAGGCAGCACAGAACACAAATTGCATTTCCACTCTCTTCAGTTCTTCTTTTAAATGCCACAATACTGACAGTAATCACTGAGCTGAACAGATATGACACAGAAGACATTGACAGAACAAATAAGGCCCATCCTATCTTGGTTTTCCAGTAAGATAGCAAATATGTATTTGGTTGTCAGTTTAGCTAGAGATGGTTCTGAAGATAGGTACGTTTTGAAGACTGAGCCATTGTGGGAAATGCATCATATGTTAAACATCCTGAGATTAATATAAATATAGAAATACACCAAAAAAAAGACAAAAAGGAACAGAAAAACTATTTCACAGTATTTCACAATAGACTACCAATCCAAGCTGTTCAACACTGCCATATTCCTGGTAAAATATTTTATTAGCAGAAAATAAATTTTTATGAGAAAGATAAAAAGAGTTTAGAAAGATAGTATGGTCTCCACATACTTTACTAACATAAACAGGTGGTATTTTACAGTTCCCATATCCCTTGTAACTTCCACCATATGCTTAAAGGGAGAGCCTGCAAGAAAAAGAGGGATAAAAGGGGATGGAAGGAATTAAAACTCAGAGGCAAGTAACTCTGTCACCAAGCTCTTAATGATTTTTAGCAGCTTATTATGCTTTAAACCTGAAAAGAATTATTCATAGTATTTGTCTATGGCATTGAACTTTGACTGTGAGCCAGACAAACATTTGATTCCCTCCGGAACTTTAATTACAATACAAACTGGTATTCTGTCTACCTAGGTCATTTCCTGAGCAATCATGTCTACTACAGCCTATCTCATCTGTTCCCAATACACATCCTGCTTTTTGTTGTGACTAACATCAGTGGTGCCAAAGATATTCCCAGGAGTTCCAACCTTGTAAAGTATTCTCACTGCCTACAACTTTTATCAACTTCATGTGCGGTACTCAGACTCAGAAAGGGAACAGTTAGCAATTTCTCAGAATAAAAGTTTCAATTTCTGCATTTATTTTGCTGCTTATAGCCAACCAGAAAGACATCTTATTCACAAGGTTAAAAATGTATTTGAATTACACCATCCTAAAGTATCCCAACACTGGTTTAAATATTACTTGAAACTTAAAATACTAGTACTCATCCAGCACGTACAGAGACGTTTTACCAACATATGATGCAGCTTTGCAAAGCAGTTTGATTCATAGTTATTTTTAAGTAAATGAAATTGAGGAATAAAGGTTTTCAATCACCAAATAATCCTATTCTTTAAATATGCTGTCACTGTCAATCAGCCGAAGTGGTTATCTCGCTGGGTTTTGCACAGCTTTTCATAAATCCTTTAAATAACACATTGGCACTAACAACTGTTTCCCTTAAAGAGTGAAAATGCTTTTACACTTTACTTTGCACTGAAATAAATCTCACATGAGCATGTTTCAACGATAAGTGTATTTAAATATGTTTATAGTCACTGGCATTTTGTTTTGATTTTTCCTCCTACCACCACTTGTTCAAATGTTATTATAGTGAGGTAGCATTTTGTTTGTATTGTAATGAGCAGTAAAAGCTGAGGTATGAGAGCAAAGGTAATAGTTGGGTCACAAAAAGTAAGCGAAAACATGTAGAAATGCATATATATTTGGTTTGCATCTTGTCATTTTTTCCCAGATTGGGGGAAAACAGAACTTAATTTTACGTCTTGGTACTGAGTTAGATATATCTCCAGCAGCACTGTGACTCATTATTTTGTTTAAGATTCTTATGTGTGGTTGAATGTGGTTCTTCAAAGAACTCAGAGGAGTCTGACAAATGCTGGGCCTCCCACTGATTTCACTATGTGTTAGGTATTGCTAAGGCTGGGGCCCACAGACTCCTCTCCATTCTGGATGGTTGTCAGAATGCCACACTGGAGAAGCATCACTTTGCCTAGCACACCATAAATTTATATTAATGTTAGATTTACACAGCCTGGTTCATGGCTGAGGAAAGCAAAAACGGGCTGTGATTTAAAATCAAAGCATCAAAGAAAAATTAAGTTTTGAAAAGACCTCTCAGATCATCAAGTCCCAACATTAACCCAGCACTGTCAGATTCACCACTAAACTGTGTCCCTAAGCTCCATGTGCACAGGTTTTTTGAATACTTCCAGAGATGGTGAAGCCACCACTGCCCTGGACAGCCCTTCTCTAATGCCTGACTATCCTTTCATTGAAGAAATCTTTCCTAATATTCAATCTAAGCCTCCCCTGGTGCAAATTGATGTAATTTCCTCTTGCCCTTTTTCTTGTTACCTTTGAGAAGAGATTAATGCCTATTTGCCTAAAACTGTGTGCTGCTGCCTATCCAGCTTCCTATTCTAGAAAGCCAGTGAGTGAGAAATACCGGATAAGAAGTCAGAGAGTCAGGAGAAAGATTCCCTAACATGATCTCTATGTACATTTTGGCCCCCAGGAACTTCAGAAGATGTTGGGATACAACCATGGACTATTAGCATGAATTAGGATAATGACAATGAAAAGGCAGCATCTGAAATCAGTGCTCCTTGAAGTACAAATTACTGCACTTTCCTTCTATCTCTCTACTTTCATCACTTTACTGATCTGTGCCTAGTTTTCCATTTTCTCAATCTTTTTCCTATGTCTGCATTTCTTTTTCTCTATTTTCTTGTTTACTGTTCTTAGTTGTTCACCTCTGCTACATTCCCCTGTCCCACTGCTGGGTTTATTTCTTTTGTAGCTTCTGTTTTGCCTTTTTTCCTAACCCCTTCCCTACCCTCAAATATCACAGCCAGCTGTCAGGTTGAGAATGTTACCTAAAAAAGTGGAAGGTTATGTGATGTACTCCTTGTTATGTCAGATATTTAATAACTTGTAAATATCTTGGGAAAGAATTGAAAAATGGGTCTTTTGACTTCCAATTTTACAAGAACAGACTAGAAAACAGAGCACGCACTGAGAGAGACTCTGATGCCAATTCATATTTTTCACAGACACTGGGAAATCCTTTGAAACTGCTGTAACTGAAAGAAAGGCACAGGTTTCTGGAGCTCATGAGGGCGCTACTTGATTACTGCAATAGATGGTTCTTTCTTCTCCTCTACTCCTAGGAGAGAAATAAAGTGTCTCCAGAAACAGAACTCATGAGAGGCAAGAACACATCCTTTGTCCATACGCAGGGTCAGATACTGCATGAAGCGGAGCTCTGGCATATTGTGTGTGATGAGTGTTCAGATGACCATGTCACCAGGCAACCCCAGGAAGATTACTGTCTGTGGAAAAAATGTCTAATGATTACTTTTTAATCAAATTGAGGAAAGTACATAATTTCTACTTAAGAAAGTCCAGACAAATTTTAGAGAATGGGAAATTCTGCATGACTTAAGAAGCTGCTTATTTGAAGCAACAGACAATTTGACAATGCTTTGATTTGGTTTTGAACATTCTGGATAAAAATCTGAAACAACAGCACAGATTTTGCAAACTGCTAAAGAGACATTTTTGTAAAGACACTGCAGATCCTGTTCAGCAGGGAAAAGTTCAGTATAATATAAGCTGTCATGTAGGTAGTAGGCTAGTAAATTTACAAAAAGAATCACAGGATCTGACAGAAAATATGAATTTCAGCTATGGCTGCTTTATTTTTGTCACATAAAAATGCACAAGAATTACAGAATTACATTAGCACTTCAATGAGATTTCAAGGGAAGAAATTACACAACAGCTCTTCTCAAACTGAAGTCAGTGTAAGCTAAAGAAGAACTACTGTGCACCAGTCTCTCAGCTGATTGCAGCTTTTACTTTGCAAAAGCTTATGAAATTTATTTTTAAAACTTACCACAATTTCTGAGTCCCTCTTTGGGTCCCCTGAAGTAACCAGTTTAGCTCTTGGGTTTTATCCAAATTAAAAGATAAAAACACTGATTACAACAGGCATCTGAGTTAAAAACATATCTCTTTTTGAGGCCAAATACACCACAGTCCAACTTGGCAACTCCTGAGATATTCTTTTATACACACATTCACACACTTTTCTTTTGAATATTCCCCACCCAACCTGAAGCAAAGTGATTTTAGCTGGTGTCTCCAATGGTATCTGGTTAGTGTGTGGGTAATGCATTAGGAAATAACCACAGCTTGCAGCAAAAGGGCCTCCCCCTCTGAAACTGGGACCCTGCACAGCGCTCTGGTGACATCCAATATCTGTCACTGGAGCTATGGGAGCATGATGAAACTTCTAGCTCCTAGGAAAGAAAATTAGACAGGTTTGTAGGCATAAAGGGAGGCTAATTAAAGTCAATGAACAAATTAAAAGTGTAAAAGGATTACCAGAGGAATGGAATTAAATAAAATGGAAAGTATGGAATGAAAAGAGATGAAAGCAGCAACAGAAGGAAAAAAAAACCCTTCCTTTATTGTGATTTCAAGAGTGTCCCTAACGGAATAAATCTCATCCAAATTATAGCAGATAGCATGTGCCAAAAATGCTGCAGATGGCTCAGCTCAGCAGCAGGGATGGCTTGGAAGGCAAACAGTTCCTGTTGTTGCCTCAACAGATTGTTTACAGCAAAGATACCGACAGTGCCCAGTCATTGTCATGAAACAGTGCTTGTTCCCTTGTTTGAGACTTCAATCTGGGCATTTCAAATGGCAGATTTGTGTGTTGAAACCAGTAGAGTCCTTGATAGTTCAATTCCTGTTGTTGAGGAATAGCCCAGAAGGTTTTCTGTCTCTGTATAGCACACATGATGAATGGGGAAAGATGAGCAGGACACAACTCACCGAAATCTTCACTAAGTGATGCCCTCTTTTAATAAATCATATCATGAAAAGCAGATTAATTAACATAATCATCTGTGAATTCTAATCATGTAAAATCAAAGAATAGCCTGAGTTGGAAGGGGCCCACGAGGATCACTGAGTTGAACTCCTTGTCCTGCACAGGACAATCCCACCTTTTCCTGATACCCAGCCTAAACCATCCCTGTCACAACTCCATGACATTCCCTTGATCCTTCCCATAACTGTTCACATAGAAGAGGTGTAGATGAAAACCCCAAATCAGTACATCCAATTTCCATCTACAGAAAAGAGAACAGTTTCTTTTGCAAGGGGTGAGCTAACAGGTCTCCTTACCTTCCATCTGCACCACTACCCAACACACACATGGGATGGCCAGTACTGTAAGGTGCTACCTCAGCGTGATCCCAGTTCTACAAAAGACTTTATACTCTTTTTAGCTCTGTGTGAGGCAACATAAATGACTTTTTTTCCAAACACAACAAAAAAAGCTACTCTTGAGACCAACCTAAGGATCTCTGTTCAGCAGTCGGAACACAAAGAAAACTGTTGGCTACCTACATTAGTAATGCCATATCAGCCAAAATCCCTGATGACTTTTACCACATCTCATAATTTTAAGGATAAAATTATTCCTTCTTTTCTATAAGATAATTTGAAGACTTTAAATGCTTTCTGCATTCAGGTGTATTTGTTCCTTAATGTTCCATCTCTACATAATGTATTCTGCCTTAAATTACCATAAACCAAACAGACTAGCACAACTTTCACCAACCTGTTCCTTTCAAAGGCTATTCCACAATCTGCTCCACCTTGCTTTTAAGCAAAACATTAAGTACATATGCCAGTCATTCACCAAAGACAAGGCCTGACAGTTTCATACATTGCTAATTATACATGTTTTAATTCCAATTTTATCACTTAACTTGTTACTCTCTATTAAGTAATTCTGGTTCCTTTCCTCCTCAAATTTTGAAAAAGATGTACTCTTTTCTTGATATCTATTACTTTCAAATATCATGAATTCTCCATGCCCTGTTCCGAAGTGGCATGGACAGTGATCAGCTCACTTTTTAGCCTTACCCAAGCGGGTATTCAAAAAAACCTGGATGTTTTGATGGGAGAACCTAGATAGATCAACCCATTCACATTACAGTTTCATCCAGTACCACTTATATTAAATCACTGTATGCATATGCAAAATGAATAATAAAGATTCATGGACTATTGTCCAATAGAGCTATTTGAATATAGTCATAGTCATTTGTCATCATAAATCATATTGTGTCACCACTCTTATCATCTTTGGTGGTCTTCTTTGACCTCTGTCTGTTTGTCAGACAGCTCTTAGAATTGAAGAAACCAGAACTCTGGACAACTTTCTCCGTAGCAAATTGCTATCTCACATACAGAAATCCCTCTGTTAAATACAGAAGGCATAATTCAATCCTCCACCCCTTCAGCCATTAAATTTTGTAAACTGGAAAAATAACGAAAACATTTTTAACTCATTTCCCTGAGGCAAATAATTCTGCCCACAAGGTCTGCCCATAGTCAAGAAAATTGATGAATAAGGAATGTGCTTAATCCTTTTAAGTGGACAATGTATGCACTAAAGATAAATGAAGAATATCATAAAGGAATACAGAATTATGTGAATCCTCAGCTTCATTGGTTCAAAAATAAGATAACACACATGGAAATATAGAATTTAGGACACGACTAGAGATGTGATTGCACAGGTGACTACCCTGGGGGAAAGAGCAAGTAACTTCAGGGTTACTGAAAATACTTCTCTGTATGTGACTTCTGTGAACTACAGCTGAACAAAGGAATTCACTGTTTTCGGAGGAACCAAAAATAACTGTCCAGAGGAAACCAGTAGGTAATCTTGCTTCAAGTAAGGCCATGAATAGAATAGCATGTGAATTTTTGGAATTCATTTTCAGAAAACTATGTGGAAATATTAGGGCAGTCAAATTAAGGACACAAACTGCTCTGAGCAGGAAAATAAGGTTCTATAAGTGAAGTTGCAGATACTCAGTGTATTGAACAGAAAGAATATCAAGGCGTGAACTAATCATTGTACGCAGGTATTAACAGATAGGAAAAGAAGAGAGTACGGATTATTTTAAAAGTGTTAAAATAAAGATAAGATAAAATGTCTAGAAGCTGGAGTTGCACAAAATCAATCTTGAAACAAATTCGATAACCTATCTGTGAAGGCAACTAAAACATATCAGCAGTTTTTTTTAACAAAGATCACAAATATTCCAGAGCACTGCATGTATAAATTCTCCAGTGTTTAATCTGGTTTATGGGAAAACTGGAAGTTGCCCTTACCCAAGGTTCTCTGGCATTGGCAGGCCTTCTCTGCAGTGTGTTTGTTTGCTTTTTCAAGGAGAAAATGCAACTTACACCACCATCGCTTTGCATATAACACTTGTAATTCTGCATTAGAACTACCATTGCACTTCAGTGTACAGAATCCCAGACACAATAAACATAACTGGTGGCTTACAGTGTTCACTTAGAATTTCTTCTCCATAGATAAATAATTTTCAAGAAGTATTACCCTGTGTTTTGGTCTGTACCACTGCCAGTATTCTTCTGTCCTTTCTTTCCCAGCCTCACACTGTCACTTCTGTATCAGGTAACAGCCAATTACAGGGTACAGTCGGTACTATGAAGTGACCAAGGGAATTTATATGTCATAATTTATGTGCCATTTTGACTGGTCAATACTCTTACGCTTTCAGAACTGTTACCAAGCATGGAAGTTTTCCTGTGGTCAGCAAATAGATGTCCTTTCGTACTTTCCCACTTTGTTTTATTTTAATTTTGAATAAGTATAATAATTTCCCTGAAATTCCCAAGGAATTAAAAATCTGAATTACCTTTTTTTTTTTTTTTTTTTTTTTTCCCCAGACAGGGAACGATGAATGAACTATTCTTTTCAGAGGCATGCAGATATGTGTCTTGGTTACTTACTTATCTCAATTTCTTTTCCAGTTAAAGATTGGCATTTATTCAGCTACAGGAGAAGGAGAACCAAATCAAGACACCAAAAATACATTCATTTTGAGAGGGGAAAAAAGCCAGTTGGTTTGCCTTAACTGCAATCCACAGCATGCCCAAGCACTTGAAAGGGACCTTTTTTCACTTGGACTCAGACTGAGCAGTAACTTAATTCTACACAGTCATCCTGGCCTCGGGAGATGATAGTGTAGCCTGGAAAAGATCATATACTAATTTATCTCCAGGGAGTTAACAAACAGCTGGAGTGGTCCAGTTCTCCAGTACACACTCCATGGAGCTACCACTGTTTCCTAGGGCTTTTCTATGGAGACACGCTTCAAATTAATAGGCACAGAATTTGATTTATTTAGACAAAATAAGAGGTAAAACTGAAAAATAGAGGGGCAGATGATCACATAAATAAAAGAAAATTGCAGATTTAATCTACTTCCTTGTACTGAAATTCCTGCATCACAAAAACCCATTGTTTCATTCATTTTGAAACTTATTTGTACACGTGATCTTGAAATTAATTGTATGAGTCACCCAAAACTGTAGATACCGTCTTTATGAACCACTGAGAAAAGAAAAAATAAAAGAAAATTTAAGGAAATCAGTCAGTAATAAATTTTAATTAGACAGAGGCTTCTTATTTTATTTGGCTGCACAGGTACACCAATTTGTTCATTTTGTTAGTCAGTCTGCAACCTGCAGGTTAATCATTGATAATGTTTTGCAGAATGTGCTGCAGTCAATTATTGTTATTAGTGTAATTGGTTTGCTAAATATAAGCCATGAATAGATAGTCTCAGGATGAAAAGGCTCTTTGGTGTATGCTTTTTGTAACACTGAAAACCAGAGACAGACCCAGAGACCTGAGCTGCATCAGGGAAGGACCATGAGAGTATCTCAATCACTGATCTCTGAAGGTATTTGTAAACAAAATGGATTTCAAAATCACTGAGATTCTTAGGGTTTTAGCCCTATGTCAAGCAACCTGTGGCAGGTTTAAATGGTACTGAGGTGGTCTGAGAAAATCAAGTGTCAAATTCTCCTTTTAAATTGAAATTTACTTCTAATTAGAAATATGTAATTTTGATATGTACTATAATTAAATGAGTGTCAGTAGAAAATTCATTCTATTGTATTTCACTTTAATTTAATTTTCAGTTTAGTTCCTGGATCTAGCTTAATTTTGGTCTGAACTTGCATCAGACTGTACTTGATGTTCTTGATGACAGACACAACCTACACAAAGTAATAAATTAACATATTCCTCCAAAAACAAAAACAGATTTGTTTTCAGGAGCCTTAGAATGGGTAATTTATTCTAGCACATCTATAATCCATAATTACACTTGAGAAATCAACTTGTATGAAAATTTACCTTGAGCTTTGTGCTTTTCAATTAAACATGACTATTACCTGTTTCTTCCGAACACTGAATTTGGGGTGGGTTTTTTTTGTCCTGTAAAACAGTGGCACTGATTTTGAAAAGTGAAAAGTAAAAGTTTTAAGTAAAATTTCTTAAACCATTTGCAGTTTGCACATCATTACTCTGGATGTGATGGGCATCCAACTTGCATGTGCTGAGTTTATCTTCTTTTTACCAATTCCTTTGAAATTTGTACCACACTGAATAGCTCAAATAACAGGACACTCACTGACTGTTCTCCTGGACTGTCCATCACCTTGGAGCAGACAGCTGAAGAGACAAGCCTGATAATCCAAAGCAAGTATTCTATAAACACCAATGCCAAAGAGCATCCATCGTTGTTCTCCCCTTCCTAACTCCTCCCTGTGCACAAATACAACCACCACCCTCACCCAGCAACAAGCACGCAGTTTTCAGTGCAAAGACCTCCATACATACAGGAAAGTGGCACAGTAAGAGACCAGAAGAGGGTGGGAAACTGCAGATCAAAATGCCCAGGGGATCTCTAGAAGTGTACTACATCCAGGGTAAAAAAAGAAATCTAGCATTTCTGTGCCTTGGTTCCTATGGACTATTCATGCAAAACCTGAATTATTTAACATTGAATGTATTGAGGAATGGAAAGTCTTTCATGCGAAACACGTTTCCCACTCAGCAACTTAACCCCAGCTGTTACTGTTTTCATCAGGACTTAAAAGCAAAGTAAGAGATAAAAAAAAAGTAAAAATAAATATTAAAAAAAAAAGGTGCCAGGATATTATCAATACATCGAACCATATATATCACTTATTCATCAAAATCAAAATTCTAAATTGATTTTTTTTTTAATCTTTCATCTTTATTCTACTTTGATCCACTTCTTTGGTTAAATTCAGTATGCCCTGGACAGAATAAATCTAGGTTACTAGGGCAAGGCAGAGCTTGTCTTGTTGAATAAAAGTAGTCATTTAGGCTTTTTTCATCTTGTAATCAAGTGTAAATTAGTCCTGTTTATGTAACAGTCAGAATAAATTAATGATTTATGGAATTGCATCAATTTTTCCTTATCTCTTTCAGAATTCTATCACTTCGACTATCTCTCAAGATTCTACTGCAATTGTTCATTCTCATTCCACATCAGGACTTCACAGCCTGTAAATGTTGAACTGCTCACCACTTTTCTTATAAAGTCTTAATAATGCTCAGTTGTTGTTTTGGTTTGTTTTTTTTTTTTTCACCAAGAAGTTTCACTTTTGTGAAAACAACAGAAATTTTTCATTAATCTCAAAGAATAGTTGCAACTATCCACTCAATCTTGTCTTTATTTCTCTAGAACATGCAGACACAAAATTCTAGTTGTTAATTATGTGGTTCTCAGCTTTGAAGATGTATCATTACTTTCTGCAATCTACAGATTTGAAGGTTTTATTCTCATGAAATTAACAGCTAATGTCTTCTGAGGAAGGAGATTTGAATAAACTAAATTTGTGATTTAAACTGATCTAAAAGTAGAACTCTGAAATTTCCTCAATATACTTATAAAGTTTGGCTTTTATCATTCAGTCATACTATAAATTTGGTGTGGTTTGTAATATCTTTTGGTGGGGAAGTTTTCAAAATAATGTTCTTACAAACATATGTTGGGGGGGGAGTTACTGCCATTTTTTGGATGTACTCAGGGGAAAAAAAAAAGAAAAAAAAAAAAGAAGTGGCATTTTACTGAAAGTTCCAGCTAACACATCCTGGATACCTGCTTTACCATGGAAAAGATAATTTGACATTGCACAAATTTACTCTGAGGTAAGTAATATTTTCTTCTTTCCCATTTTATGTGGTGATTATAGAGTAACATCTGTGCAAGAATTGTTTGCTTGGTTAAGCAATACTGATGGGAAATAGCTTTTACTGAAAGATGTGCCACTGAAGCTGAAGCCAAACATAACAAGAACACAAAGATTATGGATAGAGAGAGAAAATTACATCCGCTCCCAATATTTAATTTTTTGCACCTACACGTCATCTTTTTGTTTGAGTGAAAATAAAACTTGTTTGATCTACAAAATTATTACAACAGTGTCACAGCTTATTTATCCTGAAATTTCCTTGGAATCTATCCTGGATATATCCTGTTATCCTGCTTTTTGTTCTTTCTTTTCTCTTTCTGTTCTTCTTTTGAATTTCCATAGGATGCAATCAAATGCCTGTTGGGTAGCCAGCTCAATACACTGACTTCTGAGACAAACTCTGTGTGTTCAGCAAAGTCTTTGTAAGAACAGAGATTGCCAGTTTCAGTGAGAATAAATCAAAGGTGATAACATCTGGGAAAAAGAAAACACTGTCTGGAGAAAATAATGACTCCTCTGAAGAGATATCATTGTCAGACACTAGCATATCTTACCAGCTCTGGACAGTGATATTAAAATATGCTGCAAATCTGCCTTATCTCCTGGAGTGAGACCCAGGCAGGCACTCTGTACCTGTTCGGAGAGGAGAGGAGACTTAACACCAGCTGAGCCACACTGACACTCACCAGAAAAATGAAAACAAAAAAAGATGTGGGGAAGAAAACAGAGTAGGCATCCTCCATGCTCTCACTGTACAGCTGACTTTGCAGTTAGTTTCATCTCTGTCTGAGCACAGGGACTGCCGGGCCGATAAGTTACATCCTCACTGTCCAGCAGAGCATCACCAGGAGTCAGAGTGACACGGCCACTTGCTTGTTAAACCAACAGCAGCAACCTGACTGCTCTGCCTTGACCCTGCAGAACCAAGGTCAGTTTTACACAAACAAAGAATTAAAGAGGCTTGCAACACTTCAGTCTGTAACAAATTAAGCTGACTCATTGCCCCATACACAAACTATAGTGTGTAATCCAAGCCAGATGCAAGAAACCCCCCAATAAACAATGTCCTTGTCCTGTGAACTTTACACTCCAAATTTACCCCTTCTCCCCAAAAATGTTGTTGCTGAAACTTACCGCTCTTGCCAACTCCCCCTGCTCCCAGCATCACCACCTTGTACTCTCTGAAGCCTGCTGAAGGACTGCTGGAGGAGCTGATCATTTCGTTTTCTAGCTCCATCTTGCACGAGGCAGAAGAAGGGAGCAAAACCGAAGAAAAAGCAACTGGCAGGTGCTTTCTCTGATCTTAAACAAATATAAAAGCTGTGTTAGGGGGAAAAGAAAAAAAAAAGGGGGGGGGCAGAAAGGAAAGGTATAATGCAAGAGGTATGATTTATCAGCCTCACACTCACTGCTGTGCCTGTGTTAGCTGGAGAAGGTCTCATAGCAACCACTTTAACAGCTTCCAATAAAAATCTCTCTCTGCCCCCTCCCAGCTCTCTATCGTTCTCTCTGTGTTTCTGTTCCTGGACAGCAGCAGTTTTGTGAGGCTCAAGAGCCCTGGTACCTCTGGGGTTGCTGTGTCATTGAAATCAAATACAACAGAGCCTCCAGAAAAAGAAAATGTATCAGTTTTCTTAATTTTGATGTTTGCTCTTCTATGTAGCCCTTGCTTGAATCTTAATCATAAAACAGATGAGACAACCTTCTTGTCACCTTGGAGTTAAATATTCATCTGATGATCATCAAGTTTGCTAAATTTACACTTAATACTATTACAAATGAAATTAATAACAACTTTTAAGAGTCTTTATTCTTCATGAAGTTTACCATAAACACAGAAGATTTCTAAGGCCACGTCTGTCCCTGGATCCATCCTCATTTTACTTCAAAATTTTATTTTTATTTATTTTTTGGGGGGAAGTGGGGGGGGAGAAAAAAAAAAAAGCTTTGCTTGTTGTTTCCCTTTTCCCTTTTTCCACATGTAATTTCATGAAAGAGGGACTGAAACAGGTTATAAATATTCAATATTGATATCAAGTGATTTATCTTACCAAGATTATCAGCCCTTATAAATAAGAAAAAATTAAAGCAAAAATCTCGTGAATTACTTTCAGTGTGGAAATCTCACATCAGAATTATTCAGTGAAAACTTGCAGCAAAACACTGCAGCTCTTCATTGATTTCTCAATTTGTTCTTAACAGGTCTAGTCTAGTTAAAGAATGTGGTAAGTAATAAGAGATTTACCCAGCTTTAACTGTTATACAGTATTTTTGAGGACAATAAAATATCTACTGCAAAAGGGGTGGAAAGCAAAAACTTTAGAAAATGCTGGACTTGCATGGACTTTCACTGTTAAGGAGACAGGGAAATGGAAGCAGTAGAAGCAACTAGTAAATTGTCTTGGAAGTCAGACATCATCACCTGTCCACTGTTCCAATTATTTCACAGAGAGTAAGCATGTAGCATTACATAGGAGTACAGAATTGAAGTTGGAAGGGAAAGAAAACAATCGTTGAGTGGTGAAGGACATGATTTAAAGAAAACTAAGAAGGAGAGGAAAAGGAGGGCACATGTATGAAAGAAAATACATGACTAAAAGGAAGAGACACATAGATATGATAATTATTATTATTAGAATGAAGAAGGTGAACAGAACATAACACTGATTTTCCCTCGTAATAAAAAATTAGGAAACGGGATGAAATTGAAAGTAACATAGTTCAGAAACAAAGTACTTAGAAAAGTCGTGACTGTCTTAGGAAAATTACTGACACTTGAATTTTTGGGCAGTATGAATGAACATGTAATGAAAGAGGATTTAAATACAGTCATACAAAATCCATTGTGGACTAATAAAATCTCTTGCTTAAGGAGTACTCAAGTCTCACACCAATAAATCCTGGAAAAACATGGAAAAATCTAAGTCTGATGGTCAAAAAAATAGAGCAGAGGGAGAGGCACTATGTCCTGAGAACCACTCTGGTCAAGATCCGCTGTTGTTGTCCCAAGGGATTTCTGTGCTAACCATGCTGTGAGCAGCTCTGTAGTGTGAGGGTTGTGTGGATTTATTGGTACTTGGGTGGAAACCTCAGAAGCGTTTGGTAATCAGAGCATAAAACATGGCTTAAACAGGAAATTCTGAATGTAATAATGAGGTGTCTAAATATTGGACTTCAACAGGAAGAGACAGCTAGGTCAGTTAATCCCTGGGGTAATTAGAATTTTGTTTACATTAAAATCATTCTCATGTGCTCATTATTGACACATTAGATGAAACTAATAATGATATCAAAACCACTGCTTAGAACTGCTGGGTTTTTCTGGTAATTTCCCATCAAAACAGCCACCTTCTCCTGAGGAGCTTTTATCCACATACCTGGCAGCAACATTTAGCTGACATTAAAATGTCAGGCAAGTGAGTGGTTGTGGGCATACCTTAAAAGGCAACCTAAGCAAAATGCATTTATATATAAAAATATTAGTGAACATTATGCATACATAATAGGTAAGAATGAGTCGGATTTTTTCCCAGCTGTGTTTGTCAGAGAAAAGTGGCAAGTCAGTTTTTTTCCTTTTGTTAAGAGCTGGAATATGAGGAAGGCATTTATAAAATGGAAGAGCCTACACAAAAAGGAATTATGCTAGAACAGGAATACGAGGAAGACAGAATTAAATGAAAAGCCACTTCCTCATCTTTTAAGAAAAACTAGAAAAAGAAAGACAGCACTTTTTTTGTTTGAATGAATTGTATGTTGGTTGAGGATTAATCACTTAAAATACCTGCTTTACAGACAGATTCATGTTTATTTAACTTCAGCAGTTTATTTAAGTTTTATTACATTATATAAACACGCGTATTAGACAAACACATCCTTCTAAATTTCACTGAGATTTGTCCATGGCTTTAAAAGGCAATACTGAATTCCCATTTATAGCACAGGACTTTTTCTAATTGGTTTTCATCATAACTTCCTATTGACAAACATCCCACTCTACCCTAATGTCACTCAATTCAGTAGTGGAGGAGAAGTATTTAGATTTATTCCTATTTATGATAACATCAATTAGACTTCCATCTCCCACCTGAGCTGTAAAATATAAAGGTTTGCTTTCAGTCTGCTTCCAACAAAAGTAATATTGAGATGATTTGAAATTGTTCAGCTTTAAACACTCAGTAATATGGGGTGGAAAATCACCAGTGTGAATGTTTTACAGGGAACAGGAAGAAAGAGTGCAAAATACAACAGTTGAAGATTGAGTATTGAAGACTGAGATACTAGAATTTTTACAGTGTGCGACATTCCACAACAAATTCCAACCCTCTGTCTTATCTCTGCTTCTCTGCTTGAAGGATACATTTATCATGATGTGAATTCATAGAAAGCTGTCTTTAGGGGGAAAAAAAAAAAAGAGTGACGGAAAAGGTGGGAATGAATCATTTATTTATTAAATTTGGCCCTATTTCTGTTTACATATTGCTTATGACTCCATGGCAGTTCTTCTGATATTTTCTCCTATTTTTTAATTTTTTTTTCTATTCAAACTCACAGTAGAATACAATAATCAATTAAACCACTCAGTATTCAAATTCTGGCAACTGCTTTGCTTGAATTCATATTGTGTTGGTTAAGACTGAAATAGCTGTATGCTCAAATCTTGAAGGGTACTTGGGTCTGAAGCAAAAGACAACATACAGATATGTTAGAAGTAGATAAGGTTTTTCTAGAGAAAATGCCATTAGAAAACACGTTTCATAATTCCTACATCCCCACTTGCTCTGGGGTTGTTGAATAACATAATGAGATGTTAATACAACATGTAAATGTTCTGAAATTGTTTCCTAGAGCACTTTATGTTGAGGAGATTTTATCAATTAACCTGGATAAATATTCTTGTCATTAGTCAGGGAGCTCATGAGTTTAAAAACTTGAATAGCAAGCAAAATGAAAATCTCGACTGATCTGTGCTCCATTAAGTGATGGGTTAAAGGCATGTAAACTATTTAATAATAAGTGAATATGCATGAGGCCACTGGGGTCCATGCCATTATAGAAACACTGACCAATCTTTTGTTCCTCATGTTTACATATTAGGCACAGCAGAGAGGGAAATGTGAAGAAGCATCTTCATAAAAAGGCATAGAGGACCAGCTTGCTGAATTGCTGAAATGCTGCTATGACAAGACAAAGTGTTAATGCAGAAATCATTGTACAACACCAGAGAATGTGCTGCAGAGAAAAAAAGCATTTGGCACACTAGCCGAACTTGATCAATTCTGAGTAAAGATAGCATAATAAAGTAATTGCTAGGGGACTTCAAAAAAATTCTAGACTTAAATTTTGCATTAACAGGTTTTAAATTTTCAGTCAAAATATGCTGAACACCTCGGAATGATGTTGCTAAGGGACCTCCAACTCTCTGCAGAAGCATCTCTGTGTTTTTCGGAATTCAGATCCCTGCTAGAAATACCCAGTGGTTCAATTACCTACCTGCCACAGGCACCCTGATTTCCTTCAGTAATCCCCATCCCTCTTCTATTCTCCAAGTTACTGATCTGTAGGATGGCTTGGTGTGTCACACATACTGTAGTTGATTGGACACTTGACAACCTCACACCTTGAAGTTGGCTCCTCAGCTGTTAAATATAGATCCCTATGTTCTGAAGTTCTCGTTGCTGTCCCTACTGTCAGATAACACACTGTCCCCTGCCTCTGATGAAATGCATTTTAATCTAAGCCTAATCAGGATGTCAAGTGGCAAAAGCTAACGGAAGGAGAAAAGATGCAAGGCTGACTATTAAGACAAAACGTGAAACAACTTCAGAGTCCATAGGGTAAAGCAGCATTGTATGTTCTTGTCAAAGAAAGACTTGTTGTGAGCAACAATTTCCCTTTGATTGTCCCAGGTCAAACAGCACAACTAATACTGCACCTGCTGTACAAAGGTTTGATAAATAGGGATCATTTGTCACATTCTGGGGGACACTCAAATAATATTAACTTTAAAATTCTTATAAGTGACTACTCTAACTTCTTATAGACAGAAACCTTGAAGGTCATGTCCTAGACCATGTCAAAGAGAAAAGCTATTTTCTCTGGATTTCCAATAAAGTTTCGCAAATGATTTATGATCTTACTGTCAAGAAATACTAATGATTGTGGGCCATTTATGGATTTCTGTTGAATTTTAATTACATCCACAGATAAGACTTTTACACTTTCAAATGTAACACTGATAATCAGAATGTGAAAATTTTAAAGATATTAAAACCTTACTTCACATGAACATGTTCTCTGTAAGAATGAATGTATAATTATTCTAAATTAATTCCAGTGCTTTTGCTAGGAGGGAAAATTATAAGCATGAATATAATGTGAAATACCATATAAATAGCACTAGAAGAGCTCTGAAGAGGTTATCCTTTTCATCCCTGCCCCATACCACAAATACATGTAAGCAAATTGCACAATATTTGCTTAACCTTGCATTAATATCTTCCAGAGTAAGAAGTTACTCAGTTTCTGAAATAAATTGCCTCACTATCCCATCATAAAGGTCTTTGAAACTCAAATGTCCTTTATTACACACTAATATTATCACTTTTCATCCTATTTACTGCAGCTATTAGGAAAAAGCGTAGTGAACATACTAAACACATATTTAAATAGTTGGCTAGTAAATCAAATTAACATTGTAAATGTGGAAAATGTTGTTCTTCTCAGCATTCCTGTCTCTTTCTTTCATGCTTCCTATTTTTCACGAGAAAGGTTACCCTATCAGTGCTGCTCCACAGGTCATTTATTAACCTGCTTCTTATGTTCCCAAAGACTCTCCACTTCTTGTCCTGAAGTGTTGTCACCAAATCTGACCACATTATTTTTTCAAGACTTTATACGATATGGATTTACACCTACTCCCAGTGTATGTCAAGCTTATTATAGTTACAGCAAACACAGTCATTCAATAACAAACACAATTTTTTCTTTTATTTTCTAGTCTATATTTGAATACACCCAGTGACAGATCACAACTGACTGGGATTGTGAGACTTTCTGACTTTTAATGTTGTGCTGCTCTGTTCTTTTTCAAGTCATCTTTGTCATATTGGTTTCTGGGAAAAGAAGATTATTTCAATTTTTACTGGGGAAAAAAAATACAAAAACATTCTCTTATTTTGACTGTTACTTTGAAAGTTTAGAGTAGATGATAATGCCTGCATGCCTGCACTCCCAAAACCCTTACAATTGAAAACAGTTTCTCAAACTTCAGGTAAAGAACCTGAATTTTCAGTCTGAACTATATCAGTGTATCAGTAAAAAAAAAGAAGGGGAGGGGGAATACAATAGACAGACTCTTGAAATTCATCTGCCAACAGTCATTTATATGCTTTCCACTTCTCTGTCTACACTAAGTAAACCTAAGGAGATGAACTTCTACTTCATCAGGGAAACACTGAACAGAATAAATCTGAATTTCTCTGACCTAGAATTTCCTATTATCATGAATTATTTTCCATGATAAAATCCTTTCTTCTGGAAATCAAATTGTTTATTGGTATTCTGTTGCTTGAACAGGAATGAGTGCTTTTGCAGTTCTTAAATTAGTTTCAATTAACAATAATCAGAAGTAAGTGCATAATTAAGCTCAATAACTGTATCAATGGTAAGAAAAACAAAGTCAGTTTCTTTGCAATTGTCAGTAAAATATTTCTGCAAGAAAATTTGGGCTTTTGACTGGCTAAATCTCACATTGGACATCCTGTTTCGCATATTGAATAGAGGATCATTTAGCAAGTTTAGAGTAATGAAGGCTTGGACTCAGCTACTTAATGGGCTGAATTATGGTTTACAAAAAAGCAACAGAAAATTTTACACATATATATATATATATATACATTGCTGTTTTCAGTGCAGCAGTGGAATGCCTTCTTAACTGATAGCTTCTGCTGTCATTCTTTGTGTATCTGTGCTTGATTTCTGATCAACCTACCTGTTTGGCAGCCTCCAATCTGTTTAAAGTAACCACTTTCATGTGTAAAAACAGCACTGAAAACACTGGGAAACCTGCATGAAAAATATCAGTGTCTCACAAATCTGAAATAAACTCTCCCATTTAAACCCTACCAAGTGGATTATGAGCTAGCTAAGTATTTTGAAAGTTCTCACTTTGAAAGTTCTGTGTTGTGAAAGATTACAAGTATCCCATTCGTGACTCCCAGTGCAATCGATTCAAGATCTGCTTCTACCAAAGACAGTAGACACTGCAGTCTGTCACTTGTTAGTGTGTTAATCAGATTAAAGATGCTATTCTTACTAAATATTGTAAGATCAATAGGCGTATGTGCTAGAAAAAGTGCTAATCTAACCTCTGTATAGCATGAAAAGCGAAGTGGTTCATTAATTTTATAATGTTGTTAATTAACCATGATTGAAGAAATGCGCCAATGTAGGCTTCATTGTATCACTGTTTGACCATAACAAGCTCAGCTTTAGCAAAAAAAAAAAAAAAAAGAAAAGAAAAAAAAAGAAAATCAAAAAGCAACAACAACAAAAAAAACAATATTCAGGAAATCATAATTCTGGTTCTTTGCATTGGAAATTCTTAATATGCCTTTTTAGAGTCAAATTTGTGAAACAGTCATTCAAGACAATATTTTGTATTAGAGTAATCTTGTATTTCCATGCTTTAGTATTGGTTTTCATATCAGGTGTGGGTTTTCTTCGTTCTAAAAAGAACTGAAAATCCAAAATTCTTTTAAACTTAGAGGCTTGATGTTAGGAACTGTATGTCTGTGTCCAGAATATATCTTATGTACTAATCATGAGGCCAAGTGCAATTAAAATGCTAACAAATGCATCCACTTCCCAGAGTTGAATCTATTATAACCTCGACTCTCTGCTAAGGCATTTTGCTTCTGATGTTTTAAAAATTTGAAACCAAATGTATACATGCTTACATATAAACTCAAACATTATAGTACATATATGGGAACATTTTAAAACAAGACTTAAAGTTACCTTTATTTCCAAACATACATTCAACTGATGTGAAGTTTTGTCATTTTCTTACTGATTATTTTGTTCCAGAGCTCTAGGAGCTGAAAATTTGTGGAGGTTTGTGTTGCCTCCCTGCCAAATCCAACTGCTGGCCGCACAGATTCCCCCCTCCCAAGAGAGAAGAAAAAAATGTACCAAAAGAGAA
>VWZF01007028.1:82870-141717 GCA_013396755.1 Sclerurus mexicanus | reverse complement strand
CCAACCAACCAAAAAACCAACCAAACAAAAAAAAAAAAAAACCCCAAAAAACCCAAAAACCATCACAAATTTTCTTATTAAAATATTATTATTATCTATTAAAAAGGGTAAAAAAAGCTCAACAAAACAAAATCACAAATTTGAGCAGTAGGTTGAGGCTCAAGTCCCAGATACTTTTTCCTGCCATGAGATCAGGTTCAGAATTCTGACACAAGAAGCTTAGAGGATCAGAACACCTGTGTTAGGCACAAGTTTGGATAGAAACATAATTTTGTACATGGCTATAAGACACTTTTTGGTACTTTTTGCTGTCTGGGAATACTAATGTACCCGGAAGACATAAGTTTTGCTGTAGCTGTTTGCTATAGATGGACACTGACAATATAACAAAAGGAAAAGGCTGAGACAATAATGGATTTTAATGGGAAGGAGTACACAAATACCATGTTAGACAGAGGCCAACAAAGAGATCAAGTGAATTATGTTCTTCCTATTAACTATAAACCGTAAAGAATTCTTGAATACTGGCAGCAGGCCAAGCACCTGATACACATCAGATAAAAGATGCAGCTCTTCCAGGACCTTGAGTGTGTTTCAGGAACTCTTTATTAGCTGAGCACCGTCTCAGGGCATCACTTGTAATATCCTCATTGTGTTTCTGTTTTGTATACTTATCTGACAATCTTTGGGACAAAAAGTGTACAAAATTTAATTTGAAAATCAAACCCTAATTCTTGCTTTGATTATTTTTCAAGTAATCTTTTACTTCCATGTGGTTTTAATTAGAATTTTGGGTCTATTTTAAATCAATCCAATCACTTTTTAGTTTTTTTCCCCTGTGAAAAGATCTTTCAGCTCAAGTTTGTAGTTTTACTTATACTTAAATGATTTTAAAACTCTCACATTTTCATGGCATTAGAATTAACTGGCTGTTTCTACCACTATATGTTGAAAAGAAGTCCTTCTCTTTCTCAAAGGTCCTGCTGAGAATTTTTTTTTAAACAGGTATTTTTATAATTATATTGCTTAAGTAGAGCATTGTAGTGGGTTGACCCTGACTGGATGCCAGGTTCCCACCAAAGCCATTGTATCACTCCTCTTCACAAATGAACATGGGAGAGAAAATATAACAAAGGTTAATGGTTTGATGTAAAGACTGGGAGAGATCACTCAGCAAATACTGTCACGGGCAAAACAGACTAAACTTGAGGATATTAACTGAATTTATTATTAACAGAAGCAGAGTAGAATAATGAGAAGTAAAATAAATCTTAAAAACACGTTTCCCCTACCCCTCCCTCCTTCCCAGCTCTCCTCCCCCTCCCCAGCAGTGCAGGGAAATGTGGGATGGAAGTCATGGTCACTTCATCACACATTGTTTCTGTCGATGCTCAGGGAGAGGAATCAGAGTCCTTCCCCTGCTCCAGTGTGGGGTCCCTCCCACAGGAGACAGTTCTCCATGAACCTCTTCAGTGGAAGTTCATTTCACAGGCTGCAGTTCTTTATGGACTGCTCTAGTGTGGGTCCCTTCTGTGGGATGCAATCCTTCAAGAACAGGATGCTCAGTGTGAGTCCCCTGCTGGGTCACTAGTCCCACCAGCAAACCTGCTCCAGCATGGGCTCCTTTCTCCTCAGCTCCACAGGTCCTGGCAGGAGCCTGTTCCAGCATGGGCTTCACATGAGGTCACAGCCTTCTTTTGGGCATCCAACTGCCCTGGTGTGGGTCCTCCACACACTTGCAGGTGGATCTCTGCTCCACCATGGACCTCCGTGGGCTGCAGGGGAACACCCTNTTGATGTAAAGACTGGGAGAGATCACTCAGCAAATACTGTCACGGGCAAAACAGACTAAACTTGAGGATATTAACTGAATTTATTATTAACAGAAGCAGAGTAGAATAATGAGAAGTAAAATAAATCTTAAAAACACGTTTCCCCTACCCCTCCCTCCTTCCCAGCTCTCCTCCCCCTCCCCAGCAGTGCAGGGAAATGTGGGATGGAAGTCATGGTCACTTCATCACACATTGTTTCTGTCGATGCTCAGGGAGAGGAATCAGAGTCCTTCCCCTGCTCCAGTGTGGGGTCCCTCCCACAGGAGACAGTTCTCCATGAACCTCTTCAGCAGGACTCCATCTCATGGGCACCAGTTCTCCATGGACTGCTGCAATGTGGCTCACTCTTCCCTGCGTCAGTTCTTCAGACATAAGCTGCTCCAGTGTGGGACCCCAAATGCTCACCTACGCCAAATGCTCATNAGTTTCTCACAGAAGCCACCCCTGGCCATACAAACACAGTACAAGCACACACACCCCAATATCCCTTGCTCTCACCTGAAGGCCCATTTCTGGATCAGCGTTGCCAAAAAATCTCTCTCAGCATCTTACATACCAGCTGAGCAGCAGACTATGGCTTTGATATAAATGGTCCCTGACAGTTGTCAGTATCCATGGCATTTAAGCCCCTCATTCTCCAGAAAGATTACAAGATACACTGGTTTTAATAGGAGAATCTGCACGATTATGTGAATTTAAAATGAAAGGTTTACTTCTACTTCCATTTTTGCGTCCTTTTTTACAAAACAGTGTAAAAGGCAACTTCTTTCATGGCACAGCACCCTGATTATCCTGAAAACAGATTTTCTTTTTCCATGCTGAGGAGAACATTCTGACATTCTTTATTAAACCAGCTCCCCTTTTGAGATAAAGACCATAGCTATGTCTTACTTTTTTACATAAAGAAATAGGTGTTCTGTTCCTTCAGAAGGCAGCCTATTTCCCAGTTTGCCAGAAGTAAATGGTGTCTGGATTTATCATACACCTCATTAAGTACAGTTAAATTCTTCCATGTATTCAGTGATATTTCTTTGAGAAATACTGACTTGGAAAAACGCTACAAGTTAGCAAAAACTAAATAGAAAGGGAAAGCAAAAGACCATAATAAGGATTCATTGACTGTAAAATGGATTTCAGATACTGTAAACACTCTTACAGGTGAGTAAGAAAGACATTATTTCTCTATAATTATGGTTATTGCTACAGAACTAGTGGCATAGCTTAGCAATTTCTTAATTATTTTCAAACATCTTTTTCATTTGGCTATTAGTAACATTAATCTAGTTAGTCATGTAGAACGTGCCACTGACAATAGCTGTATTATGAAATACAATAATGACTCAAAGTATGTTTGATAATTATTTTTATATTTCATCAATCTCAACTCACAGTAATGAAGAAGCATCACTAAAATTTTCTCAACACAAACTCTGTTTAGCAAGAAAAGTGTCTTCACAAATTTGATCTTACATTTTTAACCATCTTTGCTCTCCCAACTTTTTCATGAAGAAGAAAACTTCTCTGACACATTTCATAGAATCTGCAGCTACCTCCAGTGGAACTTTCTCTAAAACCACCTTCTGCAGAATGTCACAGCTGCTGAGTGCTGAATGTTCACTTTTTTTGTTTTTAATTTTATTTTATTATTTTTACTCTATGTCAGCATTCATTTCCCTGAAAAAAATGACAGGATTATCTCATTTAAATCTTCCTATAAATCCTATTCATACAAACAGGTGTTACACAACTTTATTCGAAGAAAAGAAAGTTTTAATGGCCAAGTTTGCATACAGAGTTGAGAAAGGCCTCTGGAGAAAGTTCTTGCCCTGAGCCCTCAGAATCCTGAAGAAAACATTCCCAAAGCAAATCTGGAATACTGAATTTGCCAGCCTGAATTTCTTTCTCTTCTCATGTATATGTAATAGTGATTCATCTGGCAGGTATGGGCCATGAACCATGCTAAAGAATCTCCCAATTGCAGCAGAAATGCACTATAATGAGTCCCATAAAAATCACTAAGTCTGACATTGGAAGGAAATTGGGAATATTAAAATTGAGATTCAGGTGTCTGGAGAGCATGGGTGCACATTACCATACATTTCTCTAAGCTTGTAAACTATTCTTGTCCTGCTGCAATTTGCACACTGCAGCAATTAATAGTGGATCATTTTTATAGGATAATGGTGAGTATAATCAGTCAAAATTAATTGACAGCCCACTGGAACTTAAGGAGATTTGATTTTTCAGAGTTTTGAATCTTTGGAAACCTCGAATTAAAGGCAGACAATTAAGACTGATACCATCCAGGACTGTTCAATTAATCACAATTTGTTTACCAGTAGACTATAGAAGACAGTGATTTCTCCAAATTCTCTTGTACCAAATATTTTAATGTCAAATAGATATTTTCATGCTGCGTTTTATTTTTAAGGTCGGTTTTCATTTTCTTTCCTATCCCACTGGCAATTTAAGTAGTTCCTTATGATTTGTCATTCTTTTTCATTCATATATAGTGCTTCAGCTGTTAATATTTTTTTTAATATACTTTATGTGGATAACATATATAGACATTATAAAATTTCTTTGAGAAATCCTTGTAATATTTTATGCACAGAATATTATCCAGTTCATGACTGCAGTTACATTGTTATTTCATGTATTTGTTATTTGTTAATAAATAATTTACCAAAATATGTAGTAGAAGAATATCTGATAACTTGCCTGTTGCTTGTTACTTACCTCAAATCTTTGATGGGATTAGTCAGTCACTTAGATTTCAGTTATAAAAGTCCAGATTTTCTTTCTTTTTCCTGGACTTTGGCTTTAGTTTATGAGAGGTACAATAACCATGAACTAGGTAAACTGGAAGCAAAGTCTGACTTGTGCAGTTCTTCCAACCACACGGGCTTCTCCCATCTACCTACATTTGCTCAAACTGATGAATAATAAAAGAGAACTGTCGGATGAATTAATAGGCTCCAGAACAATCACTGGCATCATATTGTTTCCTCAAAACCATTCAGAATCACAAGAGAGTTTTGCATTCCTGTTATTCCAATATATCTTTCAACAATATTATTATATGAGACATGTGTGCTTGTGCCTGTGTGTTCATGCACTTATCCCTAGTGTGGAAAAAGATGAGAGTGGGTCCTCAAGGTATTCACTTAAGCTAAATAGAGGTTTTGTGAAAAGGCACCATGCTTTCAAAAATGATAACTTATCTGAATGTTTATTTATATTCAAATTGAAGTAATTATGTATCTGCAATGGTCCAGTTTGAATGAGAACTTAAAACGAGCATCACACTGCTCTGAATTTCTGTTATTTTTCCCTTTGCAGCTCTTGCTGGAATGAAGAAAGAGCACAACAAAGTTGTTGAAAGGGCTTGAAGCAATGTCCTGTGAGGAGCAGCTGGTGATTCTGGGCTTGTCTTGTTTGGAGGAAAGGAGGGTGAGAGGTGACCTCATTGTTCCCTACACCTTCCAGAAGAGGGGAAATGGAGAGGGAGGTGCTGAGGTCTTCTTCCTAATATCGAGGAACAGTTTAAAACTGCACCAGGGGAGATTTAGACTGGGAATCAGAAAACATTTCTTTACTGAAATGGTGGTCAGACACTAGAACAGGCTACCTGGAGAGGTGGTCAATGTGCCAGACCTGTCAAGAGGCATTTGGGCAATGCCTTTAACAGCATGCTTGAACTTTTTGTAAGCCCTGGATTGCTCAGGCAGTTGGACTGGGTGATCACTGTAGTTTCCTTGCTACTGATATAGTCTATTCTATTCTAAACTATTTAAAGGCAAATCCAAACTAGAATGTTAGTTTGGACTAGGAGTGTGTTTTTGAATAAAGTTTTTTGACTGGCTGCAGTGACGTGTTTAGTGAGGATATTCGGTCCATAATACTGAGTGATTCGCTCTACAGATCCACTCTTCTGGAACACACACTGACTAGTAATGTTACTACCTCTTGTCACTTCTAACTGCTGAAGAACAAAGAGTACAGAAGTCAGGGTAGTGTGATAACTTTTCTGAAGGTAATTAATAATTTGAAGTTCAAGTTTGTTTGTGAGGGTTTTTTTCCTCACTGAAACCTTTGGGTTATGTGACTTCATAAATTTCAAAGAACCACCAGATGTAAATATTGAACAAAACTGGAAAAAGTTATAAGATGGAACAGACTCTCTATGTAGGGCTGTCAGTTTCAGGTACAACAGCTTTGCCAGGGCTTTATGAAGAGTTGATAAAGGTCCCATCTCCAGAAAGAGAAGGTTTTACTATTCTATGGGTAAAAAAAAAAGAAAAATAAAGGAATTGCAAAAATACTTTCTGTGCCCCTTGTTGAGTGCAAAAGGAAAGACCCTTTCTACTTCACAAAAGTATCACATGGCTTATTTCAGTAACAACATTTGTTATGTGCTTTAAGGCTAAACCTGTAACACTGCTTTTATATATGGATAGCTCATACAAAGCAGCCCAAATCCCAAAAATCAACACAGTGGAAAATCTTTTCCAGGTGAAATTTTACCAAGATATTGGTAGTGAGTCCTGCAGTAATACCTATAGTCTTTTTTGTCTCTAGGAGAGGAAAGATCATATAGGTTTTTGTTAACTCTCTCCTTGCTTCATGGCTGCCCAAGCTTGTCAGGAGTCTTTGGGAAGTGTTGTATTCTGGTAAAACTGTCACACTGCAGAAATCTTCAGGAAACCAGCCAGAAAAGCTCTGCGAAATCTGGTTCTTAAGTTAGCATAAAACCATTTTTACCTTTTAATCTTGTCCTGGAATAGGACCAGACAAACCAATACAGACCACTGACTATTACAACAGGAAAGTATAAACATTTCGGCATCAGATCCCTCTTATAAAAGTACATGTCGGTGTTCAAACACAGCTAGTTCCAAATTTACAGCATGTTTACATCAGGTGATTAACAACTTCTAAAAAAGACAAGAGTCAGACAAGTCCATAAATCATATGCTTATGTAGTCCTTTCAAAGTCTGAAACAGTTTTTAAGGATTTCTAGCAAACAGGTGTCTCTGGAATTACCTGAAGTGCTCAGGGACCCAAAAGTATAAGAACATGACAGGTATAGATTTCAAACCGGAGTTTCATTTTACATCTGACATTGGAGGCTATGCACCAGTGCTGAGCAGTATCCACAGAGCAGTCAGAGCATATGGCCTAACATAATGTATGACAAGCCCTGATTTAAAATAACATCCCTTGAGGGCTGAAAAGAGGCCCTATAGCAACACTCCTATAATGTTTCACTGCCACTCTGGTTGGGTATACAAGTCTGTTTTTATGTCTATTAATCAACACAACAGTAGTAGGAATAAGTAGATTTTGCAATGGAATTTGGGAGATACTTGCAATAGAAACACTATGGTAAAGTTATGTTAGAGTTAGTACTGTATTTCCTAACCTGGTTCAGTGTGAATGGCAGCAATCACTCCAAATATTACATCAGAAACTACACAATTCTTAATTTACATGACAGAGTAGGTAGTTTGGTTTATTAAGTAAAAGACATGGGTGAAGACAAAAGAAAGAGAGAAAAAAAGAGCAAAGAAGAAAGGAAGAAAAGGTCAAAGAAGGACAGAAAGAAAGAAAAACACAGGGAGAGAGGCTAGATTTAGATCCTTTGCAGATAGAAATCTAGATTGTCTAAATGCCACACTTGCATATATGTCTGAAAATTGGTACCCTACACTGCCTTTCCCAGGGTAACTGGAAAATAATTGCTGCCATGACTTGCTCAGAATTGTCCCATGGTGCTTATGAAACACTGTGGTATGAGCAAGGCAATCTGAAACCTCCACATATTTGTTTCACTCCGAGTGTTTCCCTTCAGTTTCTCCATACAGTCAGTACACTGAAAACAGGCCTATAACACACAAGAAAGAGTGAAAAACGTCCCTACAGCTACAACTCATTTTGTCCAAAGAACCTTTCCTTCCACTACAGTTCTGAACCTTTCTGAAATCTCTTTTTCTGTGCCATAGAAGAAACCCTTCACTTTCAGTCCAAACACAATTCAAGGAAAAGAGGGGCTAAGGGTGGGCCCTGAATTCCAGCCCAAGGTTTTTAAAAATCTCTCTAATATTAGAGGTTATAGTATCTTACCATAAACTGTCAAACCCAGAGTGAGACTGTATTTCAAAATTGGATAAGACTTCAGCCATCTAACCTTGGCAGCATGTATATTCATTTTCATTTCAGCAAATTTCCAAAACTTAACCCAGTAATCATATCCCATTTATGTGGGATATTTTCATAACTTCTATAGAAATAATCACCATCCCTGACACAGTATTCCACTGAGTTTGCATAATCTAGCTACAGATTCATGCCTTCCCACCTGCACTGCATCAAAAAGCACGTTTACACCCACTATAACCATTTCAGATAAGCATAATGATACTGCACCTCTTAAATCCACCATGTATTAGTCTCCTGCTCTTCACTGCCTATTTTCCTGAGATAGCATACAGTTGCCAGGAAGTTTAGGGTTTTTTTATCACTGGTAGCATGGTTATGAATGATATTGATGTGATAAGCTGGACATCATGTTCAGCATCATTTCCTTGTGTAGATAACATACATTAAATAACGTGGTGATAGAAGGGGTGACATACAATTGTATCAAAAACCGTTCAGTGATTGGCATTCAAGCACAATAAATGGATTTCACTTAATCAGCTGAGGGAGAGCATTCCCCCCCATCATGAAAGAAACAGGCTTTTCAAGGATTGCTGAATCTCTGTAGTTATTTGAGAAAAGCAGTTCCCAGAAAGTTGCATTCCTTATCTTCTGGACAAATCAGATTCAAAGCCAGGTTGGATGGGGCTCTGGAGCAACGTGGTCTAGTGGAAGGTGTCCCTGCCCATGGCAGGGGAGTTGGAACTGGATGATTGTTAATGTCCCTTCCAACACATTCTATGATTCTACAAAATATAAAGTGAATATTCAGGGGCTTACTATCCCTTATCTCACAATCTGTGAGTTTGGTACAGAAAGATATTCAGAAACTTGGCTCTCAGCTCAGGCTAAAACCACAGAAATCGTGACATCCCAAATTTCTAGTACGTAAGGATGTCTGGGTCAGTATTCACTCTTGTGATTTCCAGTTCTCTGTGTGTATCATTTTTAATAGTGTGAAGCTAAAAAAACATGCAGTTCAGCAGATACTTAGGCAGTAAATTCTTACTACAACTCTGAACAAATAGCTGAGTCAATAACATGATGGGCTCTTCTCCCATCCCCTACTCATATCCAAGATGCAGGAAGGCTTACCAGGATGGGCACCTCCTGTCTTCATCTTCCCAGTTCCACTTGCATGCTCTTAACATGTGTTTTTCTGCTTATTCCATGCATGTTCATTCCACTCTGTCTTAAAGTTAGAAGCAAATAGCCTGTACCACTCTGTTAGGGATGCATGTATATATATGTTCCTTCCCCCCAAACCTTCAAACAACAGGTCTCTTTTTAGCTTTATCACTATGTTTAAAGAACTGTATATATGGTAAAGGATGTACATAGTAAAATGATCACTGCAAAACTATAAGTTCAGTACCACACAGGTATTCTAGAATCTTTAGATTGTCTACCTAAAAGTTTAGATAGCAGAAATAGAAGACAAAATGTTTTGCAGGATCTAGAGGAGGGTGCTCACTATTATATCTAATACACACCTGATTAATTTCGTTGAAGAAGTGCATCTATGGGAAATGTGGAATGTATAAAAAATATAATCTTTTGAAAGGTAAGAAGAAACACTGTTCTTTGTATAGGTGGAAAGCTGACAGTTTACCATGGGAACTGTAAGGAGAATTAGCTTCAAAGTGTACAAATGAAGAAAAATGTTACACAGCAAAGCACAACAATATGTACATAAAGCTAGTAATGACTGTTATTGCCCAAGAGACATGACTGGTACTAAATGTTAGTGGAAATGGCTCTTTACTTTCTCCTGTAAATCTGTATCTCTAATTAATACAAACTGAAAGCACAGCAGAATCTTGAGTTTGGTCTGGTAAACCATCATAGCAGCATCTTTCAGTCCCTGACAAACACACTTGTTTTCTTTACAGCAGCTTCCATTATAAACAATAACTGCACAGATTTAGAGGCCTAATTTCATTTGGAGGTGAGACAGTTTCATGGCCTTTCCTTCCAGAAGAGACAAAGCAGACAAAGCCAGTGAGAGAAGTAACAGGGGACATGCACCTACTTAGCACTTTTGTATTGTTTGCTACAACAGAACTAGCGCTAGTTGCCAAAGGGATGGTAGCACCCTGAAACACAGTCTTTGGAATACAAGGCGTGATTCCTCTTAGCTAATTTTAGATTATATAAGGAGATCAGGAGTTTAAGTCTTGCAGATATTTATATTTAATAAAACAAAAATGTCCCTATGGCTTATATTAAGATTCTCAGTCAGTCTTTGTTTTTCCAGTGACCATGAATGAAACTTTTCCAGATGGAGCCCAACACATCTGCAGTGGTTAATTCTTAATCTTATTTGAGAATTTAATCAGTGTTAATCACAGGCACTCACTGGGAGTGTCCCTAATTTTCAGATTGCTTTTTTCTATTTTAGTGGATACTGTAGCTGTTTCAGTCAGTATAAATCTACAAGGGAGAACACAGTAAAGTATATGGTGATGATGTTGTATTCAATTTGTCAAACAACCCTGGTGACATTCAGTAGGGAAATAATTAATCAATGAAAAATACCTTAACCAGATTTGCTAAATTACATTTTCAGGTACTCAGTGGTGAGACAGATTATTTTTATTTTTACATTTATTTTTGAACACTGACTTACATATTACAAATCTGTGGAACTGGGGTTGGATTCAATCATGATATACATAGGACAAGCACAGAAGCCTGGTGNACCAAAACAACCAACCAAACACACAAAAACCCACCCAAACCACCAAAAAAACCCCCCAAACCAGTCAGGATTCAATTTGCACAAAAAAAAGAGATTCCCTTATATAAAGGAATTCTGCATTGTCATAAACGGAAATCACTAGTTCCCTTTCTTAGTGCACAGGGAAATAAAATTTTCTTAGAAGGTATTAATTAATCTGTTATGACTAAATTGCCCCATGTACTGCACTTTTTACTCATTATGACTGTAGCATTGGCCTAGAAAACAGACTTTCACTTAAAAAAACCTGTCTTTTTGTCAAGGAGAAGCACCTGTCTCATTATTTTTAAACTGTCTAATGTTTCCTGCCTTACCAAAATATCTGAATGGCTGTCCTATAATGGATTTTTTTAGGGATTTTTTTAGATTCACTCTTAACAAGTGTCCTATTCACTGCACAGTGAAGTCAAGAGGAATTTTTTCACCCCTTCACCTTCAGGCAGCTCTGGATAAGTGTATATTCAAAGCATGGTTTGTAGATATATGGAAATCTTATTGACTGCTAGGATTCATATGACTAATGCCCGTATACACTGATTTGAACACTTAGGGCTAAGACATTGATTTTTTGCAGCAGGCTTGGTTTATAAACTGCTGTAGGATTTTGGCACACCATGTCAAGGCTTAAGCCTTAGTATTAGCATATTTTTCTGTTCTTTGTTAAATCAAATAGATTTTTTTTCAGGGTACCCAGTTGCTTCAAATTAAAGCTATGATTCCCTCATGGACTTCAGCTTGCTATAGATTTTCTTAAAAATGTCAACAACCTCCTTTGCTCTGAAGAGATGAGCTTAGGCAAGATAACCTTTGCACAGACAAAGCACTTGTGTTTGCTGAACCTCAGTCCAGAGTCATCTGTAAACTGCTCTTAGGAAATCCCAAGTGTTTTTACTTTGTGCTGGACAGCAGAGAGAAAACATTCTGTTTCTTTTCAACCGTGTAAGAATTCTTACAGTTTGAAATGATCAATCATTTTAGGTTTGTGTTTGTTTGTTTGTTTTTACTGTTTCTCTAGATAAGCTACAGTATGACCAAAAAAGACCCCCAAAAACCAACAAAACCACAAAAACCAACCAACCAACCAAAAAAACCCAGAAAAACCCTATTTCCCCTATGTTAAGTTCATTCAAAATTTTCAATTCTGGTAGATCTTGAATTCAGGATGATTGTCATATTTAACTATGGTATTCTGGTGAAGGATCCCTATTGCACAAGTATGTTCTTCATATTTACATAATGATGTAAACTGTTAGGAGAGTAATCTCATACATGAGTAACACAGAAGCAATTGAAGTGTAGCAGCAGTGAATGCTGCAAAAAACCCATTGTCCATTCATCACAAACATTACAACATCAAAAACTGTGGCACAGCTGTGTTTCATTACAAATAAAGTTATTCGAAATGCAAAATTACCAGGAACAAAAAAAAAAAAAATTGAGAAGACTACATAGGATTCCAGTGCTTCCTTAAGTTATGACATCTACCTCTTTCAACAGTGTCAAAAAATAGGCCTGCATGCATAATTGTGGTTTTTCTTAGTTTGGTGGCCAAAACACAGAAATGGTACCATTTTTAAAACAGTACTTTTGTAAGAATAGCTGAATTATGGTTAGAACCCAAAATAGCTTCAGACTGTCTGAAACTAGTTTTTTTTCTATGATAAATGATGCAGTCGTGAACTTTGTTAGCCAATCTGAAGCAAAATATGTCCCAAAGTCATGCATTGAGCCTTAGTTAACATCTTTATGATAACCTCATAAGACTTCATCCCATTATCGGTGCATCAGGTCTTATGGATTTAATTTTTGTTAGTTTGTTTGTCTGTTTCTTTTGTTTAGCTTCTTTTTAGGGAGGTCATCACTAAGCTTTGCTGTATCATACACATTTGACTAAGCTTACGTATGGATTGTTTTTGATGTCTGCTAGATACGGAAGTGAAATTCTTACAAAGCTCTGAAGTGCATCACTGACAATGTTGACAAACACAACTTATATATAAATATGTTCTAAGCATAACAGAGAGGACAAATCATAGGTCATGAAGGGTTTTCCATGTCTTTAAAAAGTATACAAAAATTAAAAAATAAAAAAAAAAAAACAAAACCACAAATAAGACCCATGGAAAGAGTAAGTGCCCAAACAAACTATTTTAGCCTTCTGTTGCTTACCTTCTGTCCATTTATATTCCCTCAAGCCACTATGAATAATTAAGCTCTAATAAGTATATGTTTATTCCAAATTTTTGTGTGTTTTTTCAAGTTCCACTGAGACTTGAAAAGAAAAAAACAAGATGACATAAAGTTATCTCTTCAAAGTGAGCTGGCTGATATGATGATACTGCTTCAAATTGAGGGGAAAGAATCCTATTTTACTTTAGTGGGTAATTGATAAAATACTTAGCTATTAACTTTAATAGCATTGGTGCAAATATCTAGCATTTTTTGAGCAATATTTCACAATTAGAAAACTGTGATATAAGGATTGAATTTAGATAATCAAATGCCTCTCCCCTTCCAAAAGTGAAATTATGGTTTAACAGGTCAGCAAGTATTTTCATTCTGTTCCTAAGACTTGTATAGAAAGATATTTTTTTGGCAAGTGGAACATTTACAGAACAAAATTTCTTAATGTCCTATATGAAATTACTACTCGGATGAGGCTTTTTAATAATCTGATATTTAAAATTGGGTAGAGAAAGCAATTGGTGGTTATAAATCTCACAAATCAGAGCTGTAACCACAAAATAATTTTGTCCTAGACTCAAAATCCATTCATAATGAGATGAGCAAAAGCCACTGGCACTACTTGCACCTGAAATACAGTCATCATCATTTGGGTACAGGAAAAAAAAAAGATAACTTGGATACTGAACAGTGGATAACTGTGTGAGGTGTTCTGGCATAACATCACTGTTAATAAGTAAGTAGATAAAATAATCCTGGGGAGAACAAATCTAACAGGATGGCTATAGACCAGAAAGTTGGAGCTTGACAACTTCTGAAGATTTCTGCCTTCTAAACAGCAAAGCCCTTGATCTTCCATGAGTTCAGTAACGTTGACCCCCAGAAACGGAGAAAGGCAACTATAAACTTTGACCAACATTCCTATCAGGATATTTTGTTCAGGTAACTTTATAATCTGATGTCTCACCCTTATGGGAAAGGAAGCAGCCAAGATTCATGGATGCTTGTGGTTGAAAGGAATGAAAAAAAAATAGAGGGTTCACAAAAATTTACATAGTTTTATTAGTAAATTCCACAATTTGTCCAAGAAAAGTGATGTCCTATCTCCTTATGGCTCCTTCAGCAGCCACACACTGTTCTTTCTCACACAATGTTATTACCAATAATCCTTAGTTGTCTCCACAGCTCTCTGGCTGTTTTTGTTTGAGACATAAACATCAGCCCCCTTATCTTCTAAGCTTCTGTGTAACCTTTTTACCTTAGAAAACAGATGATGTTAATAAACAATTTGTTACAGACTTCAGTGGCTTAAGGTTGTCATATGATGTAGCCTGGACAATAACAAAGATACAGATCATATGGTTACACAAGACTGAGTAAAGTAATGAGGAAGCAAGGTTTGATTTTTGTGTTTTTTGTTGAGTTTTGTGGGGGTTTTTTTGGGGGGGAAACATGTTTTGTTGTGGGTTTTTTGGTTGTTTTTTTGGTTGGTTGCTTTTTTTTTCATTTTTCTATTTAACCTCTGTAATTATCTGGAAATTGTTTTTCTGATAAACATATTTTTCACATCTGTATTTGCCAGGTGGATGAGAGTCCACTGATACCAAATTACCACATTAAGGTTAACATTGGAAGAATCCTTTGCTCCTATTTCTGTTTCTCCTAGTCTATTTCTACGAGTTTTTAGTATCCGTAGTAGATACTGATAGACATTAATTCACAATTTTAGGGTAGAATACCATTAATTTGAGCTGCAGAAGCAGAATTAGCAAATTATTAACCATCATAAATACAGTAACCTTGGAAAGTTTTTGAGCCATAAAATACAGATCACAAAGACAACCCTCTGGGTGAAAAAGGATTTGGTATTACCGAGCAGCAGAGCACCATCAGTCTTCCTGAGAGACAGACATAGATTAATCTGCTGTTCAGAGGTTCATAGCAAATCATGGGATGCCCACCTTTCTTTACACTGAAAATGCTACTCCTTTACTTGTCATGTTTTTCTCTTAAACACAGATTAATTTCTTCATTCCTGTTGTGGTAAACTTAGTCTACACTTGCTGAATTCTAATAATTACCTTCTAATTTTATTTTACAATATTTGATCCTAAAAATTTTCACCAGATATGATACTGGTTGATTGTTCTGCCATTTTTTTAAAAAGAGATTAAGTTAAGAATTAGGGGCCTTACTGTATTTTGAAAAGAAACCATGAAACATACATTTTTTAAAATAATTCTCCTCCACCTTTATTAAGAAAATATCTTCTGTTTGACTACTCATCTTTAACTTCTGTGTATTTCATCATTCAGACCCTGAACACCAGTTATAAAACTAACCACAAAAAAGCTCTTTCCTTACTTTTAAGTCTTGGAGTACAACTGAAATTTTCAAACTGCCCTTTATCAGTTTTATCTTAACTTCTGTACAATACTACCAGTTTGCAGTTGAATCTGAATTTGAATTTCTCCAGAGGACTCAATGAATTTTTCCACTAGTAAAAAAGCCTGGAGCACTGAGATCTTTCCACATTATTTCATTGTTATATAAACATTTTATAAAATTTAAATTTTAATTACAAACAATGGCATCTATCATAACTTACAGCCCAGCTAACAAAGCACATGGTCCAAACTAAGGATTATCTTTTCTTCAAAACTTGTATAGTTTTTGGTCAGTTTGTTTGGTTTTGGATTTAAGGTTTTGTTGTTGTTTTTGTTGTGTGTTTTTTACAGAAATTTTTTTTTTTAAATGAGTTAGGTCTTTTTTCTTTACAACGGGAAAGATATCTGTCATCCAAATAGACTTTAATAATTACAGAAAGTAGATCAAGAACTGAACAGTTTGAAGTCCAAGCTGGCAAACACAACAACAACAACAAACCAAACAAAAACAAACAACAAAAAATAAGAAAGATAATGTGGATGTGGAAATTACTAAAATATATCAGAAATAAATCTTATATTCTGGCTTCCCAAATTCTTTGTCAACCTCCTAAAGACTTTTTCTATTTTTTTCTATTTTTTCTTTACTTTCAAAGGTAAAGTTGAGTTTCTGTGGCAATGCAGATGTTGAGTGACCGCCTTGTATCACTGTTCTTCCACAGTGTTTATTTCTGACTTGACCTGCTTTAGATATTTCTGAGAAAGATCTTTTTCTCTGTATAAAGTTCTACCATGCCTTTCTTTTTTATGGTTTTAGCTCTTCCATTTTGTATAATCTCTTAAGGACAATTGTGGTAACTATAACATTGTATAATTTAAGCATAAGCCACCAAAAAAAAAAAACAATCCTAAAAAGAAATAAAGTGTTTCTTACTTTAACAGTCCCTGTGAATATCTATGGTTAGAAATGTTCAGCTGAGGTAGAGAGACCTATGAACCTTTGCTATCGGCACAACTGAACAGTATTTATGGTACCTACTTAAGGATGTTTGGAATACTGATCTGACACTCAGAATCTGTTTCTGCCATAGACCTGCACAGAATCCTGATATCACTGCTGCTCATCTCTAATGCTACACTAAATGTACCATTATCAGGCATCACATCCACAAAGCAAAAATTTTGGCCTTTCCCAAATGTTTATTTGACTTTGATGAAGCCCAGAACAATTTGATGTTTGCTATATGACTACTTGAGGTGTGAAATCTCAGCATCAGATTTGTCTATTGACAGGATAGCATAACTAGGCTCACTTAAATAATTTAATGCTGCTGAATTGTCAAAATGAGGACCTTGAAAGCATTTACATATAATTCTGTTCCCATAGCAAGTAGATTTGGACAAAAGACACGGAAACCCACTGTGTGGGAGTAGTAGGGAAAAAGCTGGAATAATAGAAAATCAAGTAATAATGATGTTCTATGTAATGATAATGATTACCTGTTCTGTGACTTATACAATGAATAATTTGTATGTAATTTATATGACTTGAAAGCACACAGTAGAAAACTGAAGGGCTTAAGGAATTATTAACATTAATTCTCTCTGCTTTGCTATATGCTTATCAAGCTGAAAGAGGTCAGTTGGGTTTTTTTCATGGCAAATGCTAGAATATAAGTAAATGCCACAAGGAAAGAAAGAATCCATTCGTTTTCAATTTTGAAATAAAAAACTTATTTAATTGAAAAGGGAAAATCTGTGAAAAACATTCTCCACAAGAATAATCTCCCATGTTCAAATATAACGTTAGGGTGCTTTTAGCTTTCTGATGTCATGAGCTCCTTGCAGCTCCTATAAATCCCTTGGAGCCTTATAATGTCTTGCACATTATAGTCCTATGCATAAAATTCTGATAAACATTTCTTTGCTGAGCAGTTCTGCAGCAAGCCAGAGTGAAGAACTGTTTAAAGCTGTATTTTCACCTCTTGGAAAAGCTCTACCAAACTTTTATTGTGTCCTACTCCTGTGATTCAAACTATGTATTGCAATCAGTTTGATGGACTCCCCACGAGTTCACTTTAAGCATTTCAAAGAACAATTTCTTCAAGCAGTCTAACAGAAATACCTGTTGAAATATTTATATGACTTTACCAGCCCAGTGACTGAGGCAAGATTCCTACTGCAGTGTTAATATGACAGCAGATTTAACAGATCAGTGTTTCACATCCATGAAGTTTTGTAATTCTTTCTTTCACCAGTTTAGAACGACTTCCTGGTTTATTTATAATCTGAAGCAAAATATGCTTCACACTGATAGCACAATTAGACTCCTAACAGCCAAATGTTCTTGCCAGTAATTTAAACCCCAGAAGCAATCCTTTTCTAGGTTTTATTTCCAAAGCTCATGAATGGACTTCTTTACTCGCATGGGCAACAAACCTGCTAAGGATCACAAAATCCTGACTGTTGCATTAAAGCACTTCTGACATCAGCCACTGGAGCAGCAAATAACCCGAAATTTGTGAAACCCTCCAGCCCTGGAAACTTTTTGAGGAATCGCTTTGTCACCTCTATGCTTGTGGATGACAAGTAGTAATTCAGAAATGCATTATTTTTGCTTAGAAATAGCTGAGAGTCAGGGATTTCAGAACTGCCTGCCAATCCTCTTGAGCCTCATAAACTTCAGTAAATGTAGTAGAAATAAGCTTGTCTTTTTCTCAAGAAAAAAAAAAGCCTCAAATGTTGATTTGCTGCTTTGCTTTTTCTTTTTTTTTAATTATTTTATTTTATTTTTTATTACACAAAATTTAGCTGTCTCTTCTTTCCTCCTAACCTCTCCTAACAAGAGGTCTTATCAAAATTTGTATCAAGGCATAAGGAAATGTGAGAGTGGACTTACAGTATCAGAAATGGAAGAAGTCATGCCAGAAATGGATTTGTGAAGAAAATGAAGAAGCCAGCGAAGATGCCTTAAAAACTGAAGTTTTTACTGTATTGTAAAATGGATTCCCTGTCTTTTTTCCCTGAATCATCCTTCTCCTCCCGAAAACCTTTTGAGAGAACTCTTATCTCCCCACCTTAGTATGCAGGAATTCTTTCTTGCAGTGCTATGTGAAGTCCCCTTATTGGCCCTTAGTTAACCCTTTTGCCATTGGTTGTGAAACCCTTAAATACCCCTGACCATGTGAATAAATTCTCTCTCTGCACCCTCTCTGGTGGTCTCTGTGTGGCTCTGTCCCGGGGCATCTCAGGGACCATGTGGTTGGGGGCGGGGCGAAGGGGGAGCATCTCCCATCAGCTGCCGCAAGGAAATATGTGGCTGCCATGTCATATCTCTGTACCTAGCATGGAACTTTCAGTGTTGAAATTTCTAAGTTTGCTCTCAGTCCCCTCCCCCAGACTGTTGAACTTCTGAGCATCCTCTCTGATTAGCCTTCCCAAAGGAATGCTACTCACAGCCACTTAGACTCAGTCAGTGACACCTACCTTTCAGGTCTGACAGTCCTACCAGTCTTCAACCCACCTCCTATTTCACCAGTGCAGTCCATATCTCATCACTCTTACTGGAAAGATGCTGCCTCAGACTGACAGAAGCCTTGCTACTGTCAAGGTAAGCCACTTTCTTGGTCTTCCTCTTGTCCACAGAGCTAATCACTTCAATGACATTAGTCTAACATAATTGAACCTTGGTAAATCCACGCTGTTCTCAGTTACTTTTCTGTCCTTCATGTGCCTGTTTGCAAGGGCACAGGTGAAACTGATCAGCCTGTAGTTATCTGAATCATTCTTTATCTTTTTTGGGCTGTGGCTCAGGTCAATGGACAAGCGCTGACACCTCATCCCTCCCACCTCAAGATTGAATGAATCGGATAAATGAGATATCCACCTGTCCTCATTGATCATCGTTATTTAGACAGCTAAATTCAGGCAAGCTGAATTCCAGATGTTACACTGGAACCTCAGGCTCTGAGGTAGACTTTCTACTTGTCAAAGCTTTTCTATTGCTTGACATATATCTTGTAAAAATGGTAGAACTTAATTTTCAGTAAAGTTCTGCACTTCTGGGAAAAAGCAAGAGTTGGAGCAAATGTAATTTGATTAAAATTGCTTGTATCCACAATCTTCACCAGTCGTCAGTCATTCTTCTGTGTGGACAGATAGATGTAATCATTGTCCTCATAAAATTCCTATTTTTTTTTCCTGCTGTCTATTGAGACTTCTTTTCCATCTCACACAAATCCACCTAAGATAAAATCTAAATTTTTTGGGCCTGTAGTTTAAAATGTCTAAAAATCCTTTTGGGCACACTCAGTTTTATAGAAGTTGGTAAAACTGCAATTGACATTTATGAGATGACAGTTCCCATTCATATACTGCCACAGTTAAAACTTTGGCTAATGCTACTCTGCTTCTTCTCTGCTGGTATACTCAAATAACTGGCTTCAAAAATCAGAAATTTCTTAATTTTTTTTTTCCTTTGGTCATCATTTCTGCTCTGTGCTGTGGTTCCTCTCAGGTACGGAAGTTTTCATAACGATTATTTTTTACTTATTTCTTACCTTTTGCTATCATTTAAACTGTACCAGTGACCTATCAGAAGTGAAATTCAAGGAATTTAAATCCCTTTAGATTAACTTGTTCTGTGTTATCTTTAAATTCTGGATCCAAAGAAACATCTTTTTAGAGTCTGTCCTTAATTGGTAAGATACCCAAAAACTCAGTTTCTTCCGTCTTGACACTCTGAATGCTTATCTTTATATGTCTAACTTCAAAGGAAGCTGTTGCTCATTGGCAAAAGACACAAATATGGATCCTGTCAGTGTCACTACTGCATTAGAAGCCTGGTATTATAACAGAAAATATGTCATGTGTTTGTGGAAAGACGAGTTTATTAGCCACTAAGAATATACAAATAATTTCTTGGAATTTACCCATGATATCTAATGCAAAACATAATTTCTGAGAAGAGAGTCTGTACTCTAACTTGTTGCAAAACAAAGGATGGGTTAAAGATGTGGGGGGGATAGATTTTGGATTTTTTTTTTTTTCTGACACATAATATTAATTTATTACACATCTTTTGGCATTAGTCACATCATCACTTCTCACATGGAGAAGCATGTTCACCACCATGAAATGTGACATGCCCCAAGTAATACATTATCTGTAAAATGAGGCTTATGCGTGGTTTCTGATCTCAGAAACTGAAATTCTCCCTTTAGATTTAACAAATAAATAAATAAAAAATCTGGATGTCTTCCTCCCTGAGACTCTCTTCTTAAGTGAAATACAGTCCTTCATATGTCTTCCAGATTACTCATAATTGAGCAAGATAGGATAAAACATTTGCTGCATCAATGGCAGTAGGGAAGAAAATTTTGTGAGAGGGACAGAAAGTAGGGTTCCTCTTTTATTTTTTATATTATTTTATTTTAAATAGCAACGGTTCTTTTAATATTTTGGATGATCTCAGTATGAACAATTTTTCCATTTTTGAGACTTTAAGGAACTTTAAATGCAATTGGGAGCTGGGAACAATTTGGTAGCTTTACCTGCTTTTTCCACTCAGTAGAAGGATCAAAAAATTATATTTTTAGCCCTCTGATCTTGCATACCTGAAGTCAGAACTTACCTGATGGTTAAGTCATGATACTTCTTGCAATGACAGAGGCAGAAAGAAAGCAAAAGTAGTCTATCTGCTAAGCAGTGTTCAGTCCTCTACCAGAAGTCTGTTTTTTGAGGAGAGTAACTGAAATGAGCACATAAAGTCCTGCTCAAAAATCTTGGTATGAAGACTCATCAAAAATCCAGAATGGGAAATATATGAAACATACTTATTTGTTTAAAAACTGTTTTTTCATAGGAATTCAATATATAATGTGACAAATTACTTCAGCCCAAGACACATAAGGAATCTGTCCTGTACTGTACAGAATGATTAATAATTTCTTGCTAAGAATAACAAATTTAAAACTTATCAGAAAACCACAAACAGTTCCTGGTATGATACCATTTATGTGAAGATGCAAAAGCAAATGTACCTTTTGATATTTACACAGAGTAAGCACAGTATCTATATATAAATTCATATCTTCATTATAACAGATAATATTCAACTTATCTAGGGAAGATAAATCCATAGTTTCAGAACACAACTAAGAAAGCTCTATCCTATTGCAGTATCTGAGAACATAACTGCTGCTATTAATATTTTCAAAGGTATTTTAAATAGGTATTGTGAAAGAAAATGCAGAAACAGCATCTGCTGTCACAGCCTCCTGGAGTATAACACAGCAAGCTACTATTTTCTTAAGCATCTAAACTTCAAAACAACCCTGAATTGAGGAAGGCAGAAAAGAAAGAAAAGTATCACGGAAAAGGAAAAGTGTATAGGTTGGGATAAAAAGCACAGAATTCTAAGAAGATATAAGAATGTGTTCCCATTTATTCTGGTTATATCTAAGGGCTTGATTCTTAAGTGGGATACTTAAAACAGCCTAATCCATGCCCCAAGGCTTCTAGGTGTCTGTGTGAGTGTAAGTGGACCTAAGAGGCACTAAGATTTCAGAAAAAAACTGTTTCTGTATTGCAAAGGGTGATTAATTCTTGTTCAGTAGAGCCTACTTCACTTAGCCTGATAATATTGTGTTCCTTTGGTTGCTAGAAAAAGAGAGGAAGAAAGCTGTCATAAACAAGCAAGTAAGCACCCAGCTTGGTAACTCAAGATATCATCTCACTTTATGAAATTACACTGCATCCTCTTCTGCAATAAAGAAAAAGCAATGTCTTTTCCAAACCATGCTATAATATTGATTTTTTTTCCTTCTATTTTTAAGTGGAGCTAGCTCTTCAAAATGTAGCAACATAGAATATCACTCATCTCAAGCAGCTACAGAGTTTAATCATTTGGAATAGACTCAAATCATAAGGAACAAATCCAGTATATTCACCTAAACTAACAAGCAGCTCTGGAACATCTTGAGGTAAAAAGTTACATAGTCACACCAAATATATCCTTGAACAATTATCTGTACTATACAATCTGTGGAGCTTCTAGCCTATCCTTCTAACTGGAGTGTTGTATTTTTCTTCCTCTTTATTTCTGCATTTAGGAGAGCTACTCCAAAGCTTTGTGCCCCCACCCACACTGAGGCCCTTCTAAGTGCCCTGGTAGTTACAGTCACCTCTTCTTATGAACCAATTTCCCACATACAGAGATACGACTTCAAAAAAGTAACCATGAGATACTTTCTTTAAAATTTTCCCAAAAGCATTTACACAGTGTTTATACATGGACCTGAAACCAAAATAATCACTTTGTTCAAAGTGTTTGCCAAATCTAGAGTGGCCCTCTAAGGCTTTGCCTCAGGCACATTGATTGCATCAAATTTCAGACAACTTTCTCAGCTGCAGAACAATTTTTCAATTGCAAGATCACGGAAAGTCATTCTTCTTTGAAGTACAAGCGAGAATTACAATTTTGTTTCCTAAAGTCATGGCATTCTCTTGGTCCTTGACATGCTAGATGGTCTTCTAAGCAACACACTGAGAATCATCCTCAGATGATTCAATGCCATCAGGATGATTTAAACAGGCCAAAAAAAAGACCCATCTTCCCTGGCAGGCTGAGCAGCTCAACTCTGCTTCTGCTTGGTCAAACATTTAGCAACTAAGGGTCACAGCTAACAGGACTGGTAGTAGTTTCACAATCATTCATCAGGGAGTAGGACCATACAACACTGACTGACAGGAAGGCCTGACTTTTTGACTCTTTAATTGACTGGCAAGCTGTATAGAGTGATTCCTGGGAAAGGAGAAAGATTGGATACTTCTGTCAGAAGAGAAAATATTTGTTATAAAAGAAGGAATACTGCAGAGTGAAAGAAAAAGAGGCATTTTTAGAGCTCTCCCAGATAGTATGGAGAGTACTGAGTAAGAAGATAGAGAAATGTTGACATCAAGAAAGCTTCTAGAGAGAGTGGGACATTAAACAGGATTCTTTTGAGTAATTCTCACCATTCTTCCGCTGAAATTATAATACAAAAGTCCTACAACAAAAGGTGGGTGAGATAATGATGCATGTCATCAAAACAACTCACTTCCAAACATCTGCTTTATTGTTGCTTGTATGGGTTGCAGAAGGTTGAATCATCTCTGAGGGATATCTGCCTTATGCAGCTGCACAGGCATCTCAAAACAGTGACAAGCAGGAGCTGGTACCCTGAAAGTGTGCAGTACACTGTGGGTTTTTTTTTAATATAAGGTAGTGGCCTCTTCAATAGAGAGTGCTTTCCTACTCCAGAGACTGGGTACAGACTTCTGTATCCCTGCATACTGTGACTCTCCCAATCCTTTTTGCGCAGCCTCCATAATTTTTCTTGTTCACAAAACTCAGTGTGTCCAGCCCTCAACAGGAAGTTGCTCTTGTTGAGTGAGAAGAGGAAAAAACTGAAATCATCAGTGACTCACCCCTGACAGATACAGCAGTCAGTTAAGCCTCCTGAAAAAGTTTATTTGTGATATGACTGAATGCCAGAGAACAGGCTCCAAGATCTGTAAGGTTTTTGTCTCAAGGCTTGTTTCTACCAATCACAAAACCAGCAGTTGACAGAACAACCAACAGTAAGTTTCTTCATAGAAATTAAAAAAAAAAAAAAAAAAACACAAAACCCACACAAACTAAACAAGCAAACCCCAAAAAACTAAAACAAACCAATCCCTACAAAGTTAATTTTTTCAGGTTCTCTATAAGCTAATAGGATATTCTTACCTCTTGGGTAGTGAGATCTATTGACCATCTGCACATTGTCTTGTGACTTTTTAGTCGCACTTTTTAAATAGTGACTAATTCAAATCAAGAATTCCCACAAGGTGTGTTTGCAGCATGAAGAGATTTCTAATATAATTGCTCTGCTGAACAGGTCACATACTTTTTGCAACAGATACTACCTTTGTTTAGTTGGTTTTGTGGAGAAGCTGAAAAAGGTTATCTGTAATCTTCAAAGAAAATGACACAAATCTTCTCACTCTGAAAATGCAATTTAATATTCAAATAGCAACAGGACATTAAAAAATCAAATTCTCATCATTGTCCAGAAGATATCCATTGATTTGTTCTGGTCTTTGAGGTATTTATTCACTATTAACAAATAAAGGATGTAGAAGCTGTGATTCCAGCTTACTTGAAATCTTTAAATCATTTAAATTACATTTATTTTGCCCCATTGGGTGTTAATCATGAGAGAGGGCTTTTATGATATCTTTCAAGTTCTTGTCTGCATGCTGAGAGGTTAAAAATAATAATAATACAAAAAAGAATGTTTTCGTGATCTGCAAGCTGTGGAACTTCAGGAAGAAAATGCTAAGTAGGAGGAGATTATTATATTTTATATTATTTTTATCTTATATTTAATTTCCTAACATAGATGCATTAGAGATGTTGATGCACATGTTAAAACAGAAAGAGGTTACAAGTCAGAGTTAGAAATTAATAAAAATATTGCAATTAATACAATGATACAGGGAAAAATTGGGTTTAACCCACAAAAGAACAGATGTATAACCCAGCACCCTGGGGCACAAGCAGAATGGTGTTTGTTGTTCCCTGTGCTGAGCCCCACATGGTCCCTCTGAGTACAAAGTATAAGGAAAGGAAAACCTGTTGAGGAGGATGATGGTCATAGTCTTGCTGAGAGTGGCAGTCACAGTTTTGTTGGGGTTCTGATTCTCCTTTGGATCCAACAAGTGGTACCACAAGTCCCAAAACCTCAAGATTATATATGCTCAGGTTCAGGTGGGAATGCCCAGTACCTCCCCCAGGCGAGAAGTTTCACAAAGGGTGATTTAACTCTGTAAGTCACAGCATATTTTTGGAATCTTTGATGGCCCATTAGCAGACATGACCCCTCAGACTGGGTGTGAAGGTGCTGATGCCTCCCCTGGGGGGGAGTTATCACAGCTGAGTCACTGGTGTAAAGACAGAAACATTCCCATACCTCGCAGAGTTCTTTAATACCCAGCTTGTAGCCTGAGGGGTCAGGTGTGCCCTGGGCAGCTGCTGCAAATAATCCATTATTAATAGTTCATCAGAAATGACACAGAGGGTGTAGAATACCCAGTTTTTGTTACACCCACACAGTGATAAACTGCTCCTGGCTGCTGTAACTAGGACACTTTAATAATTAATAATTACATCTCAAATTAGGGAAAGAGCAGCTGAGATTTTCTAGAAGAACAACCAGTCTCCTTATTTTCCCCCAGTTTCCTGGAGTAATTTTCAAAGGTAATGGATCATTTTGATACATCTTGAGGGGAATACTAATGAGAATATGCAACACCACAATTCAAAGAAATACACCTCTCTGAAAAGATAGACTTAAGACACACTCATATCCCCATTGTTTCCTGAGTAAATAGCTGAAACAAGTTACCCTCAGCCACCACTGCTGTGTGTCCCACTCTGATGCACAAAGCTTAAACCAAGTAATCACTGCAGACTTTAAATATTACTTCAGGTTTGTAATTCAACTTAAAAGAATATTAATCTATCTGTAAATGAACACATTTCTGTGGCTTAAATAGGAATCAATAATGGGCCATGAAAACTCCATTCCTCTTTTCCCCCAACAAGACCTTAGCCCTTTCCTTTGCCCTGGCATTTCATGCTTTCTCTTCCCAAGGGTGATGACATTTACAAACAGCAATTCATTAGAAGCACATATGTGCATCCAAGTATTCAAATTTATCAGCAGTATCAGAAGTAAGGGTCCAGTGGATCTTTATCACTTTCTAGTATTCTGACAAATCTCTCTGAGCAATATGAACAGATGTGGAGCAGTTTTAGCCTGAGACTGCCAGGTACCCGAACAGCCAAAATCTGTGTATTGAAATGAGTTGAAATATGGATATCATCTCAAAATTGGGAAAGCTCTTATCATTGTCTCAGCTCTTCCAGAATCTATTACAATAATTCCCATTGAATTCAGAGATGCCTACCTGATTAGAGAAGAACTGATGAATTGAAGGCTTCCCAGCTGCTAAGCTCAGCCACAAAGTCACTGATGACTTCAACAGATGGTCCTGCTTTTAGGCCATTGAGAACTTTATGAGCCATTTATCCTCCTTCAGGCAACTCATCATGTGAAATAAGGAACAGAATGATGTACTAATGCGTTTTGTAACCAAATGCTCTGGGACATGTCTTTCCTGAGTGGCATCCAAATCCCCTCCACTTGAGCAACTGCTATAGACAAAAAATTAGCAGAGTTAAATAAAAAAATAAGTCAGTAAAACATTTGAACAGTATTGCAGAAAAAGTGTTTTTTCATCTGAAATAAAGATAGGTTTGCGTAGTTTATGTGAAAGGGACTTTATAGAGGTTATGAAGGCAAAAACTTTGTATTTCAGCTCTATTTTTGTTAAATTTCATAGCTTCAACAAAGCTATTCACTAAGGAGCATCTTACTTCAAGATTAGTCCCTGGGCTTGAGCGTGACTACAACTGTTCTTGCAAGTTGTTCTTACAGTCAAGTGATCAGACAGCATCATAATGAAATCTTCCCATGCAATTTTCATAGCACAGGTTTCTTGCTGACATAAGACAAAGTTAAAGAGAAAAAGAGCAAACTAAAATGGTGTGTACTGTAAAAAAAAAAAAAGTTAAAGCCACTATGTTTAGTTCAAATATATTTTTTATACTTATATAAAAATATGTATATGTGTGCCATATGAATATGGCATATGTTGTAGAAAAATCTTTTGGATCACATCTAGTCAACTCCACCAAAGAGGTCAGTGCATTCCACAGACAGGGCCTTTAAATCAGTGACTTGTTTTTCCAAAGTATTTTTTAGTGTTTGTGAGAGGCAAGTCTCTTCAGTGCCCAGGAATCAGGCATGTCTGTGTTCTGGGACCACAGCAGTTAGGGAGCTGTGTCTAAATTAATGGTTCTAAAAGGTTACTAAAAGAGAACAGAAAGAAGGTGGGAGAAATCTTTATTTTAATTAATTGATTATTTACACCTGTTAATCCAATCACAGTCTGAAATAGTAATAAGGAATGCAATCAGTTTATGCCTTCACACCTTTCTATGCAGACTACCTGGGCAAATGGACAATAAAAGATACTCTACATACCATGCAAGGTACTGTTTTAATTATCTTTTTTACATCAGTCTGAATTTGTCCTCTCTAGTAATAAAAAGGTTATTCATCTAAGAATATGAAACAAACTCAGAGAGTAGTGCCATAGAATTCAGATTTTTTCAGTGGTTCTTTTGAGGCATTTAAATTACATTATCATCTAGATGATGATTTTACTTCAGAATGACTATACCCTAATCCTATTACAAAAGTATGTGTTGAAAATGACCAGTTCTATATCGTTAGTTGTTTTGTTGTGCTTATTATTATGGCCTCTGCTGAGTCCATTGCAGTGGCTAAGAGTAGCTATAGAAGCATCAACCACTCTCAGCAGCAGAACTCTGTGACTTTCAGTGAAACCACAAGAGTTTGTTAGTTGTGGGTGGTAAAACTGCTGATTTTTAATGCTATATTGAAGTTACAGGTCAGCATTTCAACTCTGTACTTTCATAAATTATTCATTTCCTATTATTAAGCATTTACAAAGAAAGGAAGAAAAATGAAACCAACAGGGACAGCAACATGCTCTAGTCTCAGATGAAAAAATCCCAAATATTATTCTCAGTCTCTGGAGTATGTTTGTAATAGTGTAACCCTAATAAAATTTGCTATGGGGTTTCTGACAAGCTATTCATTGCTTAATTCTTCTTCTTTTATGCACGAATAAAATTTTTATTCTAAATATTTGCTATTGAACAATAGAAGCCTGCTGTGAGATCATTCCCACTGATTTAAGGTTGATTATTTTCATATAACAGCTGTCACTAAGTATTCCATATTCGTAAGCTCTATCATTAGAGAGGAATCACAGACCCATTGCTGACTGTGGATCATGTCATTCTGGTGACTCTGAGCCTGCTGTGCTACTTTCTACAGAAGGGAATTGGGAGCTCAGTTTAACAAATAAAAAAAAAATAAAGTTCTGCTGGTATTTAAGTGAATCGGTGAAGCTTATGTTTGCTGTCATTGTAGGGGTGTTTTATTAAAATGATCACCAATAATTATATATTAACAAAAGGAAAGAGTTCTAACAATTGTCCTTGAATACACTAATGTATATCTTAACAGACTACAGCATGTGTCAGCAGATTACAGGTTATTATAGCTCTTAGTAAAGAATTTATGATTCAGCATAAGTACATACCTTATAAATCCTCATGTAAGTGGGAATAAAGTGCTTCTGTGAAATTATTATGTTTCAGTTATGTAAGAAAGTGTTATTATACCTCTTTAAATTGTTAATGACCTTGTAGAGTCCATTTTAGAACCATAGAATCACAGAATAGTTTGGGTGGGAAGGGACCTTAAAGATCATTTAATTCCAATCCCCCTGCTCCAGGCAGTTCATTTTAATGATGATAAATAGGTGCATACGCACAGAGGAAAAAGTTATGAAAAACCATAAAGAAGTAAAAAAAGGAAGAAGGAAGAACTAAGTTGTTTCTGAGGCAAAAGTTTGATAGGCCATAGGTTTGCATTAATTTCACCTTTTCAGTTACAAATATATGTTTAAAATGTATGGTAATTAAATCCTTTCTGAGAGAAAGTTATCTTCAGGCTTCAAAGAGGGAAGCAAATATTTTTGTAAAGAGATCAGTTCAATTTATTTTGCCAGGATCAGTAAAGTTTAGGCAATATATCAGGTGTGTCAGGTCTGCCCAGAAATTCTGACCCTGTGTGACTGGTAACAACTGATCCACTGTGACAGCAATGAAGGACAGCATGTGCAGCAAGTGGGGGTCCTCCCCCTACTCACACACACTCTCTCCCATTCCAAGGGTGCAGACAGCTTCCCCAGTTCCCCTCTGAGAGTCCTGTGTATTGGTATTCCCATGCTGGGAACAATGGTATACACATAGGAACAGTAACTTCTCTAAGAAAAATATTAGACAAAGGAAATGATTCAATTCTGTTCCCAAACCCCAGTCTTTGTAGAACAAAAAAACCCCATCCTATTTAATGCAGCTACTGTCTGTATTTGTGTGTCAGTATCTGATGCATGATATGTACATACACAATGGATACCTGTTTGTGGAGGATAAGGTAGGATGCAGATCACTTAGGTGATCCATTAAGATAACTCTGGTGATGAAAATGTTCTGGGACTTCTCTTGATGTCAAAATATTGAAAATTGGAGATTTTGTTTGCTGTGTTTAGCTTTTGAAAAAACCATGAGTTAAGCTAAGACTATAAAATTGTAGCTGGAAGCCTGAAAGGTTCATGAAGTTATGAAGAGACTAAGGTGAAACAGAAATGTCTGCAGAGTAAGTGTAGCTTTTGCCAACTCTCTAGCAGCAAAGCTTACATAGAACAGTATGATTTGTATTTCTTCCTTTCGGAAGAGTTGTTGCAGGAGCTAAGAAGACATAAGAAAGAAATAGGAAAAAACCTTACCTCTCTCATATTTAATATTGTCCCTTTCTCCCCATGCTTCCAGGTTATACGTCAAAAGCCAGTAAATTGCTAAATTTTGTGCTGTTTTTTATATCCCTGTTAAAGCCTGTAGTGCCTTTCAGTCATTTCATTGTGGATTTTTTTTCTTTGACTCCCAAACAAGAAGCTTATCAAGACTGTCTCTGTTTGGCTTGTTTTTTATACCATCTAGACAATTGGATACTTTGAGGCTATATGACGCTTCAATACGATTTCCCCAGCACCAACACTGTCTCTTTATTGGAATCAAAATTGAGGGGAGAAAACAAACCCAAAAAGATAGAAGGATGGAATGTATCATTGCTATTACTGTGTCTAGGATGCTTTTCTGGACCACTAAGAAAAGAAATTAAGATATAATAATTAAAAAAATAGAATAAAATAATACATAAAAAGCAAACCAGCCCACCACACACAACCCCCCTTAAACTAACACACAAAAGCAAGCAAACAACAAAACAACAACTAACCAAACAAAACCAAACCTAGGACCAAACCATGCACACAAGAAAAAAAAAATCTCAGAAAATATTCAATGACAAAATCTAAATTTGACTATAAAGTTCTTGGCCACTCAGAAGTCATTTGAGTCTACATGAGTGAAGGATGATTTTCAGACAAAGGACGGAAATGCCGAAGTTTTCTCTGCATGAGTGTCTCTACTACAGTTGATGTGAGACAAATAGGTAAAAGGAAAACTATGACCTACTTCCTTTTACAGGAGAGAAGAATCCCATAGCCACTTCTTGAATACCAATTGTTTTTTTTTGCAAAAAAAAGATGCTTGCAATAAGGTAGGCAAGGCAGCAGTGGGAGTCCCCTCAAGGGAACTAAAAAGTGTGTACTCAATCTTCCTTTACTGTCTCAAAAGAAAAATAGGGGGTTGAAAAATGTACTATACTTAAGAGGAATGATGAATTAAAGGGCCATGAAGAAATATTCACATGTAATTTTCCAGCAAGAGATTATCTGAGTATGACTAAACTGAATGAACTTGAACTATTGATCAATTCTCTAAAAAACCCAAAGATTTGACTAGGAAACTGCTGGAAGCTCTGAATCACTGTTTTCTACAAAGATATATTTATTCTGTGCAATTCAACACACAATTAGAGAAAACATCAAACACTTTAATGAAGCTGCAAGAAAATAATACTACCTTGCTTAGCCAATATGTGAGACAGTGCATTGGGAACATCTTAGGATTCTCCTGAGGTTTGTGTTGATTCAACAAGCAGCCTTGCTGAGAAGAGCAACAAAGGAATAACCTCTCAGGAGCAACACTTGGTTTGTGGCTGTTTATTTATTCAGAAACTTACAGTGGAATTGCTGAGAAGAGCTATGGCAGTGCCTGTTTAACTGCACGGGACACATTTGTGTAACCTTTTTTCCCAATCATTTATGTAGGATTGTAGCTTTCATAGTTCTTTATTTGCAAACATTAAAACCATTCAAAAAAATACCCTCTTACAGAAACTCTTCTTGTGTTTGTTCATCCATCCAAGTAGAGAGGGTGGCATTGGGCCAAACACATAATCCATAATGGGCTCATTTGATGCCAGGCACAATTTAAGCTATTTTACAGTTTAGTTCCATTTGAATCTAACGTAGCTGCTCTTTGCTGTTCCAATGATTTGCTTGGCTGTTATGCAGAGGAGCATTATAGCTCCATCAGTGTTAAAACCAAAAATGTTAATCTAAATGTAGTTAATTAAGAGAGAAAACATTTCTCTTTGCAACTTTGATATTTGCCTCTGCCCTTAAGATGCACAATTATGGTTTTTTTCAGATAGCAAGTCAGAATGAACTTTTTGCTATAGGTGTGATTTTTTCAGCTTAGAATGTAAACTAATAGAACACTAAAATCACTAAAAAATTGGGACCAATGCATAGAGTTATAGAAATGTTTTCTCCCTGCATTTTAGGATTAAATTTCAAACAGTAAAGTTTTTCTAGTCCCGTGTTTTCCTTTTGTATGTTGACTGCTTGGCTTTTTATTTATTTTTACAAATAATATTCAGTAATGGGATAGATGAGTAAATCAGATCATCACAAGAACACCGGCCTGAGCATATAAATATGAATCTCTGATCTTGCAGTAAAGTTTAACAATGGGATTATACAACCTCTCAGATTTCCCCTCTAAAGGTCATCCTGTTACCAATCCTGATTCTCTCTAGAGACCACTGAGCTTTTTTTCAGGTTACACTTAGGTCTTTTTTTTTCAGTCTGGTGAAGGGATACAAGTGAAGGGATACTTTTTTTGGAGAGAAAGTGGTCATAAGTTAGACTCGTAAGTGAAGTAATCTAAAGATTTAGAATCCTGATTTAGTTACATAAAGCCATTTTGTCTATAATCTTCTGTAGTAAGTTTCTTGCACATCAGACTTCTGCTATAATAAAACTTTTGTGAATCTACTTTTTTAAAGAACCTACATAAGCTCAGCTAATTCAGATTTCCTAATTTTATTACAGATATATCTTTTTAGTGGCAATATAATATATATGGGTATCTATAGGCAAAATTAACAGAAATATCAAGTATTAATAACTTTGCTGTGTCATTTTTGAGAATAATTTCTTGTGCCAAAATATACTTTAATTGCATCTCCTTTGATATTCTCTGTAATGAAGGGGTTGGATCATTAAATATCACTTCCCATCAAAGGCATCCCATGCTGGATATGGCTTCTCCTCCTTCTTCAGCCTGTTGCCTTTATCACAACTAAATATGGAGGGCAAAATGGAAGCTCAATGACCATTCATAGCAGAGAAGTCTAACATAGTTTTAGCTTATAGGTAAATATAGGTTATCAGCTTTACACTGTTTACTTTTTCTGTCTTGGTTCTAATTGCCTGTAAAAACCTGGAGAACACTTTAGGAAGCTTTTCACATTACGTAGTTTCTGAATGCCCTTTTTATAAGATTGAAAACATTCAAACTCTTCTTTCACTATGTCATCTATCTTGTGCAACATGGAAGAGAAGCAACACAAGGCTGAAGGTAGAGATGAGTCCTGCCCAGTGGAAAACATGGCAGAGGTTTATATTATTATCTTTTGCCATCTAAATTATCCTCACAGAAAGAGGATCTACTCAACGTTATGAGAATACAGACTGTTCCGTGCCAACTTGCTTTTTAGTTCACAAAATACAGATAGATTCGTACCTATAAACTGTTGTTGCTGTGGCACCCTTTTTCCTTTCCATTATAACTGGAGTGGAAAATGAGGTGCTTGTTAACATTACTTCTCCCAGTTCATCCAAGCAGTGGCATGAATGTTGGACACAACTGATCTGAAATGTGATGTCCTGGCTGGCCCACAGAAAGACACAAAACCAGTGAGATACAGCCTCTTCCATTAAAAAATTAGTTACCAGCATTCCCCTAAAAACTTGCTTTATTTGATGATCCTGAATATTTTTGTCTTCTAGTACCAGTTATTTATTTGTTCCACAATCCTACTGAAACAAAAAGCCCAGGGAAGTCTAAGTCTCCATTTCATCCATGATTGCAATTATTTCCTCCCTGCTGTGAGGAAACCGGTTAAGCATTACCTTGTAAATCTCTCATGATTCTTCTATTAAAAGAATAATCTAGATAAAAGGAATCCTTAAAGGGGATCTAGATCACATATTCATTAAAGGGACAGGAAAAATATCTAAATAAGAGTCTTCAGATTATTCTGCAACAGGTTTGATCAAAATGTATTCTCATCTGAATACAGCTGTTGCAATGAAATTTTTAGCCCAGTAATCTGGTATGCTAATTTTAAGATGCAAATTCTCACTCTGTATTATTCTATAATATTCCTATATTTCAAAATACTCCTATATTATATTTCTTAGATATTTTAAAAAATAACTGCTATGGTTCTGATATTTTCACTGAATTATTGTAGTTTGGTCATCTTTACAAAGAATTCATGTAACCACAATGACAAGAATTTCAAATCACACTTTTTTCTTTGCCTTCCGTTAGAATAACATTCTAGATAGACCTAGTCTTCTAGATTGTTTAACTGTGTGCTGAAAAAAAGATTAACTGTTCTTAAAAACAATAACTTAAATTAACATCCTTTTATTACTTTTTAAGTGTCTTTTCAAAATGCTGTTCTTAATTCCCTTTCCAATACATCATTCTGGAAATTAAATGCCTTTTTTTAATATTATCAATATTTTTTTTTAAGCCAGAAAAATGTGGTTTTCTATTTCATTAAAATATCAAGTGTTATTTCCTATACTGGATAGCACCCGATGTGTCTCTTTTCTTTGTAGCAGATGAGAAGTTTCATCCAAAATGCCAAAGGGACAAGATTTTGTCTTTTCTGATTAATTATGTAGACAACTACCCTAGTTATTCTCTCTGATGTTAGTGACTGGGTTATAGCCAAATTCCTTCTCTGAGCAGGGGGTAAAGAATGAACGAGCTTGTAAATAGAACTTCACTTCCACATTGGCATTGGCTCAGTCCTCTGTGGTTACTGGGAACACTTAAAATATAGAGACTCCTATAAATTCAGGAAGAAAGCCAACAGAGGAAGCTGAAAAGTTTGTAAGTTAATTTTAATACTGTACTTGTTTTTAAGTGTTAATGAGCTACAGAGAGTGAGTAAGTGTATTAAGATAATTTTTTTGAAGTTCATAAAAATAGGTTTTCTACATTCTTGGCCTCTAATGTACAATAACTTTCAACTTACAGTTGCCTAATGCATTATCCTTTCTAAGGATCTGTTCTGATGAAATTAGGGGAGAACTGTGTTCATATATTTGTGGTAAAATTCGCTGATGCTTCCTCTTAAAATAATGAGGGCTAATAAAATTTAAAATTGTCAGACAGACAGCCCAAGAGAAATAATTTTTTACATTGCTTAGCTTGCTCTGCAGGACACTTCTGTTCTTCTATCCAGCTCATGTTAGCAAATCCTTAACTGTGGCAATCGAGACTGCATTTTTCACCTTATAAAGTATATTGTGTCAAAATCAAAACCACTGATCGAGCAATTTAAGAGTCTGGTGTTTTATGAGAAACAAGAACATAATGTGGTGTACCTCATGTTCTTTCCTGACAAACTGGTGATAGCATACACTATATTGTTAAAATGCAGTCCTGGGAAAACGAACCATAGTCATTCATTTTGGACTCTAAAATCTGAAATACTCCTGACAATCAAAAAGGATCACTTGGAAAATTTGCAGATATTTTTCCTTCTTTGTTTTTTTGCTTGTTTGGTTGGTTGGTTTGGTTTGTTTGTGGGGTTTGTGGATTTTTTTTTTGGTTTTTTTTGTTTGTTGGGTTTTTTTTGTTTTTTTTTTTTGGGGGGGGTGGTTTTTTGTTTGGTTTGGTTTGGTTTGGTTGGTTGGCTGGGGTATTTTTAATTATCCATGCCTTATAACTCTACTGGCTTGTGATTATCTACTTCATGACACAATACTAAAGTGGATATGTATTAAAATTCTAGTATATTGAACAAAGTTTTGTAACCATTTCATGTTAACTGTTATCTTGCATTTCATCTCTCTTGAGTCTGAGAGTCCTATTTCATCACCACATTGCAGGGCTGAACACAAGGAAAATGTAAATCTCTTTGTTAAACTATTTGTCTTCAAATAGTCAAGAGCCTACATTCAGGAGTCCCTGAAAATTTTGCAGAATACTTCGTGTCTCAGTCCTCTTTGCTTTTAAGGGAAAGATAAAAAACAGTTAGGTTTCTTAACCACAGTAATAAAACAAGCTTGAGTTCAAAGTCACAAATAAATAGCAGAGTTCAACCTCTGAACTCCATAAGAGGTCTTTGTGTGCCCCTAGGAAACATACCCAACAAAGAGTGGCCTATCAAGGATAGGGTTGTAATCACCTTAAAAAACTTCAACTTATCCACAAATTCTCTATTGCTGTTTTTACTACATACAGGACAACAAATAAAAAGGCTTTTAATTTCGATGCTGTTTTGTTCCCTTCTACAACACAGTAGAAAGCACTAATATGAAAAAATGCTCTTAAAAAAGCCCTGAAAACTAATAAGTTCCTTCAGGCTTATTCATTCCTGCAGGTTGCAGTTGATCTGTCTCCCTTTAAGCAAGTTAAAGTTGCAGAATCAAATTCTTAGTATCAAAGTTACACAGAAAAAAGAATTTCTGCTTTACAGGAAAACCACTGTTTCAAAACAGTTGTAATTTGAAAGTGGAAAGTCATCTAAGTTTCAAATCTTTAGATCTGAATCACTGTTAAGACAAATAGATAATAATATAACTTTATTCAGAATCTCTGAACCAATGTTTTTATAGTGGCAAAATGTAAGAGTTTATTTCCTACCTACTGTGGCATGCAGATACAATTTTGAAAATTATGTAAAACCTTAATAAATGAACCAAAGGAACAAAGTTGGAGTCAAACACCAATCCTTCCTCAGATGATCCTAACTTTTGACAAATCAAATAGTTCTAACAAGGCTTTAATAAGAAAAAGAAAGTAATTTCTGTTTCAGAAAACTTCAGAATGAATTTTCCTTTTTTTACCTGACAGAATCTCTATTTGATTTGATTAGCACCATATACCTATTCTGGTGTAACTGAGATTTTCAAACAAATCCTGTGCAAGGTGTTCCTGCTTTCCACTCTCTCACAGAGCACAATGCTAACTGGAGATCTCTTCCCTTCTATGGCCTTATACATAGCTGCTCAGCAATCTCTGAACACAAATCCCCTCCAAATAACTTGAGAAGGCTGGAAGTACACAAAAACAACTGTATGCAGGTAACAAACTCAAATTTTAACTTGCAAGCAGAACCAGTGGCTGAAGCTAACAAACAGGACTAAGCACTCCTTGATGATACTCCAGTGGCACGTAACAGGATACAGGTTTTTGGTACTGGTCAGGGATATTACTTCTACACAGGCAGAAGTGATGACCCAAAGCTGCATGCACGCACTGTTAAAGGAGAATCATAGAACCATTAAGGCTGGAAAAGACCTCAGCCCTTTAACTGATCACCACCTTATAAACTAAACCATAACAAACTGCCATATTACAGTCATTTCTTGAATGATTCCATGGATGATGATTCCACCACTGCCCTTGGTAACCTGTTTCGATGCTTGAACACCCTCAAAGAAGTTTTTCCTGATGCCCAACCTCAATCTACCCTGGCATAGCTTGGGGCTATATCGTCCTGTCCTGACCCTTGTTCTCTGGGAGCAGAGCTTGACCCCCCCTGCCTCCCCTCTCGTGTCAGGGAGTTGCAGAGCCAGAAGGTCCCCACTGAGCCTTCTTTTCTGCAGACTTAGCCCTCCCAGCTCCCTCAGCTGCTCCTCATAAGACTTGTGCTCCAGTGTCTTCATCTCCTTCTGACTCTGTGGTCTGGCTGAACAGAACCCTTCCTATATTTGCTCAGGAAATTAACCCAAGTGGCAACATCTGTCTTGCCAGGTAAGATGCCAGACCAGATGCTGTAGCTGACTGGCTGCAATGGGCAGAAGTTAATTGTCTCGTTCACAGCCCTACAACTACATGGCTGCTTTAGAAGGAATTACTTTCCACCAAGTTTTCTTGAATTCAGAGCAATTACTGTACCTTATTCCTATCAGAAATAAGCAATACAGGCTGATTAATGTGATTCCAGAAGAGGCCACACAAGATATAATTTTTTGATGTTTTTAACCACAAATGAGGAAAAAAACCCCAAAACCCAAGTATGAAGCACAATTGTGATAATATAATATGAAGATTGTAGGAGAACATGTCTGTCTTTAGCTCAGATAGCAAACACCACTTCAGATAATATATATTTCATTTGAATTTATTACACAGAATAAAAGTGACACAATCCCTAGATATGGTATCATAATTCTCTCATTCATTTCCCACTGTAGGCCAATTTTGGCATTTAACACAGAAGTATGAGGAAAAAAATGTAGAAAATTGGTATTATGGACTTAAATTACTTACTGTAAATATTTTAGTTGCATTGACTTTATTTCTGTTTTGTATCATTTTTATGGACCATATTTCAGAGAGGATTCATATCAAGCATTGCCTGCTTTATATAGGTACTATATATTGTAGATTTAGGCAAAGGGCAAATGCAGTTAACTGTCTGTGTGAGTGCTGTTTTGCAGTGCCATGTATATATAACAAATTTATTGTCAAGGGGATTCTAGGACAGGCGTTATTATTGCATCAGGTTTTAATCATAATAATTGATGCTGGCTGACAGTATAATCTTTTTGCTGGTATTTCTTATCTCTGGGTATCATAACTCTTACATTTCTGAGTTGCAAATTATCATTGAGAGGGCAAAAAATGCCAGGCAAGCACAAGTTCCAACTTGATCACTTTCATAGCAATTCTTAGAAATACTCATCTACATATGCTTTGCAAGTGTTCTTTCATTGAGCTTTAAAAATCATTAACACCTTTTTTTCCCACTGAGAGTAGACTGACCCACCATCCTTCCTGAAAACAGTCTCAGTTATAGTCAGAATAAAATAAAGATCATCAGATACATGCATACTACACATATATGAATGCTGATGATGAATCCTCACTATTTACTTGTGCTCATTTCCCTAAGGTTTATGCACAAACCCAGACTAAAACCAAGACTAAAATTCTAGGATATTTGGATATTAGGATATATAGTCAATACTATTCTCGAGCCCAGAGATATATCATTTGCTAATTTTCACTTTGTATAGCACATTTATAACAACCCCCTTATGTCACCTCTACTTTCAAAAGATCATATATTCAATTTTCTAAAGAAGAAACTCCAAAGCCATAGTAATCCTTTTGTTATGCTGGTTTGTAAAGCCTAACAACAATTTCTAATATAATCTGACTTTACTCTCCATTCTGAATTAAGTACTCCAAAAAAGTTGTTTGGGCTTTTTGTTTTGTGATATTTTGTTTTTGTTGTTCTGTTTGATTGGTTGTTTGGTTGGTTGATATGGTTTGGTTTTTCTATTTGCTGTGAATTTAACTATTTTCTTAGCTCACAGTGTCTTCAGACTGTATTGCTTTTCTGCACCAAGACATTCATCTCAGAATCATAGAATCATTTAACTGTTCTTCTTGGACTGCCAAGGCCACAACTAAACCTTGTCCATAAGAGTCATATATTTATATCTGCTTCTAATTCTTATTAAGTAGTATTAGGTTAAAAGAAGGTGTTGGTGGAAAGCAATGTCTCTCTAACTAACCAGTGATCTCAGAGGTAGAATATTTACCTGAAACTGAGACAGATTAACAACTTTCACCAGCCTTCTTCAACTCATAAATTTACTGATCATTCAATTAATGTAACAAACATTTTAAGAAATAACTTTCCTGCATCCATTTAGGTCTAAGTAACTCTCTGTTTGAAAGGTCTGTGAAAACTGTTTCCTTTCCACAAATTGTACTGGTCATCTAAAGTGGAAAATAAACAATCAGAGTAAAATATCCATCTCTAGAATAAATTTTCTGAGCTTCTTATAATTTTGGTAACAATCCTTTTCTACTCAGAAGATTACCTCCAGTAGAATATCGTGTGAAGCTTATCTCCATGGGCAAAGAACACAAATCCTTGGGATGGAGGCAGGTCCAGCAGTCAGGCATAATGTGTGACAAGATTCTTCTATCCTGCTTCAATGTGATTATTAAAAAAAAATAAAATATTCAACCCATAACAAAACTGATAGTCAAGATATTGCATCTCCATAAAGAATATTCTTATATCATTATTCAGGGGACATTTGTTTGATCACTTCAAGCAGCCTTACTCTGAGATTAGGCAAAAATTTACTTTTACCTTAATGTCACTTTTATGGTTTTTAGAAGAGATAGATAAAGTTTAAATTGTGAAACCTCGGAGCTGCCCCAACTTTGTCCATCCCACTGAGTACAGAAGGGCCATTTGTATGTCGATGTCTGTCTTTGTAATGTTGGCTGTAGGAGACAGGGAGAAAAGAGCATTTTGTGTTGAATATAATAGAGTAAATGATGTAGTTTTTTTCAGAAACTGTGAGGTAACAGATTTGATAAAAATTAAGAATAAAGTAATAAACATAATTCAACAAGGACAGGCTTAAGAAAGATTCAAGACAAGCACAATTTGACCTGCTTAAATGAGCTTTACGTAAATGCCTCTCAAGGTACCTCTCAGGGCTCTTAATGGCCCTAACCAGCCTCATCTAGGAGCCTCACCCATGCAGATTTCTGGCTGACCCTAGATCAGACCTAAAATATCATCCAATGGTACAAAGGCAAAACAAACTATCCACTTTTTTAACACAGATATGTTGGATACCAACAATCCAGTCCTAATTCTTGAGTGTTAATTTCTATCCTACAAAAGCATATGAACACAGGAAGAACATACTGGATAGTGTTAGTTACACAGCCAAATAATTAACAAATGACTAGTCATTGGCTTGAGACTTAGGCAACTTAACAAGAAAACTACTGAGCATGACTTAAGAAATTGCTGGATGTGACTAATTGTAATATGAGAAGCTGAAAAAAGATTGCAGAAAGCTTTGTAAGTGAGGGTTGGATATCACAAATGGTTAAGGCAGAGTTATAGTCTGACATGCTTTGCTTTCACAGAAGGAAGCACTGGAGACTTTTGTGGGAGTCAAATTTTGCAGTGCCAGCCATTTCCAAGAAAAGATATCAATAAAAGCCTGTGAGGATGTGGTTACCTAGGTAACTGTATCAGGAATTCCAAATTTAGTTATGGATGTAGCAGAACCATGACTATTTGAAATGGGTGCAGGGGTAGTAACATAAGTAGGTTGTCTATTGGGGTGAACCATAGAATGATTTGGGTTGGAAGGGACTTTAAAGATCATCCAGTTCCAGTCCCCTGCCATGGGTAGGGACACCTTTCACTAGACCAGATTGCTCAGACCTCCATTTAACCTGGTCTTGGACACTTCCAGGGATGGGGCAGCCACACCTTCTCTGGGCAACCTGTGCCAGGACCTGCCCACCCTCACAGTAAAGAATGTTTTCCTAATATCTAATCTAAACCTTTCAGTCTGAAGCCATTCCCCCTTGTCCTGTCACTGAATGAACTTGTAAATAGTCTCTCTCATAGCACCTCATGGCAGAGGTACTCCATCCCTCTAATCATCTTGGTGGCCTCCTCTGGACTTGCTCCAACAGGTCAATGTCCTTTCTATGCTGGATGTCCCCAAAGCTGGATAGAGTAGGGTCTATCAAGGTGGGGTCTCTCAAAAACAGAATAGAAGGGGAAATCCACTCCCTCAACCTGCTGCCCAAACTGCTTTTGATGCAGCCCAGCAGTTTCTGGGCTTCCAGCACACATGACTAGGTCATGTCCAGCCTCTTTTCCACCAGCACCCCAACCCCTTCTCATCAGGGCTGCCTGCAATCAATTCATATGGGTGAAAAGGACCTGTGGGGGCAGCAAAACTAATATGACAAATTAAAAAGTAATAAGTAATGCAGGTAGGCAGCTTGGAGCAGAGCAGTAAACCAAACATCTTGTTCTGAATATGACCCAAGTCAAAACTTCCCTCTTTGGTTATCTGACTGGGAATAAAAGCAAAATGCTTCCCCTCAATAGTGGAACACCTGTGACAAATTTGGCTTCCTGGTATCATCATATCAATCCAGACCTGACAGCATCAGCCTTGTCCCAAGCATTTCCTAACAGTGAAACCTTGGCAGTTCTTCAGGCAATTTTTGTAAAAAGAAAAGAATGCAATACTCAACCCTTGCAGTGCTTGTTCAAAGGAAATGCAACACCAATCAAACATGGTGAACTTCAAGTTAGAACAAATTAACTGATGTGTGTCAAAGAAGGCAAATGTAAGAGTATGCTGCATTCCCTGGGTGATTAAGTGGAAAAACAACCAACACAAATCACAAAATCACAAAGTCATAAAATCATTTATGTTGGAAAAGACCTCCAAAATCATCAAGTCCAACAAAGATCACCACCATGTCAACTAGATCATGGCACTGAATGTCATGTCCAGTCATTCCTTGAACACCTTCAGGGGGGCGGCTACACCAGCTCCCTGGGGAGGCTCTTCCAATGTTTAACAACCTCTTCTGTGAGGAAATTTTTCCTGAAATCCAACCTCGACCTTCTCTGGTGCAGCTTGAGGGCATGTCCTCGTGTCCTGTTCCTTGCTCCCTGGGAGTAGAGCTTGACCTCATCCGTCCTTTCAGGAAGTTTCAGAGAGTAAGAAGGACCCCCAAACTTCTTTTTCTCCAGGATGAGCCCCACCCCCCAGCTCCCTCAGCTGCTTCTCATATGTCTTACACAGGTGTATCAGAGGGCAACTACACCTTGTCTTTGCTTGTTCTGAAAAAGTATTAGACTTTTACCTCTTTTTCTGTGCTGGCATTTTACTAATGTGCACTTTAGAGTGATTTACTTATCTATAACTTTTATTGCTGTTTAATATAACTTCTGATTTTAGCCTGGGATAATTCTCTATTGTTATATGTCTATTTGTAATTCACATCTATTTTCTTTTCCCTACATATCCATTTCAACACTCAGTTCTGAGGGATTTATCTCAAGAAAATGCCGTCCCCAGAGCAGCATTACAACCTCAGAGAACAGCAAAAATAATAATTCATAACAAAAGTTAGTATCTACTATTGATGTCGTTAAGCTTTATCCCATGATACTGAAAGGAAAATTGAGGCTATAATGCTCTTTATTTGCCCTACAAATCATTATAGAGAGGCACTTCAGAAGCACACATGCAGAGGTTTCCCTGCCCATCTATTAGGTTCCAGCCAAAATTTTCATTCACACATTCCTAAAGTAAATTTCATTGAGTATTACAGAGGTGTTATCAATATTGCAAGTGATGCAGTGAAATACTTCTTATTTCTATAAAAAGAGTGGTGTTTTCTGAGCCATGTAAAATATTTAAAGCATCTGTCAGAGCAAATTCATGGTTATCCCTGTGATTGTCTTCAAGACTAAACTAAATATCACAGTCACCATACAGCACCCTTAGCTGGTTAGGTAAAAGAACTGTAACAACAGTGGTATTGTTTTAAAATTATGCTTTTTCACCTGCAACTTCTAAAGCAAATAGTCTTGCCATGCTTTTTTGTCCATTTTGAACTTCTTCATATTGAATTTCATGCCTTTTTTACTTTTTTTCTCCTCTTGTTTTGTTCTGTTTTGTTAGAACTAGAGCCTTTCATAACACAGTATTTCTTGCGTGGAAGAAAGAGAGAGATCTTTTTTGCAACATTAACTTACATTGTAAACAACCTGTTCTAATTTATCTCACAATCCAGAACGCTGTGACTCAGAACTCTTGCACACAACTACTACCTCAGCCCTGTGTGCAATTACAGCCCTAGTGAGGCTGCTTTCAATAACAGCCTACAACACGTAGTTGTCACCCAGTGGACCTAAAATTCATGTATGTTTCACTTAAACCCAAATTCCTTGTAACAATGCCCAGTTACAAAAATGCAAACCCACGTACCTTCTTACAATTCAGTCACCTAAGAAAACCCAAACCTCGAAAAACTTTCCAAAGAGGAATAATAATCAATAATGAGGGAAACTTCTTTTGTGAGGATTGAAAGGAAGATGAGAATTGTCCAGTCAGACCCAACCTGTTCTTTAATGGCCTAGAAACATGTCACTGTCAGAAAGATTCATGGCAAGAAGTCCCACTGAATCTACAGGGTGAGCAACATCCTGGACTTTTAAAGAGAAGCAGATATACAGTTCCAGAATCTGTGATATCTGGGAGTTCCATGGCTGGGGCTGTCACAACTTGAGGAGTATTCAGGGTGGGCATTGACATCTGCCAGCAGCTGGTGAATTTCAGTATCCAGATGTGCAATGTGGGCAGGAAGCCTCAGCCTGGAGCAATAGCTTTGGAATGGCTGTGGAGGGATGGCTGTGGAGGGATTCCTGAGAACACCTCAGGGACTACAAACAGAGGTGCCACTGACAGCAGTGCAATTCAAATAGACAGATGTCTGCTGATCACTGATTGTCTCTGAGCATGCAGCAGTAGTTCTGGGCTCTGCTTCTAACGTTGGAAGTTCTCATTGGTTTTGGGCTGCTGCTGGGGAAGTTTGGTGCTTTATGCATGAGGACCAAACCCACAGCTGCAGAGCAGGTACAGGAGTCAGAGTGGCAGTGAGTGTGGCACAGTGTGCTGAGACCCAGCCCCTCCCCACAGGGCTGGTCAGGATTACTGGGAGAAGGTGGAGCAGTGCTTTCAGTACACCAAAGGGCTTTGCAGCACCAAACAGTGGTTATTAATCTTTGTGTAGTTCCAGACAGAGGTGGAGATGGGTCTGGCCTTTGTTACAAGGCGACTTTCAGAGTAGGGAAAGCTGGAATCCTATTACATCTGGCAACAGCCAAATGAGCAGGTGACCTCACCTGCAACTTCAGAACAAGTATTGTGAAGAAGAACAAGCAGAGATTTGTCAGAGCCAGCTGAATTCAAACCTTGAGTTTTCACAGAGGAGAAAAAGAGCATGAAATTTACTGAAGTCACCCTTGAGCTGGGGAGAAATGTTCACCCTGCTGACCTGCCCTGGTGATGTCTTGGGAGGTCTGGTCCTTGCCATGAGACCAGAATCCAGGATGCTGCCAAAGCTTTTTTAGCCCTTGGACTATTACAGCTCTTCCATCTGGGCATGAACAGTACTGCTAGGGTTAATTCAGAGCATGTCAAGGGTGACTGCAGAACACTGGGGGTAAAGGTAAGGCATGGGGGCTTAAGAGTGCCTCCTCCTGCAACTGAGTCTGAAGGACTCAAGCAGAAGTCAACTGATCTTTTGGGATAACACCTGATTGTGTTACTGATAGTGTATTCAGAACATTCATGCCTGTGGCTGCAGGACATTTCCTGGTCAAGCACAAAGTATTTCAGATGCACAAACACAGAATTGGCTTAGCAAGAAATGCAGGCATAAGAGCAACACAGAAAAGTACTTCTTATTGACTTTGATTCTTTGATTCTTCTTAACTAGAAAGTTGTTCTGTTCTGCAGCTGTAGACAGTGCTCCAAAACTGCCTCCAGATCAAAGTCATGTTACAACAACAGGTTAAAGATATGGAAAACCTGTGAGAACTGGGTAGGACTTTTGAATTAAGATAGCTACTCAGGAGTCACCAGAAGCAAAGCAAATAAGTATCAGTACCAGTTATAACAGCCACAAAAGTATCATGAGTTGTTCAGCAGCTTCATGAGACATCATGAAGCAGAGAGCAGATAAGGACGTAACAGCTTACAGAGAACATATTTGAATTTTGTGGTAGTATAAGAAGTGTTGTTCATGGTCATCTGTGGTTATGTATTTTTATTCTGTATGCAGCATGTTGTTATCCATGATGCTGTAAAAATACAGGGGACTTATAGAACAGTGCTAGACCTCAGAGATTTGTGCTGCAAATAGGAAAATATCTATAAGAACTCTCTTCAGGAGGACCTGTCTGTTGCAACAATTTGAGATACAAATAGCAATCAAAACAATAGCCTTAAGATTTCCCCAGTGATTCAGCTGCATTACAGTTGGAAAACCTAAAGGCTGTCTTGATCTCTGTCCTGAAGAGGTTCTGAAATGTGAACCATGTGAATTACCATTGTTTAAGGAGAACTGTACAATGCAAGGAAGAGAAAAGAAGTGACTGCATAGGAGGGAGCAGAGCAATCTCACATTTGATACCCATCTCTTGGGGACTGGAGATTTGCCAGAGAGTGTATTTATAGCCATGGAAGATGTTCCGTTTTATGCATTTGGCTAGCAAATACTGTAACTGATTTCTGTGACAAGGATCAGGGATCTCTTCCAGGTGATTGGTTGTAGGCTCACAATGGATGTCATTAAATGGCGAAGTGTATCCAAGCTGCAGTTGCCTTCTTCTTTCTCTAGATTTTGCCTCTGTGATGGAGAAGGTTGCATTTGTGTACAGCACTTGAATGAATGCTTTCTCTACCTTAGCTTCCAAATTCACCTGACAAGCTGTTTCCTGGCATGACTTCCTTGTCTCAAAGGAAGCGGCATAGCCTAACCAGCAAGGGGAATTTTTTGCTTCTGGAAAACAACTAGAATGGCAGCAAGGTAATGTGACTTGAATTTTGCTTCTTCCACCTAACATATCAGAATTCATTCTTGCTTATATCTTTATATCAGTCTATATAAGGGCTCAAATTTTTGGCCATGGGTCATGTCCCAGGTTCTGGTCTCAGTGTACAGTACAATTCAGGATGAATGCAGCAAGCAGCCAGGAATAAAGAACATGTGATTCTTATGTGAGAAGTGAAAGACTTTGCAAGTCAAATACTTTTTGATAGAAGCATGAGAGAGGAGAATGGGAACACAAAAAGCAGCAGAAATCTCTGGAAAAGATACATTGGTGGGATAACTATTTTAGGATGGAATGAACAAAAGCAGCAGTTTATTCTTGTCTTACACAGATGGCACAACGTACAGAACCAGCACAAATAACTTACAAAATCTCATACACCATGCTTCCTCTTGAATAGCTTCTATTAAGTTACAACACCATAACAAATCAGGTATTTAGTTACGACAGATCTCCAGACATGGATAGTCTCCCATTCAAGGAGCTATTATTTTTGTAAGCTACTTAGACAAACATCATTTTTTTACATGTTTAATACAGTACAGTATCCTTAACAGATTTCAAGATACTCACAATGAGAATTGAATACTTTATAAAACAGCAGAATTTCTCATCTTAGTACAGGTCTACATTCGCTCCTGCCTTGTCTGGTTTAAAATGTGTTACAAGTCGTCTTTACTCAACTTTCCAAGCTAAACATTGTTTTAAAATGAAAATAAATAAATAAAAAAACCAAATCTATTTACAGGGTTTTTTAGATTTGATAAAAGTGCCTCTGCTTCCCTTTTCTGTTCCCACTCCCCACCCCCCAATAACAACTGCCACTTAGCTGGCAAAAATATTAACCCTCAAGCTGCTACGGAAACTCAAAAAAACCCCCAAAACTTGACGACTTGTTGGATGCAAAATGAAAGACGATCACAGCCCGGCATTAATTCAAAAAGATGGAACTGTTATCTCCTAATGTCAGATTTTGTTTCCATTGGAGACAGATGACTCCAGACATATGATTTTTAGAGATAATGGACTACTTATGGGCCAATATACAAAACCTCCATCTTTTTTTAATTACAAGCTTTCTCACTCTCTTTCATGCAATCACTTGCAGTATAGTTCTTTCCTTACTAGAAATTGTAACAACTCTTGTTATGTAATACTTAACTCTTCCAGTCTCCACTGGACCAAACAGTATCCCCTTATCTATCCTTATCCATGGTCCCAGTGACATTGCTGGGTTGACTCAGAAGAAGAGTTTTGCTCTGTGATTGCACTTCAAATCCCGCTGAAGCCGGGGGGCATCTTTCCTTTCACTCGGTGGCTTTGGATTAGCTCTGCTTGAATGTGGCTGGCAAACTCTAGCCCTTAAGCAGTTAATCAGCTTTCTAAAGAAATAATCAAAAAAGATTCCTCTCCTTTATACATACAATACGCAATATTTTTACATTGAGCATTATCATAAAAAGCATGTTTATGTTATTTTGAAAATGTATTTTTACAGAAATCTATAAACACTGTTGTATCAAACACATTCTCAAAAACTGGAGAAAATACTGACACAAAACCTGGAAGAGCCTCAATGGAATTCTTCCAGTACTATTTGTCTACTTGCATATTTCATATTTCAGTGTCCTTTCCTGCAAACATAGTTTGGCCATATGAGAACAGGTAAAGTAGACAACAAATCCCCAATAGTTTTTAATAGGACGTAAGTCTGTTGTTTAATGAAAGTAGTTTGACATTCAATGTATGTTTGTGGTTTTCTTAACCTGGCATGCCCATCCTGTTACCTTTACTCACATTGAGCAATACCTTAATTCCCAAAGAGTTTTGTTCACTTCAATGGGACTACACATGACAAAATGATGGATGTAAAAATACTGAAAATGGTTTTCCACTTTTTAATTCCTTCTTATGTCAACAACTATAATCGTTATCATCTTCTTTATATATATTGTAATTGAAAATTAAGCAGGACTAATAGTTGCAAACAATTCTGTATCAGAAATTAGTGTACAAACTTCAGGAAATAATCTGCTTATAGTTGTGCTATAATTCTGACAACCTAAAAACCTATTTGGTGTGACCAAGACTAAATTTCACAGGTCTAAATGCTTTATTTTTACAGTTATTATAGTTACACTTGATATTTCCCCAGCCTGACACAGCTTAAGTTTAAATAGAGATATGTCACACTGACATGAAATCAGGATGTTATTTTCCCTTACCACCACCAATTTTCAGTACAATCAGTAATGTACAATAGTTGATATAATCTAAGTGAAATGCACTTTCCATGTAGTTTGTTTACATAATACTCAAGAAATTATAATGTGAGCTTGGTTTCCTATTCTGCAAAAGTTTAAAAATGCTTTAAGGTTTGTATATTGGTAGTAATGGACTGTAATGGCATTAGTTACAATCCAGGAAGTTAAACAGCAGAATTAGGTTTTCTTCTCTGTCTCACTATATTTTTTATTCTTCAATGAAACTTAAAAAAACCCAAACCCAAACAAAACAACAAAACAAACAAACAAAACAAACAAACAAACAAAACCAAAAAAGAAACAACATTACTTTAAGTACTACTGAACGGTCAAAATATGATTGGTGAAAAGTGGTTGACTGTAATATCCTGTATGTTACCTCAGCTCAACAGAAATGTTTTTTTTATGGCTTGAAATGTTTAAAGTGTAATCCTACCTAGAGGAAAAAAATGCAAGCCATATCTAACCCCAAATTCTAGCTATACTGTAACGTGTACAGTCACCCGTAAAAGGAGCCCTTTTAACAAAAAAATGTTTGGTAACTTGCTCAACAATTTGTAGAATGTATCTATTTTGGTCACTGTAATAAAACAAATTATATAAATACATATTTAAAAAATCTAAGAGTAAGTAATTATATAGTATTTCCACACATAAAACAACTAGTTGCACATGACGTGAAATGTAAAACAAAATGTTGAAAAACCTGTTCATTCTTTGGGATGATCAAAGTATAAATAATCAAAACTTACAAATAGTAATTAAATTTTCATGAAAGAAAGTTTTTAATGGAGGGGCAGAAGGAATTCCCCTCCTACTCACCCTCATTCCCCATGGCTTTTATAGATTCATCCCCTTATCAGCAAGCCATAGGTGGGGTTTTTCAGAGCTAGTGCTGTATTATAATGAGGTTATCTTCTATGTAACAGTACTATTAAAGTTTCCAGTGACTTTTTCATAAAATATAGTCTGTTCCTATTGAAGTTTATAGTGCTTCAGAAGTTACAGGCTATTTAAACTCTAGAATAATGTGAATCTGTTCCCATTATGTTGTCTAATGAAATAGAAATTCTGTTATTTGCTGTGAAAATTTAGTTGCCTTCTGTTCTGAGAATTCAATACAGTTTTATTCCAACCCTCCCCCACTCCTTCCAAAAAAAAAAAAAACACCAAAAAAAAAAGGAAAAAAAAAACAAACAAAAAAAGACCTGTAATTAAAAGCTTGTAATTATACATAGCAAAGGAAAAATAAAACAAAACAACCTGCTCCTTGTCTATGGAAATATATATGTAGTTTTTAAAGTTCCAACCCATCTCTAAGCCACTAACCATCACATAACATATGCCACTTGGCAATTTGTCTCCTAGGATATTCACAAATTTTTTTCCAGTGCTCTCCACCTGTTCCTTCTGCTGAAGATCCCAAGGTTAACCAGCCAATGACCTCATTCCTTGACCCCCCCATCTGAATCTAAAACCAGAAACTCAGTGCTGATATCATCAAGGCCCTCACAAGGAATGTCAAAGACAAACAATTCATTGAACACTGCATTGGGGGTGCACTTCTTCACATGGGTTTTCTTTTTAGAAATTCTCTTCTTAGCATGATACAGGTTCACTTTGACATAAGGATCTGAAATGAAAAGAAAGCACACATCAAATATTGAACAGTGTTGTTTAGAAATTTTTGATCTAGTTAAAGGTAAATTCCATAACTATCCACTGTAATTACATCACAATGAGTAGACGTTTCAAGCTATTAATGATGATTCATCTTATCCAATCTTCTTTTTTACACCTGAATTAGCCCCTTAAAGCTCCCTTTATGGTCACCAAGATGTGATGAAAATAGCCAGCGGAATTCAGATTGTATTCAAATGCAGGTGTCTCCTTTATGAGATAAATCCTGTCCTGCAGTTCATTAACCCTATCAACATCTCTGCTACCTGCAAAGTTGGCCTGAAAGTGAACAAATTTCTGAGGGATTCTGAAAAAAAAGCATCATTACATATTTATGTGTAACAGAAATCTGCTTTTTCACATGTTCTACCAGGGGATAATCATCAGTGCTAATAAGACTCATGAAAAGAAAAGCCCCAGAAAGGAAAAAATAAACTTTGAGAGAGTGGATTCGATATTTCTGCTGTGGTTCTACCAAAGTCAATTTTCTTGATTAAATTGCTGCCACAGATTGGTATTGAACAAATTTGACACAAAAATTTGATGTAACGGTATGTTTGTTGTTAAGATATATATTTGACTTTACATCTGTGCTGTATTGCTATTGAATAAGGAAAGGAAACATGTCCATATTTTTAGCTATCAACCAGCTTTGTGTGTTTACATTCCTCATTGTGACTCAATTGTTGTGAGACTCCTTTGTTATTGTCTTAAACAGTGGCCATATTTCTTCTTTCAGAGGAATTCTATAACACTTCTAAAAGATCATCCCATTCAAGTACCTTGGCATTTATTCAATGCAAATGTGGGCCTGTTTCCAGGTTTTTGTGGTGCAGTGATGTAGTCCAAAATCTTTTATACTCAACTCAGACAAACGATATTCTTTGTAAATAATCACCTTTTAATCATCAAGAATGGTTGAATAGTTTGTTTAAAAAAAATATTAAAACTGACCTGTATTTAGTAATGTTATGTCAAAGTTATCAGATTGACACGGTGTGATGATTAAAAGGTATTCTTCCTTGAACTGACTATATTCTACCAAGAGTGGGATATATTAGAATACCTCTTCACTTTCATACTCTATCACCATAATAAACATTTTAAAAATTAGGCTTCATGTAATGAACATGTACTTTGACTTTGACACAAATATGTGTCATACAAGCATTGAAAATATCAAAATCCATCAGTGGATTCGTACTGGTTTTCATTTTTTTTAAAGGACATTTTCTGGCTGTTTTAATGTTATCTCTGACCAACTACTAGATAAGGCAAGAGTGTTCCTCTTGATTTCATTAAGTCTATCAGGAGACCTTAGCACCAGCAATCAAGAAAACCAAGGAGGTTGTGACAATGGAACAACTTCTGAGTAAAAAAAAAAAAAAAAACCCCTTCCCAAGGAGGTTGAATTATACCATTGTTTAGTTTGTCCCATAGAAACACCATTTCACCCTCCTCTGTCCAAGATGAATGTTGAGATTAGAGGAAAGTCACGGAGGAAATGATAACCCTCCTGAATGCAGTATGCTCCTGACACTCAAATATCTGTTAAATTTGGACTTACTGATGAACAGAAAATAATGAGGAAATGCCTAAATGAAGTAGGAGTCCAGGTATAGCAAAACTGCCTGTAGAAATACTATATTCCCATTGTAGTTAGTGATGCTTTACTGAGGGAAGCAGAAAGAGCAAAAAATGTATAGCTTTACTCATAAGAGATAAACAAGTAAGAGTAAACAAGAGTAAACAAGTGTGCTGTTTGCATGTTCTATAGTATCCAGGAGGTTGCTGTGACCAGGAGGGCTTTTTTTCATCAAGCTATTTTTCCATAAACCTCAGCGAGGCTTGATCTGTTGAGATCAGCTTGCCGTCATGATGTCTTCATGAAACCTCCATTATCTCATGTGACTTTGGGACTGATTGTTAAAACTGCATATGCTCTCTTTTAGCAGAGTAAATTGTTGAGCTCAATTTATATCCTTTCTCCTCCTGATATGTGAATAAAATTGAGATCAAAAGGAGAATTTAAGTGGAATTTGATGGCAATTATTTATAGCTTTGTAGCATTGGATCCAGAATAGGTTAATTTCTAGACAAATTGCAGTATTTCTTTGTATGAGAAATAGAAAAACTGTATTATTTGCTGTAGTAGCTATTATCCAGTTTCCCCAAACTACTTCATCTTCTGCTTCTTTCAAACAATTCTGTGAAATGAAAGACTACCAGTTCTATAGAGAATCAATAACAAATGTGCTACAGTAGTCCTTTCTTGTGTACTGTTGTTTTTGTATGGTAGTCTTATCCTTTTATACCGGACAATTAATTTTATACTGGACAATTAATTTGATACTGTTATTATGTTATCTAGACTTATTGTGCATCTAAATGTAGTTCTAGAATTGGTTTCAAAGGAGGTTCCACTGAAATAGAAGTGGTAGAACACAAGGAGAGGAGAGGACAGAACCTGATCCTTCTTAATACACCCTAAATTTGGATCATGATAAAGCACAAGTGTTATATTACAACCTCCTTCCAGTACTGGCATAGTTCTTTTCACCTTGCCAAAGAAATTATAGTGCTCAGTGTTCCAAATTCAACACAGATGTAACTGGTTGCTTTTCTTGGTGCAAAGCTGAAACCATATGATGATCTCACTCAATACTGATCTTCTACAAATAAACTGATTTTTTTGATCATAAATAAAAGCTTTTAGTATCTGCAAACAACATCCCATACTTATGGCAGGTGGGTTCTGTTCAAGACAATCACAAAACTCATTGGTTTCCACTGCTAACAGACATCACCTTTTTTTTTTTTTTTATGTGATTGAAGAACAGATTTGTAAAATGTTCATCCTAGAAATAAAACATTGACCTAGAAACAAATAAAATGAATAGGCTTTAAATAATAGAAACACCATTTCTGACTTTATGGAGTATTTTTAATCTTCAAAATGCCATATTTCAGCTGTCTTCTCTCATTCTGTTTTATATTCTTAGGGCATATTCATTATTAAAATGATTACCTGATAATCCTGACACATCAGATTTAGGTAGATGCCTGGCTTTTAAAACAACAACAGTGAGTGTGTTTGTTGTAGACTGATAACAGAGAGACACCAGTAATTCTCCACGCCCAGATGATTTCTGAGGAAAGTGAAGAAAAAAACAAATAATAAAGAAAGAAATAAAACTATTTATAAGCAACTATATTGACAGAATTAAGAAGATTTATGAAATGCCACATAAGTGTATGCTTTGAAAGTGTACAAAAGGGTATAACATATGGAACTGTTGTGCTTTACATGGTAAATATAATTTTGCCTCTTCTGTAGTTATATAACTTTTCTTATGGTTTACTATTAGACTGAACAAAAATAAATAATAAATAAATGTACATATAGGTTGACATGGCATCATTAGCTTCAGAGGGTAGAACTAAAATCCTAAATCCTGAGGAAAAAAAATCTCAGTAAAAAAAAAAAAAATCTTAAATAAAACAATATTCCTTATAGATATATGGGGGGGGGGATTTAAAAAAGGTAAATAAAAAGAAAATATTTTAAACAGAAAGGATTCAAACTGTTAGTGAAAACTTATCCCCTGATACTTTCTAAAGCAGTATAACACACATGAAATAAAGGTGAGATTAAAGATTTTCTCTATTATTATTAAATTTGAATTTTCATTAGTTTATTTCATGGGAAGAAGGAAAGCAAAAGAAATAAGAAAAGGTAGGACTTTCTCTACCAGAAAATCCAAGAAATTAGCAACAAAAGATCAGTGGCATAAGTATATTTGTCGTAATATAGTGATAGACTTGCAAAATAGAAGTATTAGTTATAGTTATGTTGTCTAGTAGACATTTATTTGATTTGGCAGTGTGCTTGCTCTTTGAAAACAATCAAATTGAAAGTCAATACACATTCCTTAGGAGAGATTAAGAGAAGTGTGTGTGATGTGTGTACATTTCTGTCTTTCAGCTCTGATGGCTGTAAATGATCCTTATATTCTGAAATGAGACAACAGGTTATGAAATATTTTTATCCCAGTGAAGTTTTGCCATTGACTTCAGTAAGACTTTGGCTTCTTCCTCATGTCTTGCTATCTTTAGTAAAGCTGCAGCCTCTGTCATAGTTCATGAGAGAGAAGGTAGTAACAGAACCAAACTGCAAAAACAGACTACTGCATCAATAATATGGTCTCTAACAGGTTCCAATTCCATAACTAAGACTACCAACATTCTTTAAGGATCTGCTACACAACTCCTGTATTTGAAATGAAAAATTTACATTGACTTCTGGACAACTTAAGAAAGAATGATATCAAATATAAAAGGGGAGGGAAGAGTAAGGGAAAAATACATATATACTTGTATTATTTCATATAAAAGCAATTAAAAGAAAATTAATGTGGATTGAGGCCACTTTACCTAATCAACCCACTCAAACCTGTTGGATCACCTAAACAAACAATTAGAGTTTAGGATATTAGCAATTTCTCACAACATGATCATTGTAATGTTTTGGTTTGGTTTGGTTTGGTTTACTTTGTTTTTGTTTTAATTGCATTTGTGTAATGACTTCCCCACACTGCCATTACAAAAGCATCTCCATGAATCACATGGTGAGTTTTTCTACTTTTCTTTCCAAAATTGTGGCAGCATTACCTAAGAATCATAGCTAGCACTGGCACAAGACTTCTAAGGTTTAAATAAATAATGTTACCCTAACATTTCTTTTGATGATCTCTCTGTCCATGAGCAGTCTTCCTTCTGAGAGTTCAATTCCAGCGAGGGGAATGAGGACTTCTCCAATGACATCATCTCTGGAAAATCTGTCAAAGCTCAAGACCATGAAGTGAAGTGTTAGGTCTTGAATTTGGCTATAGGGGATCCCATAAAATGTGAAAGTCTCATCAAAAGCTGGATCTAAGGTTTTTCTCAGCACTCTGGTTTTCACCTTATGCTTTTTCTCAGGCAGGATTGTCATTTTGATGTAGGGATCAGAAGTCATTGACTGTTCATCCATTGCTGGCAGCCCACGAGCTTCTTTGATGTTCACTACAAATGCCTTTTTCTCAAAGTTGTACTCTAAGGAGAAAAAGAGAGTTCCTAGCTTATCTTGTTTATCTTCAGATGACAGGGAAGCGATGGATTTTAAACTATCAGGGGATACTGAATCTTTCTTCCTTTCTGCAAAATGCTTAGGAGATGAATTTTCAAGATCTGGAGAGCTTTGCATTTTTGTGGTTGTTTTGGGGAAGTTGCCATTTAGATCTCTCTTCTCCAGGTCAAGATGGAGAGAATTCTTTGGCATTGCTGATTTGTTCTTTGCTTCATTTTTATCATCTGCTCCAAATTTCTTCTTGCTGTTGAGATTCTCAGGGTAAATATCAACCCCCTTCAGAACATGGACAAACTTATATGGAGGGGTCTTATTGGATTTGGAAGATTTTCGTTGGCAGCAGATCCAAGCAAACAGGGAGACAGAGAAGACAAGGCCAAATGCACTAAAGATGCCAACCACTGTAGGAATTTCATCTGCAAATCAAATAAATAGGAACAAGCACATAAGCAGCAATGCCTTAGACTCTGTGGGATATTTAATAAAGATACAATTTAGTAAAACAAACTGATATGAGATAGTAATAGCAGCAGGATCGACAGACTGAAAGTGCTTTGCATTGTACATATTGCTCGCCACCTGCAGGCATAAGAGTGCAGTCCCACACCAAGGCACGCTTGTTAAGCTAGTATTTTTCCATACACAGAGTGTTAGGGAGGAAAATACTATTCCCATCCTAATAATAATCACTGTTCCTAATTTCTCGACTATCTCAACCCTCTGTGTGTAGTTTCTGAGCTTATATGTCTGTGAGTAAAACCAACCCTCAGAAGGTTTCAACTTTGAGTTTACGGAGCTTTGTTGGTTAGATAAAACATATTCTGAAATATGCATTACTTATAGATACATCATCTGCTTTCCATACTGTTTCCTAGAATACTTTGTACACTCAATTAACTCATTTTTTATGGTCTGATCCTGTAATTGCCTGGAGGTATCTCTTGAAAGAAGTGAGTTTAATTGGAGGTTATAGCACTCAACAGTTTTGCTGGGATTTTCAATACTTTGCAGGAGGAAGTCTATAAAGAAAATTTAGAATAATTATATACTAAGTGTCTTTTCCAGATGGATGTGACATTAGGTAGTCACATGTGAGTTCAAAGCTGAAAAAAGCCTGCTATGTGTATCATTGATAACCCCTAAGCTTTGCATTTAAGACACTGAATCAAAGCTTAATGGTGAGTTTACAGAAAGGGTCCGTACTTCTTAGGAGTATGTAAGAAAAATATCAAAACATAATTCTCTTCTACCTGAGCATGAATCCTATACTTTAACTGAATAAAGGGAAACCTGAGCAAGTGCTCCAACCTCCATTGCCATGTGGATACATTACTTACATATAGAGTATCATTAGCCCTTCAAAGCATGCATCGAAGGGTAAATGAGCACATCTAATTGGAAATCCAATTTTGCCCATAAGTAACATTACTAAATGAGTTTAAGTCTCCCACAATGTAACAATCGGAGCTTAATCTTTATTCCCTGCAACACTGGATGTCCAGTAGAATATTAATGGGATGACATTGTTTATGCATAAAAGCAATTATGTAACAGTTCTGGTTCTCTTGCAAATGATTGTTTTGGATGAGTAAAACAAAACTATCACCCCATTACATATCACTAAGTCATCTTGCTCCAGGTAAAAGCTGGACAGATATGTACTGCCTCTGTATTTCTGCTTTTTAGTGGGATGATTCGGAAAAAAATACACAGCAATACTATCAGAACAAAGTAGGACATAATGTTCCAGCACTGAAAAGATCAGGCCTGGCTATTAATTTCTTCTGACAATATTTGTGTCACTTTCCTTATACCTACAAGCTGTATCAGTCTATCTACCTAATTGTAAAAACTTAATGCAATTACTGAAAATCATATACATAACCAAAAAGTATTTTTCCTAAGTTAAGCACATGGCTTTAAGTTTCAGGATCTCCCTGGGCTTCAGAATTTTAAATATACATGGTATAAAAGTAGAAGGCTGAAAGTAATTGAAAACTAATTAGAATACTTTAATAGCTTTTAAGAATGATTTGCGCATTTATAATACTTCCTCATGAGATGATAGACTTTTTATATTAATAGGTATTATGTTCTACTTTAATTCTAAAAGTACTGAAAGCAGTGGTAGAATCAATTTGATGTTTAAAATATTAATTATCTTTCTTAAATAAATAATTAGAGAAGCATGATGTCATAAGTGTGGTTAGAAATATCAAGCGAGTGGAATAGTAAAGAAGATGAAATGGTGACTAAAATGGTTTTATATTTACAACTAGTTATGTTACAACTTGAATTTCTTGCTGTTGTCATAATGTAAATCAATTGGTTAACATTCAAGGCAGTGCATTAATAGGAAGCATCACCTATTGATTCTGGGAGAAGTTATTATTTCAGTTATGTGATATAAACCTGGTTTCTCTTCACTTAAGCCAGTGGAATGATCCTTGAATTAAAACACTGTAAAGCAAATATAAGGTACACTAGAGTCAATATTTCTAAAGCAGAGTTCAGAAACATTTCCACTTACTGCTGTTTTGAGTAAAACAATTTATATATGTATTTCATAATGCACATGAATGACTTGTTTCTGAAACTTTTGGTGTCACACAACATCCAGTGCATAGAAACTGACAGTATTGAAAAGTTTATTGTCATCTTTGCTATTCTCAGGGAACCCAGTTTGCTCCAGATGCAGCTGTTCAGCTAAACCCACAGAAATCCTGTATTTTCATCTTCCTAACAATGTCTTTTGCAAGACTACCTTTCACTAGTGATTGACCTATAACAAGAGAAAAAAAGTAATAACAATTATTCCAACAAGGGCTTGAACAAAGATTTTCTGTGTGGCACAGGATGCATTTGCACTATTTAACTCTGAAGCCATGCTGCATTAACCAAGGCACAGAAAACAACCCCAAATCTCTCTCATCCAAAAATGCACCTACACAAACCTCTTATCTCTTCCAGGACTTTGACAGGTGGAGANACACACGACGACAGGTTCCTCCCAACAAGCTGCGAGCTGGGAGGCACTGGGTGGCTCAGAACAGACTGCTCTTCTGCTGGGAGGAGAAGAGCTGCCGGCCCCCAGGATGGGGATTGGGGGCTAGGGATGCACTCACCAAACTGCTGGCGGCTGTCCGCGATCGGAGCCATGTTGGCGTCGTGCGGTGTCCGCGGGTCTTGAGCCTCTGTCCGCGGGTCTTGAGCCTCTGTCCGCGGGGCTTGCAGCCTCTGCCCGGGGCTTGGAGCCTCTGCCCGGGGCTTGGAGCCGCTGTCCGCGGTGCTGGAGCCGCTGTCCGCGGTGCTGGAGCCGCTGTCCGCGGTGCTGGAGCTGCGGTCCAGGGGAGCAGGATCTGCCTCCCCGGATGTCAAGAGACCTGTCCGGAGCACCAAACGCAGTGCCTTGCTGTCCCCCCGGCTCTCGCAGAGCTTGGGATAGCAGTCTTTTCCAGCGCAGTTGGGGAAAAAATATGTTAAAGAAAGAAAAAAGAAAACAACAACAAAAAACAACACCCAAAACCCCGAGACAGGAGCGGTGGGGACAGTGGAGGAGAAGGCAGTGAGGGGACTGGAGGAGAGGGGGGAGGGGAGTGTTCCGTCCTCCCCTTTGCACACTGATTTGCAACTCCCTTCCTGTTTTGGCTCTTCTGAGTAGCTCTGCTCTGAGACTGAAGACGTGGTTGAAACCCAAATTGACGCAATCCTGACGCTACAGGGCTGAAATCAGCACCTTTCCCGCCTCCCTTC